>RWGZ01001258.1:0-553184 GCA_009725065.1 Utricularia reniformis | reverse complement strand
AGCATTGTTTTGTAATGAGATGATAGATCCTGTCCTATCACTCCAGGCTTATTATGTACAAAGATGGGACATTTTCTTCCAATTTGTACTAGTATATAAAAATCAGATGGAAAAAGGGCACGAATCACTAACAGTCCATATTTTGTATAATTTAATCCTAAAGGAAAAAGGTAAAACTAGTTTTTATATTTTATAAATTTTGATAAAATTGATCGAGGATTAGTTTTGTACCACGGCTATTAAATTTTCCAATTGGTAACCTTGAGGATCATTTTTATCAAAATACGAGAACTACGATGACAAATCAAAGTGATAGACCAAATTTTCCAAAATAACGAAACTTTATCATATCATCATCACCACTAACAAAATATCAAGTTGCAGCCACATAAAGGATATTAAATCAAATGACCACAATCCCTGGACATTCACTTAGCTATTGGGAACATGTAAAGAATCTACAACACACTACAAATGAACCAAATTTGAAGGATCTGCAATCTATACAATTTGGTCACTTAGTATTAATGAATTTCACACGTTTACCTGCTGTTTATTAGGGAATCTTCAAGTGTTACATACAATGAAGGGTGCAAACTCGGTCAGCTCCTTGCAGCATTGCCATGGCGTTGGTTTCTGAAGTAGCTGATCAATTGGGAAGCCTGCAAATGGAGAATGAGAATTATCATACAAAAGAAGAGAGGTGCAAAATTGAGTTGATGATTCAATCAACCTTTTCCCTTGCTCGAGCGGTACCCAAACGTGAAAGTGCAACCAAGGGAGGTACAGCACCTTCCTGGAGAACCATTTGGCAAAATTTACTGTTATGAGTGCACATATGTAACAGTGCAGCAGCTGCATTTTCCTTCCCTCTATCTGATCCAAGTTCAACAGCCTCTACCAGGACAGGGATGCCTCCTTCTTGCCAAATTGCCTTTATTCCTTCTTGAATCGGTGCAAGATTTGATAAAACACAAACTGCCCTGTCAACCATTCCAAATGCCGGATCCATCAACTCTACAAGATGTCTCACTGCACCAGCTTGTACGATAGGAACCTTGTTTTCATGATTTGTCGACAAGTTGAATAAAGCATTTGCTGCATCTTTCTTCCCTCTTGGAGTTCCATTTCCTAACAAATCAACCAAGGGTTTAATTGCTCCTGATTTTCCTATCTTGCTTTTGTTATCTTCATTCGCTGAAAGGCTGAACAGTGTGGCTGCTGCGTTCTCCTTTGCTACTGGACTACCAGTCTCAAGTACATAAATCAGTGGTTCGATCGCATCAGCATTTCCAATAGCGATCTTGTTGATATCATTAATAGATAAGTTTAAGAGAGCAGTGACCGCATTTTCCTGTGTTATTGGATCTGATGAACGAAGCAGCTCAACCAACAATTTGATAGCTCCGCAATTTGCAATAATTATGCGATTGTCTGTGCTGTGCCTGGCCAGAGTTCTGATTTCATCCGTGGCCTTTCTTTGTTCATCAACAGAAGATGGACTTTTCAAGTCCTCAACTAGTTTTTTAACTTGCTTCTCAACAGCTAAAAATTCAGGTCTAATTTCAACACTGGGACAGTTAACCACTCTTGGAACAGATCGATCAGATGGCCTACGCCAGAATGGCTGGCCACCCCTAGAATTCATCCTAGATGAAAAGTTTGACTCCCTTGTAGGAACACTAACAGGAGGTTGTAGTTCCTCGGATGTATCACTAAGGTAAGCATCATGATGGGAAGTACCTTCATTACAGTCAACAGCTTTTCCATTGGGCATATTTGAATGCGTGCTGGAACCTGAATTCGTTCGATTATGGCCCTGGGGCACCTGTTCGTCCTCACTAATGTTTGATATTGGCATTGCAATTAAATGATCAGAGTTTATAGTTTCTTCCCCACAATGCTCCGACCTATCCCCAGGAATGCTTAAAGAAGTACTTCCCATGTCCAAAATACCTCCATGCACAACACCAGCTTCAGCATGGGAACTCGGAGACAAAGAAGGAGAATGTTGGGGTACACTTGATGAGGCATCTGGTGACAAAGATTGATCAGCAGTACTGGAACAGTTCACTCTCCGGATCCTTGATGACTCAAAATTCATAGCAAGAGAAGAAGGCCTGTTCAAATTGGCCAATTTCATTGGATCAGACAGTTTCACATTGTTGGAATCACACCAATTAGAAATGAGAGCCTTCACAGTGTAATTAGGAATAAGAGTAGCATGCGCTAGGGGTTGACGTGTCTTTGGGCAAACTGTAAGTCCAAGATCAATCCATCTCCGGATGAAGGCCCTCTCATAGGTTTGTCCAGAGGCAACAATTACAGGATCAGTCATGAGTTCGAGCGAAAGAGGACAACAAAAATCAGCTGGAATTGCAACATGGCTATAGGCTTCAGACTGTTTCCTCATGACCAGGAGTTCGTGCATGTAAGTAACAAGGACAATCATTTTATCTATAAACTCAACTTCATCATCTTTCTCTGACAGTTCAGCATTTTCTTTAAGTTTCTCAAGAGCCACTGCCTCAATTAAAAGTTCCTGGTTTGATTTCAAGCTTAATCTATCAGCTATATTGTTCAAGCGTTCCGTGTTAGCACCAGAGCCTTGCACATGAGCCTTAATTTCTTCTGTGATATGTGATGCTATGTCTGATCCAGTATGCTTAATTTTCCTTACAAGGTGCTGCAAATATAAGGAAAGAAAACCAACATAAAAAACATTGGAAATAACTTGCTTAGAGATACAATGCAGTATGAATTATCTTGCACCCACTATCCCACAATTTTATAAATATACCAATAAAAAAGAGTGATAAACACCCATCCATTACCTCAAGAGAAGCAACAGTGAGTTCAGCCGGTAGAGCTTGATCATAAGATTTAAGAAGATCAAGACATTGAATACCATGATTTTGAATTTTTGTCATCAGTGATTCAACTTTTATAACCTGGAGATGAAGTGAAGTAGCATAAACTACAAAGTTGAAAAAAATATATAAGGAGAAGTTCATCTATTCCACCATCAATCTATTTGTTGCTCTTGCTTTTTTATGTTGAGTTTACATGAGGCAGTTCTACTGTTCATGCTAACTTACACTAACAACATTTAATGTCCAAAAATGACAGTGAAATCATAGGACTCACGAAGTAAAATTTACTCATCAACGGTTGGCAGTTCACGATTATATCTCCCACTTCATCAATAGAATGACGGAGTTCAGACAACTCTATTTGAAGCATCTCATTGGAAGAAATCTCATTGTCAACAATGGCATCAAAAATTGGTTTCAGCAAACGAATTATCTCTTCAAAATTACTATAATACTTCAGAGCTAGTTCACATTTTATGCTTTCACAAGATGATAACTGGAGCAGACGATTCATGCTGTTAAAAAGTAACTTAAGCAGAGACATCTCCATCACCTACAACATTCAAAATATTCAACTCAGATGAGGAGGCATAAACTGTCATACGATTGATGGAGGTGACTTTAGTGGAAATTCAATAAAAATTTAAATTAAATAACGAAAACCTATATGCCATCTGAAACTGATAAGGGCCTATTCTCTATGTTCATCACTTAGATCTAGTTGCAAAACCACATTCAATTTGCTCAAAGAGGAGACTTTTATGTACAATAAAACACCAAATCGGAAATTAGACGTAAAAAGGTAGCTGCAATAAACAAATGGCTTAACGAGCATAAATTAGAAAAAAAATATCACGCATACTTAGCGGTATGCGAGCTTACGACAGGAGCCCGAAAGCTGTAAATTAATTTTCCAGCTATAAAACCAGCAGTTCCAATACTGGTACATTCATAAACAATATTTGACCGCGATTCCATAAAATCAACAATATAGCAAAAATAAACTAACATGATGAGTCAATAACAATACCCTTAAAAAGAGGCTATAGACGAAATTCAGTTCCAGAAGAACAGCGTGTCGTTGATTCTGTTCGTCAACGCCGCGATAAGCGATAACGTCGTCAGCTAGTTTGGGATTACCAACCTCATCATCCTACCAATCATTCTTCGCTGTTAACTAGTTTGACTGACTTTTCTGTCACGACCCACGACAGTTCCAATATCACGCATATCTCTCACTTTGTCCAACAGTAGGTTAGGTTAGGCGCATTCTATCACGTATGGAGATCGACATTGATATAGATAAGTCACATTTGGATGATGATAGACAATGTGGTCGATCGGGTGACACATAGAAGACATGATGGTCGGTATTGGTACCGAACGGGTGAAGACCGAAGTACGCAATACCGAAGATGACAACGGGATCGGAGTGATCGGGATCGAGGACCGAAGCACATCGAGGACCGAGTACTGAAGATATGAGATGGAGGCAATCCATCGGGGTCAAACTGAGATATGGTGGGATCCACTGATTTAATATATCGGCAGTTATGGAAGTAGATATTGAAGAAAATAAGATCATATCAAATCAGTATATATGGACGCATATATATGATTTGATTATGGATAATCATATATGAAGATATGATCAAATATTGAGAATATTTGTTTATTGCCTTAATATCTCAACCAACTCATCTATATAAAGGTGTTCTAGGGTTCATTGTCATTAGCACAACAACTTCAATATTCTTGTATTCCGAGTTTTCCTCTTTGTGTGTATGTGTGTTGTAATCTTTTCAAGTGATAGTGAATATGGTCGTTTCCGTCGGTCACGTGGTTTTTTCCCTTTCCGGGTTTCCACGTTAATTTCTTGTGTCGTTGTTTTCTCTTCACTTTAATTCTCGGGTTCTACTTAATCTATCGAGATTGTTCACACACGTGTTCAATCCCCAACAATTGGTTGTGGCTGTGGGGTAGTAGTGGTGCATTCGGCGATGGGTGACGATAAGGGAAGCCTAAGGATGTTTGACGGATCTGATTTTACCTATTGGAAAGTGCAAATCCGCAATACCCTTTATCGGAATGATCTAGGGGAAGCATTGGAAGAAAAAAAGCCGGCAAAGATGGAGGATGCGGATTGGCAGAAATTGGATCGCAAGGCGATCGTTCAACTATCGTTGTCGAAGAAGGTGTCGTTTAACTACAACAAACATACGACGACTCACGGTATGATGAAGGCGCTGTCCGATATGTACGAGCGGCATTCATCGACAAATCGTGTGCTCTTGATACGACAGTTGTATACCATGACGATGGGAGAGAATGACTCGGTTGCAGAACATCTGAATGATTTATGCAATCTTACAGGCCAGTTGTAGCTGGCTGGACATGTCATGGATGATGACACGTAGGCCGTTGCCGTTCTTGGTACCATGCCCGAAAGCTGGTCAACGACGGTTGATATTATCAGTAATCAACCTGGGAAACTCAATTTCGATGATGTGCGGGCTCAACTCATCAGTGAAGAATTGAGAAGGAAGCATAAGAGAGATACTAAAAGTAATGCATTGGTGGCAGATTCTTCTAGGGGTCGGAAGAATAACCCAGGGTAGAATGGCGAGAGCAGAGCCCGATCGAGGAATCGGGGAAAGTCAAAGAATCGGGGGATCCCGATTGCTGGAATTGCGGGAAGAAGGGACACTTCCGCATGGAATGCAAAGAGCCGAAGAAGGAGGAGAATTCAGCATCGGTAGCAGCTGAATCTGACGATGCACTTATACTCTGTCTCGAGAGTCCAGTGGAGTCATGGGTGGTTGACTCAGGTGCATCCTTTCACTCATGTTTTAACCAGAAGTTGTTTAAGTTTTTCAAAGCAGGGAATTTCGGGAAGGTTTATCTTGCCGATAGGAAGTTCCTGGAGATCACAGGTCGGGGTGATATACCGATTCGATCCTCAAATGGTTACTGTTGGACCTTGGAGGATGTGATGTATATACCCGGACTGAGTAAGAACCTGATATCGGTCGGACAGTTGGATTCCAAGGGGTACCGAACGTCTTTCGGGAGCGGTCGGTGGAGAGTGACCAAAGGGGCTTTGGTCATTGCTAAAGGAATCAAGTCGGNAGCATTGTTTTGTAATGAGATGATAGATCCTGTCCTATCACTCCAGGCTTATTATGTACAAAGATGGGACATTTTCTTCCAATTTGTACTAGTATATAAAAATCAGATGGAAAAAGGGCACGAATCACTAACAGTCCATATTTTGTATAATTTAATCCTAAAGGAAAAAGGTAAAACTAGTTTTTATATTTTATAAATTTTGATAAAATTGATCGAGGATTAGTTTTGTACCACGGCTATTAAATTTTCCAATTGGTAACCTTGAGGATCATTTTTATCAAAATACGAGAACTACGATGACAAATCAAAGTGATAGACCAAATTTTCCAAAATAACGAAACTTTATCATATCATCATCACCACTAACAAAATATCAAGTTGCAGCCACATAAAGGATATTAAATCAAATGACCACAATCCCTGGACATTCACTTAGCTATTGGGAACATGTAAAGAATCTACAACACACTACAAATGAACCAAATTTGAAGGATCTGCAATCTATACAATTTGGTCACTTAGTATTAATGAATTTCACACGTTTACCTGCTGTTTATTAGGGAATCTTCAAGTGTTACATACAATGAAGGGTGCAAACTCGGTCAGCTCCTTGCAGCATTGCCATGGCGTTGGTTTCTGAAGTAGCTGATCAATTGGGAAGCCTGCAAATGGAGAATGAGAATTATCATACAAAAGAAGAGAGGTGCAAAATTGAGTTGATGATTCAATCAACCTTTTCCCTTGCTCGAGCGGTACCCAAACGTGAAAGTGCAACCAAGGGAGGTACAGCACCTTCCTGGAGAACCATTTGGCAAAATTTACTGTTATGAGTGCACATATGTAACAGTGCAGCAGCTGCATTTTCCTTCCCTCTATCTGATCCAAGTTCAACAGCCTCTACCAGGACAGGGATGCCTCCTTCTTGCCAAATTGCCTTTATTCCTTCTTGAATCGGTGCAAGATTTGATAAAACACAAACTGCCTTGTCACCCATTCCAAATGCCGGATCCATCAACTCTACAAGATGTCTCACTGCACCAGCTTGTACGATAGGAACCTTGTTTTCATGATTTGTCGACAAGTTGAATAAAGCATTTGCTGCATCTTTCTTCCCTCTTGGAGTTCCATTTCCTAACAAATCAACCAAGGGTTTAATTGCTCCTGATTTTCCTATCTTGCTTTTGTTATCTTCATTCGCTGAAAGGCTGAACAGTGTGGCTGCTGCGTTCTCCTTTGCTACTGGACTACCAGTCTCAAGTACATAAATCAGTGGTTCGATCGCATCAGCATTTCCAATAGCGATCTTGTTGATATCATTAATAGATAAGTTTAAGAGAGCAGTGACCGCATTTTCCTGTGTTATTGGATCTGATGAACGAAGCAGCTCAACCAACAATTTGATAGCTCCGCAATTTGCAATAATTATGCGATTGTCTGTGCTGTGCCTGGCCAGAGTTCTGATTTCATCCGTGGCCTTTCTTTGTTCATCAACAGAAGATGGACTTTTCAAGTCCTCAACTAGTTTTTTAACTTGCTTCTCAACAGCTAAAAATTCAGGTCTAATTTCAACACTGGGACAGTTAACCACTCTTGGAACAGATCGATCAGATGGCCTACGCCAGAATGGCTGGCCACCCCTAGAATTCATCCTAGATGAAAAGTTTGACTCCCTTGTAGGAACACTAACAGGAGGTTGTAGTTCCTCGGATGTATCACTAAGGTAAGCATCATGATGGGAAGTACCTTCATTACAGTCAACAGCTTTTCCATTGGGCATATTTGAATGCGTGCTGGAACCTGAATTCGTTCGATTATGGCCCTGGGGCACCTGTTCGTCCTCACTAATGTTTGATATTGGCATTGCAATTAAATGATCAGAGTTTATAGTTTCTTCCCCACAATGCTCCGACCTATCCCCAGGAATGCTTAAAGAAGTACTTCCCATGTCCAAAATACCTCCATGCACAACACCAGCTTCAGCATGGGAACTCGGAGACAAAGAAGGAGAATGTTGGGGTACACTTGATGAGGCATCTGGTGACAAAGATTGATCAGCAGTACTGGAACAGTTCACTCTCCGGATCCTTGATGACTCAAAATTCATAGCAAGAGAAGAAGGCCTGTTCAAATTGGCCAATTTCATTGGATCAGACAGTTTCACATTGTTGGAATCACACCAATTAGAAATGAGAGCCTTCACAGTGTAATTAGGAATAAGAGTAGCATGCGCTAGGGGTTGACGTGTCTTTGGGCAAACTGTAAGTCCAAGATCAATCCATCTCCGGATGAAGGCCCTCTCATAGGTTTGTCCAGAGGCAACAATTACAGGATCAGTCATGAGTTCGAGCGAAAGAGGACAACAAAAATCAGCTGGAATTGCAACATGGCTATAGGCTTCAGACTGTTTCCTCATGACCAGGAGTTCGTGCATGTAAGTAACAAGGACAATCATTTTATCTATAAACTCAACTTCATCATCTTTCTCTGACAGTTCAGCATTTTCTTTAAGTTTCTCAAGAGCCACTGCCTCAATTAAAAGTTCCTGGTTTGATTTCAAGCTTAATCTATCAGCTATATTGTTCAAGCGTTCCGTGTTAGCACCAGAGCCTTGCACATGAGCCTTAATTTCTTCTGTGATATGTGATGCTATGTCTGATCCAGTATGCTTAATTTTCCTTACAAGGTGCTGCAAATATAAGGAAAGAAAACCAACATAAAAAACATTGGAAATAACTTGCTTAGAGATACAATGCAGTATGAATTATCTTGCACCCACTATCCCACAATTTTATAAATATACCAATAAAAAAGAGTGATAAACACCCATCCATTACCTCAAGAGAAGCAACAGTGAGTTCAGCCGGTAGAGCTTGATCATAAGATTTAAGAAGATCAAGACATTGAATACCATGATTTTGAATTTTTGTCATCAGTGATTCAACTTTTATAACCTGGAGATGAAGTGAAGTAGCATAAACTACAAAGTTGAAAAAAATATATAAGGAGAAGTTCATCTATTCCACCATCAATCTATTTGTTGCTCTTGCTTTTTTATGTTGAGTTTACATGAGGCAGTTCTACTGTTCATGCTAACTTACACTAACAACATTTAATGTCCAAAAATGACAGTGAAATCATAGGACTCACGAAGTAAAATTTACTCATCAACGGTTGGCAGTTCACGATTATATCTCCCACTTCATCAATAGAATGACGGAGTTCAGACAACTCTATTTGAAGCATCTCATTGGAAGAAATCTCATTGTCAACAATGGCATCAAAAATTGGTTTCAGCAAACGAATTATCTCTTCAAAATTACTATAATACTTCAGAGCTAGTTCACATTTTATGCTTTCACAAGATGATAACTGGAGCAGACGATTCATGCTGTTAAAAAGTAACTTAAGCAGAGACATCTCCATCACCTACAACATTCAAAATATTCAACTCAGATGAGGAGGCATAAACTGTCATACGATTGATGGAGGTGACTTTAGTGGAAATTCAATAAAAATTTAAATTAAATAACGAAAACCTATATGCCATCTGAAACTGATAAGGGCCTATTCTCTATGTTCATCACTTAGATCTAGTTGCAAAACCACATTCAATTTGCTCAAAGAGGAGACTTTTATGTACAATAAAACACCAAATCGGAAATTAGACGTAAAAAGGTAGCTGCAATAAACAAATGGCTTAACGAGCATAAATTAGAAAAAAAAATATCACGCATACTTAGCGGTATGCGAGCTTACGACAAGAGCCCGAAAGCTGTAAATTAATTTTCCAGCTATAAAACCAGCAGTTCCAATACTGGTACATTCATAAACAATATTTGACCGCGATTCCATAAAATCAACAATATAGCAAAAATAAACTAACATGATGAGTCAATAACAATACCCTTAAAAAGAGGCTATAGACGAAATTCAGTTCCAGAAGAACAGCGTGTCGTTGATTCTGTTCGTCAACGCCGCGATAAGCGATAACGTCGTCAACTAGTTTGGGATTACCAACCTCATCATCCTACCAATCATTCTTCGCTGTTAACTAGTTTGACTGACTTTTCTGTCACGACCCACGATAGCTCCGTCCAAGTCCAACATTAGGTTAGGTTAGGCGCATTCTATCAGGTGTGGAGATGTATATTGATATCTATACGTCACACTTGAATGATGATCGGGACTGAAGTGATCGGGATCGAGGAACGAAGCAAGTCGAGGACCGAGGACTGAAGATATAAGATGGAGGCAATCGGTTGGGACCGAACTGAGATATAGTGAGGTCCAATGGTCTAAGATATCGGCAGTTATGTAAGGAGATATTGAAGGAAATAAGATCATATCAAATCAGTATATATGGACGTATATATATGATTTGATTATGAATAATCATATATGGAGATATGATCAAATATTGGGAATATTTGTTTATTACCTTAATATCTCAACCACCTCATCTATATAAAAGGGTCTTAGGGTTCATGCTCATTAGCACAACAACTTTAATACTCTTGTATTCCGAGTTTTCCTCTTCGTGTGTGTGTGTTGTAATCTTCTCAAGTGATAGTGAATTTGGCCGTTTCCGCCGGTCACGTGGTTTTTTCCCTTTCCGGGTTTCCACGTTAATTTCTTGTGTCGTTATTTTCTCTTTGATTTAATTCTCGGGTTATATTTAATCTATTGAAATTATTCGCACACGTGTTCAATCCCCAACACATTCACGCCTGAACCTTCGGAACAAGATTGTTTAAAATTAACAACATGATAGTATCCGTGCTTTATTTATAATTAAAAGGAGAAAAACAAATCTTCATTTTCAATCTATGTATTGGAAATTGTTCAACATAACCAGGAAAATACTAAAACAATTTAAAGGTTCGACACGATTAAATCGGTTCGTCCTTCCATGGGTAGCTTCTACACTCCGTACAACCGCAATCGAGCTAGGGTTCACTTAAGTCTACATATCATAAACACATATATGAGTTGATAACTCAGCAAGAGACCAACGATTAACATAACCCTATGTCTGTGCCCATACGAATACCGTGCCCGCATTGAGTGCGGCGTAATGCCCATGACCCCGATGATACCTATGTCATAGTCATGTTATATATCATACCATACCATGCTCGAGACTTGTCTCGAGTTAACCGATGGTGGCTACTCCGTGTCCCATACCACGGTGCCTTCATGTTCGATCTTAATCGACCGCACCCTGTATCCGTACGTTCCCCCTCGGGTGAACAAATTTAGCTCCTACCGTGATATAGTTACTTTGCCACTGGAGATACCCTAGCCGAGGGGTCCGATCCCGCCCATCCTTACACGAGCTCGTCATAGTGCCTTGCCCCATACAAGGTCTTTTCCATGCCATAGATGTCTCGCCCCGGGCGAGGTCTTTTCCACCAGTTTCCCGTATCATACATCGCATCTTGCCTTGTCCCCGACAAAGTCTTTCACATTTGCGTGTCTTGGTCATGACTCGGGTTGGTGTCATTAACAACCAAAATCCGGTCATAACCACTCATCCACACTTCTTAGTTGCCTCGCCCCATACGAGGTCTCCCATTTCTAGGATTCAAGCGTCAATTTTACTTGACGTGGTCGAACTCTCGTTGTATCATTATCCCTTCGTGGTTCACGGTAACCCACATAACATGGTGAGTACCGTTTCGCCATCTTAGGGTGAACTCCTTACGTCGATTCGCCACTGTCCGCTTCTTTACCGTTCCGCTTAGCCGAGGCTATCATGTACTAGGTTAGTCACGGCACGACGACCGACAAAAGTGTTCTTCATATCATGACCCTCCTTTCCCGGACATAAGCATAAACGTAAAGTCTCTTACCCTTCGTCGTACTCGCTCCCGCTCATCTACCACCAACTCATTGGCAAGTTTCGTTTGTGTCCAAGTCTTGCCAAAGTTTATGGTATTTATAGAGTTCATGACATGAGTCATGTCTGGGTGTCAATCACTCCCTAATTCCAAGACAATCTAATCGATTTTCACTAATTCCAAGCAAATCACATTAATTTGCACCCTAATTCCAATCCCATTACTTGAATCCACGGGGTTTCCTATTTCCTCTCATAACTTGTGCATTTACCCTTTTTATGTGGTCAACACTACTCAAATTCCCCCCTTATCCAAAGACATGGACTTGGGTCATGTCTTTGACCCTTAAGTGCATCATTCCTTATTGGATTGAGTCTAATCCCATTTGCTATCTAGTATTGGATATGGGCACAACCTTGCATTATTTCTTTATTTCCCTTAAGGTATCTTGGTCTTTATTCACATTGGGTCGATTTGTTGTTGGCCCGTTCCAATCTCAACCATGATCGATTGCTTTGCTATTTTCGTACCGAACCTCCATGCTGCCACGGTTCGGAGGTATTACAGTCTCCCCCGCTTATATAAAGTTTCATCCCGAAACTTGCGTACCTTCAAAAAATTCCGGGTATAATGCCATCATTTCGACTTCGGACTCCCAAGTGTCTTCTTCTTGTGCCCGCCCTGTCCAACGAACCCTTACCAGCTCTTTTGTATGTTCCTTACGGTGCCCGTTCTCCTTTCTACTATTGCTATCGGCCGCTCAACATAAGTGAGATTATCATGTATATTCTCTACTTGTTCGGTGATCCTCCTAGTGTTTTCGATATGTTTCCAGAGTTGTGATACGTGGAAAACGTCATGTAGCGAACTTAGTGTTCCTGGTAGGTCGATCCGGTATGCCAAAGGTATGATCCTCTCTATAATCTCATACGGACCTGTGTATCTTGGTCCCAACTTTCCAACTCCTTTGATTCGACGGATTCCTTTGGCCGGGCTTATCTTCAAATACACCATGTCCCATGTGTCAAACTCGAGGGGTCGTCTTCGTTTGTTAGCCCAACTTCGATGTCGATCTTGTACTACTCTTAACTTCTCCCTGATAAGTTTTACCTGCTCAACCGCTTCTTGTACTAGGTCGGATCTAATCAATTTTCTTTCCCCTACCTCATCCCAATGTAAAGGTGTTCGACACTTTCGCCCATAAAGTGCTTCATATAGTGACATTCCTAGGCTTGAGTGGTAGCTATTGTTGTACGCAAACTCCACCAATATAAGGCTTTTTCCCAGCCTCCTTTCCATTCCAACGCACATGACCGTAACATATCTTCTAATGTTTGGATCGTTCGTTCGGATTGCCCGTCCGTTTGCGGATGGTGCGCCGTACTCATGAGTAGCTTCGTTCCCAACCCTTCTTGTAGATTATTCCAGAACTTGGACACGAATTTTCCATCTCGGTTCGATACGATAGTAGCAGGTACCCCATGCAATCTTACTATCCCTTCCATGTAGGTCTTGGCCAATTGTGCTATTCCCAATGTAGTTTGGATCGGTAAGAAGTGTGTGGACTTAGTCAATCGATCCACCACGATCCAAATGGTGTCATTCTGTCTTGGAGACCTTGGTAGTCCTGAAACAAAATCCATCGTAATGTGATCCCACTTCCACTCTGGTATGCTTAGTGGTTGGAGCAAGCCTCCAGGTCGTTGGTGTTCCGCTTTCACCTGTTGGCATGTCGGGCATTGGGCAACGTACATAGCCACATCCTTATTTAGTCCTGGCCACCAAAATGTGTGTTTAAGATCCCGATACATTTTGGTACTTCTCGGGTGTACTGAGAATTTGGACGAGTGAGCTTCACTCATAACATCCCATATCAAATCGCCATTGTCGGGGACATATATTATTCCTTTATATCGCATCATTCCCTCGTTTCCTGGATCGTTAAGCAACGGATTCATACATCCCATCATTGATTCCCTCTCCTTGCGTTGTGCTTCAATTATTCGTGGCTGCAATGGAGGCCTTGCAGTCAATAACGAAACTTCTCTATTCGTGTCTTTGTTTACCTTGACTTGGAGCTTTTCTAGTTCTCGGGTCAAGGCAGCTAATATTCCATGTCTTTGGTGGCTCAAAGCATTTGCCACAGGGTTTCCCGACCCTGGGTGGTATTGTATATCCAGATCGTAGTCGACAACAAGTTCCAACCATCTCCGATGTCGTAAGTTAAGCTCCTTTTGGGTGAACAAATATCTCAAGCTTTTGTAATCGGTATACATGGTACACTGGACTCCATAGAGATGATGTCTCCGTACTTTCAATGTGTGAATCACCGCCGCGAGCTCTAAGTAATGTGTTGGGTAATTCATTTCATACTTCTTTAATTGTCTCGATGCGTATGCAATTACCTTCTTGTTCTGCATGAGGACGCACCCTAATCCTTCTTTTGAGGCGTCGCTGAATAACTCAAAGTCCTTTCCTTCTTTCGGTAATGCCAATACTGGGGCGATGGTCAATTTCTCCTTTAGTTGCTCAAAGCTCCGTTCGCACTCCTCATCCCAAATGAAATCCTTGCCCTTTTGAGTGAGGCTCGTCATCGGTCGTGCTATACTTGAGAATCCCTTGATAAACCTCCGGTAGTAACCTGCCAGACCTAAGAAACTGTGAACTTCTGTTACCGTGCGGGGTACTTTCCATTCCTTGATTACCGCTGTTTTCCCCAGGTCCACCGATATGCCTTCCTGGTTCACAATGTGCCCGAGAAAGGCTACCTCTTTGATCTAGAACTCACATTTCGAGAGTTTCCCATATAACTTCTTTCCTCGGAGGGTTTCTTGGACCAGTCTGAGATGTTCTTCATGCGATGCCTCGTCCGGGGAATAGACTAAGATGTCATCTATGAATACTACCACAAACTTATCTAGATACCCGATTCATGAGGTCCATGAATACTGCTGGTGCATTGGTTAACCCGAAGGGCATTACCACGAACTCGTAGTGCCCATATCGCGAACGAAATGTTGTCTTTAGTATATCCTCGACCCTAATTCGGACTTGGTAGTCATCTTGTCGTAAGTCGATTTTTGAAAAAACATGTGTTCCTCTTAGTTGGTCAAATAAATCTTCAATTCTGGGCAACAGATACCAGTTCTTGATAGTAAAGTGGTTGAGCTCTCGATAATCCACACATAGTCGCATCGTGCCGTCCTTCTTTTTCACAATGAGTACCGATGCGCCCACGGAGAAGTACTAGGTTGAACAAACCCTTTCTCCATCAGATCCTCCAATTGATTCTTAAGCTCCCTTAATTCTGCTGGGGCCATACGATACGGGGCTTTAGATATTGGTCTTGTCCCGGGTTCCAACTCTATTTGAAATTCTATCTCTCTCTCTGGCATTTCTCCCGGCAATTCATCTGGGAACACATCCAGATATTCTCCTACTACTTTTACGGTGGGTTGTGCTTCCTTATTCTTGAGCATCACTGTCACCACGGCCATAAGGTAGTACTCTCCCTTTCCTTTCCTCAGCTCATGTTTGTTTTTGTACGCGTTACTTCTATAAAGCAATGTTTTCCCTTCTTTGTCTGAGAATCAAACCTCGTGTCTTTGGCAGTCAATGCTCGCCCCGTGTTTCCTTAACCAATCCATGCCTAGAATGACGTCGAACTCGGTGATATCTATACTAAGTAGGTTAGCGGTGAGGACCATTTCTTCGATCATAATAGGTACATTGCGGTATTCTCTATCGCACCCAAGAAATATGCCTCCAGGGGTGATGATCATGTATTTCCCCGAGACATCGTGTCCTTGGAGGCCTACCCGTTCGGCCCAGACTCGTGCCGCGAATGAATGTGTCGCCTTACAATCAAATAACGTAAAGGTAAGGGAATTAAGGACTGAGAATTTACCCGTAATGGCCGTTATGTCTTGTTTAGCTTGGTCTCGGGTAAGGTTGTAAACCCTTGTGTTGCCTAACGCTTGGTGGTGGTCGGGTTTCGTGTCACATGTGTCCCCTCCCCTCGTTGTGCTTTGTTGCTCGGACATTCCCTGGAAAAATGTCCCGGTTTCCCAAAGTTGAAGCATGCCCCTGTAGCTAAACGACACTCGCCTGGGTGTCGACGCTGGCAGTTAGGACATATGGGATACTCGATTCTCCCTCCTCCGAACCTCGCAACCTTGGGATCTATATATCCTCTGTTATCCCCACTTCGATTGTCGGGACGAGCTCGTTTAATACTTGCATCGTCGTCTGCCAACTCCCCCTCGACCGATAAGGCAGCATCGTACATATTGTTGAGTTTTGTCACCGTTACCGCGGAGACTCGTGCCCGAACATTGGGCAACAGTCCCTTTCGAAACTTGAGAATTTTGAGTGCCTCGGGTACCTTCGAGCTAAAGCTTGATAGCGCCCTAAGTAAGCCATGACCGATTCATCCTTTCCTTGGGCCACGCTTTCAAATTCGATCATCTTTTGAAACACCATTACATTCGGGATGAATCTCATACGAAAGGCTTCCTCAAACTCTCCCCAATCGATACATTCCTCTGTCTCCACCGCGTTTTCTTCATACCAGTGTGCGGCATCCCCTACTAGGAAGTAGGAGGCCATTTCGGCTCGAGCATTTTCTGGGGTTCGATGAAGTTTCATAATTTGTATGATGTCTTTAAGCCAAGTCTCTGCTGCGTCAGCATCCCCTTCGTTGAAAGTGTTCACTTGGTTCTTCCTCAGTTTTTCGTGGTGTTCGAGTATCACATCTGCATGGTTCATCTCTTCGATGATGGGGGTCGTTCTTGTCCTTCGTCCCCCACCTCGGCTAGTAGCACTATTCCTTGCCATATGGTTCCTATGAAGTGAACACTATTGTTAGTACTTCTCCACATTTTCTTACCTTATTGACAACCCGACGCGTCGTGCGTAAGCTACCCATGTTGTTTCCCAGACTCTCTCAACTTTGCTCTGATACCACTTTAACTGTCATGACTCGGACCCACGATAGCTCGGTCCGAGTCCAACAGTCGGCCAGGCGCATTCACGCCCGAAGCCTCGTGGAACAAGATTGTTTAAAATCAATAGTACCTGTGTTTTATTTATAACTAAAAGAACGAGTCTTCATTTCCAATCTATCGATTGGAAATTGTTCAACATAACAAGGAAAAGACTAAAACAACTTAAATGTTCGACACGACTGCATCGGTTCGTCCTTCCATGGGTAGCTTCTTCACTCCGCACGACCGCCATCGAGCTCGGGTTCACTTAAGCCTACATATCATAAACACACAAATGAGTTGATAACTCAGCAAGAGACCAACGATTAACATAACCCTATGCCCGTGCCCGTACGAATACCGCACCCGCATCGAGCGCGGCGCAATGCCCGTGACCCCGATGATGCCTCTGCCATAGTCATGCCATATATCATACCATACCATGCTCGAGACTTGTTTCGAGTTAACCGATGGTGGATACTCCGTGTCCCATACCACGGTGCCTTCATGTTCGGTCTTAATCGACCGCACCCTGCATCCATACGCTCCCCCTTGGGGTGAACAAGTTTGGCTCATACCGTGACCTAGTCATGTTGCCACCGGAGATACCCTAGCCGAGGGGTCCGATCCCTCCTGTCCTTACACGAGCTCGTCATAGTGCCTTGCCCCAGACAAGGTCTTTTCCATGCCATAGATGTCTCGCCCCGGGCGAGGTCTTTTCCACTAGTTTCCCGTATCATACATCGCATCTTGCCTTGTCCCCGACAAGGTCTTTCACATTTGCGTGTCTTGGTCATGACTCGGTTGGTGCCATTAACAACCAAAATCCGGTCATAACCACTCATCCACACTTCTTAGTTGCCTCGCCCCATACGAGGTCTCCCATTTCTAGGATTCAAGCGTCAATTTTACTTGACGTGGTCGAACTCTCGTTGTATCATTATCCCTTCATGGTTCACGGTAACCCACATGACATGGTGAGTACTGTTTCGCCATCTTAGGGTGAACTCCTTACGTCGATTCGCCATTGTCCGCTCCTTTACCGTTCCGCTTAGCCGAGGCTATCATGTACTAGGTTAGTCACGACACGACGGCCGACGAAAGTGTTCTTCATATCATGACCCTCCCTTCCCGGACATAAGCATAAACGTAAAGTCTCTTACCCTTCGTCGTACTCGCTCCCGCTCATCTACCACCAACTCATTGGCAAGTTTCGTTTGTGTCCAAGTTTTGTCAAAGTTTATGGTATTTATAGAGTTCATGACATGAGTCATGGGTGTCAATCACTTCCTAATTCCAAGACAATCTAATCCATTTTCACTAATTCCAAGCAAATCACATTTATTTGCACCCTAATTCCAATCACATTACTTGAATCTGCGGGGTTTCCTATTTCCTCTCATAACTTGTGCATTTACCATTTTTATGTGGTCAACACTACTAAAATTCCCCCTTATCCAAAGATATGGACTTGGGTCATGTCTTTTACCTTTAAATGTATCACTCCTTATTGGATTGAGTCTAATCTCATTTGTTATCTAGTATTGGACATGCGCCCAATCTTGCATTATTTCTTTATTTCCCTTAAGGTATCTTGGTCTTTATTCACATTGAATCGATTTGTTGTTGATTCGTTTCAATCTCAACCATGATCGGTTGCTTTGCTCTTTTCGTACCAAACCTCCATGCCGCCACGGTTCGGAGGTATTACACTTTCCGCCCCCTAAATACTTCAATTCTCTGTTATCTCACTTGCTTTCATTTTATATTTTATTATAAAAAGTATTATTATTTTAATAATATTGAATATCAATTTTTTTATTTTTTTCACATAGGTGGGTCTCCCAAGTGTTGCGATTTTTCATTTCCTAGCCTTACATTTGACTAAATATTATTTCAGTCCTTCAAATTCATGGTTCTATCAATTTTAATCTCGATTGACGGAATTTACCTCAAACACGTGCCCTACGCGTGCTATGCGAACCTTAACCATGGTTAGAATTCAGAGGCCACCCACACGACGGAATTCCCAGTTCACACCCCCTGATCGTGAACCTGACACAACCCGTAAACAAACGTCGGTCACAACGGGTAACGTCGTCGGAACTAAGCGCGCCGTGCGGAGATCGGCGATGGGCACTAACTCTGGAAGAAGTTTTTCCGCCACTGCCGAGTCATCCTGTTTAGGTTCAAGCCAGCTGTCGAATTCCTGGAATTTTTCTGTTGATTCCACGATTCCCAGGGTCTCTATTGCAGCGAATCAGCTTCAATATTGCATTGAAGCTCTTGAAGGCTTGAGAAACAAACGAATCCATTCTCCGGAAACTATACGCCAAGAATTCAAGAATCTGCAGGTATTTAACTTTTCTGCATTTCTGTAGTATTTGATTGTTGGATGAGTACTAGTCGTTTGGTTGGAGAAGTTCTCAGTTGAATTTCGCTGGCCATATCACTGTTTCTGTCCCTTAAACTTGTTGCTTCGGTTGATCATTAACTTCTGAGATATTTCGCTTATTGCTGGCATTGTTTGTGATGGATCTTGGCTTCACTAGATGGCATTATTCCTTCGCTGATTTTTTTGGTTAGTTTTCATCTAATTTTATATTATGTAAAAATGCAGACGAATAGGATGATGGCTATGGACATGAGGAATAGATGTACTGTGGCTCGCCACGCCTCAAATATCCCCAAAAACCGTTATAGTGATGTCTTGCCATGTATGCATGTAGAAAATACAGTAGTCTGTGCTTGATACTTTGTTACCAATGTCATGTCTATATGCCTTTGCAGTTGACAGTAACAGGGTTATCTTGAAGCAATCTTCTGACTATAGATCTTCAGCTCAGGGATATATAAATGCAAGCTTCATAAAGGTACAGTTGTGCTACATTTGGATTCAACCTTGTAATTTCACAGTAGACTAATGTTGGCACCAATCATTTGGTGTTCATACCGAACTGAATTTTGTTGGTTCGGTTCAGTAAATACCGAATACCTCTAAGTTAGAGATATAGAGTCAAAGAGTGGGAGATCCCATGTTTGAGGTCCTAACCTGAAAATCGTAAAAGGTGTTTCAAAAAATGGAAAAAATGCATTAAAGTTAATTCTCTGGGTAAGAAAATACTTGTACTGAATGCTCTTCATTGACTGCAGGCTTCTGAAAATGTTGCACAATTCATTGCAACTCAAGGTCCCCTTTCACACACAATGGAAGACTTTTGGGAAATGATAATTGAGAATCGCTGTCCTGCCATCGTTATGCTCACCCGTCTGGTTGACAATTACCGTGTAAGGAAACATATCAATCCACATTCTTTTTGAAAAATCTCATTTCCATGAAAAATTTTGTTCAATTTCATATGGTGTATCATTTGAGAAGCTGATGTACCCCATGCCATGTTTACTT
This sequence comes from Utricularia reniformis, assembly GCA_009725065.1. NCBI lineage: Eukaryota > Viridiplantae > Streptophyta > Magnoliopsida > Lamiales > Lentibulariaceae > Utricularia > Utricularia reniformis. The sequence continues at coordinate 532,951 of RWGZ01001258.1, read as the reverse complement.
TTCTGTTCAAAACATCTCCAGACAGAGAAGTGTGCTGATTACTTCCAAGCAGAGAATGGACCTAGGGAGTTCGGTAGATTATGCATCACAACCAAGTCAATAAACGTGACCAAAAGTTCTTTGGTTTTGAGACACTCGGAAGTAAAAAACACAGAGGTTAGGCTTTCATGATAGATTTTGATGCCAGTTGCAAGCATTACATTACATTGCAACTAAATGTTTTAGTTAGATTGTTCAGTTTCATGTTTGACATTCTATTGTTATACTTTTTCTTGGATTCTAGTTTAGGCTAGATCATGATGAATTGGTATTTCTAATGACAGTTCAGAGAGTTTTAACAAAATAGTTTTTTCTTTCTCATATGCAGTCGAATGAGCCACCTTTTTCGGTTTTGCTTGTCCAGTACCCTGAATGGCCAGATCATGGTGTTCCAAAGGATACCATTGCTGTTCGAGAGATATTCAAGCGGATATTTGATATCCCCCCTAACCATGGCCCAATTGTTGTTCACTGCAGGTCTGTATTTGATACTGATATCTTTTCGGCACTTTTTTCTCATTCGCCCTTCTTTAAGCAGCGCAGGTATTGGTAGAACTGGGACATACTGCGTAATCCACAGTACAATTCAGAGAATTCTCATTGGAGACATGGCTTCATTAGATCTTGCTAATACAGTAATGAATTTCAGGTCACAGAGAATCGGAATGGTGCAAACATTTGTATGTCTCTTAAAACCAACCCCATTTTTAAAATTTCACTCTTTAAGTGATCTTTAAAAGGAAAACATTATCCTTATACAGGAGCAGTATCTCTTCTGCTACGATGCAATTATTGATGAACTAGAAGATATCATTTCATCTGGTAAGACTGGTAATGACTCCTAGTGGTTCATTTCATGGCTGATTTGAACTTAGAACCACTTTCTAGATGATTCTTAGTTTGATTTATATTCCTGGATCAGTGTTGTTCCAATGCTTTTGATTCGAAATAAAATTCACATTTATTTTATGTCGGAATTCCATCTTCTAATGTTGCCATTTCGGAAACAAGATTATGAATGAACAAATAATCATCAATGAATTAATGTATCAATGTTTGAAGGCTATCTGCAGGATCACAAGTTCTGGTTCAGAAGCACAAAATACAATATACAGATGGTCCTGCTCTTCCTGGTCACAATTCCTGGCCAGTGGTTCCCAAGATAAGAATTAATGAACTTGTTCCCAGGCCAGTTTTTCCCACTAATTCAATATCAGTATGGTATCATACAAAAGAATCAGCATCCATCTTATTATAGTGTCGATGTTGTCCTCCTCTCATCGGACCTGTGATGATAAAGCTTGGCGATTTTCCGCCTCTCACAGTCCTATATAAAATGCACCAAAGATCAACGATCATGATGATCTATACTAAATGCAAATACTTTACCTTGAACATATTCAGATAGAAGGGCTTCTCAGGATTCACCCTTCTCAATTTGTGGTATGTATAAGCAAAACTAAGCTGATCACGAGGGGTAAACCGATCTACCTCGTTGAACCAAAGGCAAGAAAACAAGTTCGACATCGGTGTATGAGCCCGGACAATAAAGGACCCTTCCGGAACATCTGCAAGTAAGTGATTGATGAATATTTGTATACTTTAGACTTAAATTGAAGAGGATTTTCAACATACTGCTAGGAAGAAGTTTAAAAGGATCTGATGCATTGAATCTTTTCATCCCATCTGCTTGATAAAATGCGAATTGCTCATCGATAATGGTGTGATTATATTTGTTAAGCCTCTTATTTTGTGCAACTTCTTCCCACAGACAATGACGTTGATAGTGATTCGAAATCGCATACTCGTGCCCTTTTCTCCACAGAAAGTATTCCAAAATAAGCATTGGGTCAATCTGGAGGCGCAGTTTGCTATCCAACCAAATCGAGTACCTGAATAAATTTCAAGGCAAGTTATTCACCATTTCATCACACAACATTCACTGGTTACAAAAACAGTGAGTTTTAGTGAATATTACCTGGCCGAAGGAAATAAACGGTGTGGCAAAAATTTAGGTATCTTTCCGACTCGTCTCATGTCAGCATAGGGAAGATTCTTAACCACAATGATTTTCCATAGACCAACAAATCCCATTATATCTGGTAATTGGCCCTCTTGTGAAAGAGTTTGCATGGTTTCTTCATCGACAAACATGACGAAGCACATGTTTTTCCTTGACATACGAGAAACCTAAAAAAGTGTTAGAATTAACATGAAGTCATATTGTAAAGTTTCAAGTATTCCCAGCTAAGAGATTCATGGTAAAAATTCAGGGTTGTTAAAAAGCATTGGTACCGTTCTACCCAGCGGTGATCTCAGGCGATCAGAATTCCCGAAGATGCAAGACATAACCGCAATGTGGCAACTACTTATGTAATTTGCATCATCTTCTTGCAAGTCAAATCCAGTGCTTTTGGACATAATAGGACCTTTCACAAATCCACAGTTAATTTTCTGATCATGGGCAATAAAAGATTCTTCCCTTTCCTTAAGTGATTGATGTCCAGCAAATCTAGGTTCCCATGCTCGATCTCCAACCGGTTTTTCTTCTCGTTCAGTGTAAAGCAGGGAAAATCTAGCAAATTTTCGACTTTCCAAAGGCTCTATAATTAGTGCAGAAGAGTTTGAGATTTTCATGTCACATGCACCTAAGATCAAAAAAGAGACTATTACCCTAAAAACACAGAAAATATCGAAATCAACCGGGAGCTAAAGCATTTAATACATATAAGCATATATTTACCGTGAAATTTTCGATGTTTAGTCTTCTTTCTCAAAGCTGCCTGTTTTCCAGGATTTACATGGCCACCCAAATTCTTCCTTTTACCCTCATGCTCATGAGAAAAATCCCCAGTTTGAATTAAAGGTTGTTTAGTGGCATGACTCTGATCCCTATGATCCAGCTTCGAATCAACATAGTCATCATCTTCCAAATTAACACCATCTGCATACTCATCATCATCAACTTCTTTGATGTTTTTCTTGCCATCTTCACCCATTTGATCATTATCTTTGCTCTTGTCATCTTGAAGTTTTTCGGTTTTCGCTATAGATGAAAAGAACTCAGATTTATCTCGACTCATTTCATCGTGCGTAGTATAATTGTTTAAACCATCATTCTTTGCTTTCAATAATTCCTCATTATAATCGTCATCCCTTCTTCTATCATCCTTATCCCAGTAGCGGGAATCCTGACCATATGTCACTGAACCGACACCGAGTTCTAGCCCCTTCATCTTATGTATCCTTGTCACATTCATGGCATAAACTGAATTCATCTTCATGTCATCATCTTGAGCGTGATCTTGGTCTCTATTTATCTCAATTCCTATCACATAACAAACACACAAGTCAACACAAACGTTCTAGTTTGTCATGAGCATAAACACACAAACGGAGGCTAATAAAAGGCAGACTGTAACATAAAGCATCTTAGATTAAGAAATCTAGGAGCTTAACACTGAATCCTGTGAAAGCTTCATAAACGCTCGTCTATTTATAGCGCAGAACAATAATCATACTTAAGCAATCCCATGAAACTCGGAATTTGTTTCAAGTTCACCAATAAACAACTACAAAACCAAAATTTCTACTCAACGAGTAAATATGACAACTTCAATCGCAATCAAGTGAAAAGAATCTATCAATCACACATTTAGTAAGATCAATAAATAAGGGAGACAAACACACTCTCCAGCAACAGAAACTCTTTTTAAGAAGCACATTTTCGTACCTTTACTCTGCAACAAGACATAGAAAAAAGTAGCGAGGAGTAGAATAAGTAAGAGCATAGAAGCCCAGAATATGTTGAACATATTGCAACCCCGCGTTGCTTTAGATCGCCGGTGATGACGCGAGGCGCCGCGTACACCGATCGAAACGTGATCTGAGGCGACGTCATTTTGCCACCAACTGACGGCGGCAGATTTCCTGTACTGGCTCATCTCCTCATGATGAAGTTTCCCTGAATTTCTTGAAACCAAAGGAATTTCACCCAAGTGGAGATGCACTATTAATCGCTGACGGTATGATCTTTCAGCATCATCTCGATTTCCTTTCATATTTAAGACTACAAAATACCCCATAGCGGGGCCCATATAATTACTTATGGGCTTTAAAGATGGATTTATTTGGCCCAACCCAAATAATACCGGATCCAAAATAATAAACAAAAACTCAGTGATCCAATAACAGACACGGATGGGGATATTTATTCAATTGGACTTTTTTATGGGCTTTAAAGCAAGGCCTAGTTAGAATAAGGCCCAATAACGATTTAAAAACTATATATAATTAGAAGATTTCTTTTATAAACCGGAACTCGCCTACCCCGGTGAAAAAAACTACACCGGAGTTCATGATTCTACTGTCAAAGCTGAAGCCGCCGCGCGCCGCCGCCTTAAGATACTATCCTTTGTTAGCCAAGATGGCACGAAAATCTCAGCTCAGACCTACTCTTGCCCTCACCTGTCTCCTCACTCTCTACGCGCTATACTCCTTTTTCTCATATTCTCCTTTTTATCATATGACTAACGCCTCCATCGATTTGAAGAATGAAGGCATCCGTTCTCGGAGTTCTAATGTGAAAATCTATATGTATGATTTGCCAAGGAGATTCACCTACGGGGTGATTGAGAGCTACGTTTCTGCTCGTGGGGGAGAAGCTGTTAATAACGGTGCGCTGCTCAAGTATCCTGGGAATCAGCATTCTGCAGAATGGTACTTATTTTCCGATTTAAATCGGCTTGATCACGACCGCGCTGATTCCTTTGTGACTCGAGTCAAGAACCCTGATGAAGCTCAACTTTTTTATGTACCCTTTTTCTCTTCCTTGAGCCTCATTGTTAATCCCATTCGGCCAAACCTCGCCAACGTCTCTCATGATAAGCCTATTTACAATGACGAGCAGACACAGGTATCCAGTTTTGAACTTCCATAACCTAATTTCTGGAGTTAATGGTGTTAACTTTGAATCATAGAACAATACTCAATAGGGCATTAGGATTTCCTTCTTTCCCACTAATTCTCTCAAATTTCAATCTAACGATTCCTTTGCTAATCAAATTCTTTGTTGTTTGAATAGCTTGTGCTCATATTTTGTTTACTGATTCAGGAGGCGCTGATGGAATGGTTAGAAAATCAAGTGTATTGGAAAAGGAATGACGGCCGGGATCATATTTTTATTTGTCAGGATCCCAATGCCCTTTACAAGATTGTTGATAGAGTAAAAAATGGGATTTTACTGGTTTCTGATTTTGGGAGGTTGGCTCCTAACCAGGCCTCACTAGTGAAGGATGTGATTTTGCCATATTCCCACAGAATTAATACATACAAAGGGGAAATTGGGCTTGAGAATAGGAAGTCCCTTCTCTTCTTTATGGGCAATCGATACAGGAAGGAGGTAGAAATCCCTTGTTATTTTCATTCATTTTTTATGAATTTTAGATACCTGAATCTGACATTCTATACAATTGGCATGCTTTGAATGCTTAAAACTTATAAGTGACTTCTGCTTCATTCCTGATCACCTTTTTCGTAGTCTAGTTTCGATTCTTATTTATACTTGTGCAGATGTAAGGTAGATCATTGTTTGTTTAACTCATTTTATGCAGTGCTATCTCTATACAATTGGCATGCCTCGAATGCTTAAAACTTAGAAGTGACTTCTGCTTCATTCATGATCACCTTTTTTGTAGTCTAGTTTCGATTCTATACTTGTGCATACGTAAGGTAGTTCATTATTTGTTTAACTCATTTTATGGAGTGCTAACTCTATACAATTGGCATGCTTAAAACTTAGAAGTGACTTCTGCTTCATTCCTGATCACCTTTTTCGTAGTCTAGTTTTGATTCTTATTTATCATTGTTTGTTTAACTTATTTTATGCAGTGCTAACTCTATAAAATTGGCATGCTTCGAATGCTTAAAACTTAGAAGTGACTTCTACATCATTCCTGATCACCGTTTTTGTAGTCTAGTTTCGATTCTTATTTATAGTTTTGCAGACGTAAGGTAGTTCATTGTTTATTTAACTCACTTTATGCAGTGCTAACTAGTACATTTAGTCTTCACATTCATGCTGGTACTCTCTTCCTGTGTGTTACAGGGTGGCAAGATTCGTGATATGCTGTTCGAAGTTCTTGAAAATGAACCTGATGGGGTAATCAAACATGGAGCACAGTCCAGGGAGAGTCGCCGTATGGCATCGCAGGGTATGCATTCGTCGAGATTCTGTTTACATCCAGCTGGAGATACTCCATCAGCTTGCCGACTTTTCGATGCTATCGTGAGTTTGTGTATTCCTGTGATCGTGAGTGACTCCATTGAGTTGCCTTTCGAAGATGTCATCGATTATCAAAAAATATCTATTTTCGTCGACTCAAAAACTGCGGTAAGACCTGGATACTTGGTAAATACTTTGAGGAAAATGAGTCCAAAGAGGATACTGGAGTACCAAAAGGAACTAAAAGAGGTATTGTTTTCTTTCACTGAATAGCTTAGCTAGAGCTTTCATTCTTATAATATGAAATGTTAGCTATTCGAGGGAGTGTGTGCGTGTTTAGTTGAGTGTAAATGACCGTATTATCGTGAATTGCTTATTCTGGTGATCAGAATTCATGCTTCAAAGCTTTGTGTAACTTCATTTACTACTGAATGTGTAAAAGTCTTCTCTAATGTTTCTGCAAAATACATAGGTGAAGAAGTATTTCGAATACGAAGATCCAGACGGGGCTGTCAAAGAAATTTGGCATCAAGTTTCCTTAAAGCTCCCTCTTGTTAAGCTAATGTGTAACCGCAACAAACGTCTTGTTGTAAGAGACATTACACAGCCTGAGTGCTCATGTTTGTGCTCTAATCAGTCAGGAGTATCGACCAGCACACTGTGAAACTTCCTATATATAATGATCTCTGCAGCAGCATGATCAGATAGATCAGAAATGCATCTGCCCAGGCTAATGTTTCAGGTACGGATGCCTAACATCACATAAACATCATTTGCTGTTCTTGCAGTTTGGTTCAATCCACCTAGACAGTAATTTACATAGGATGCCAATTTGGCATTAGCTCTGATGTATTTTTGTTTGAATATGAGGTTTTATACAGATTTCGATGAAAACATAACTTTTATACATGAAAGAACAATACTCATAAGTTCTGCAATGAAGTCTAAGAAATAATTTGAGGCTTCATTTAGCCTGGAGGCCATTTCATCTGCCTCCCACCGAGCACATGCAAGTGAAGATGGTAAACTGATTGACCTGCAGCAACATTCAATATGGAGTAAGAATAGAAACTCAGTTTACAAAACACAAAAGAATCATCAAAATATGATATATAACTTACAGGCAGATGGACCGCTGTTAATAACCACCCTAAAACCATTCAGAATGTCTTCTTTTTCAGCTACGATTCTGGCAGCATGAAGAAGACGACCCAATATCTCTTCATGCCTTTTTTCAGCCTGTAAATCAACAATTAATTACAAGTTAAAAGAAATACTTTGATCCTTACCATTTTGCTATTCTGTTGCTCAGAGATAAGAAAGAAATATAAAGATATGAATGTGAGTGTAACTACCATGGAGAGCTGAGTTAAACCATCTCGAAACTTTGGAATGACGACAACATGGACCGGAGCCTGAGGGCTAATATCACGAAAAGCTAGAACTTCTTCATCCTCGTATACAATGGAGGATGGAATCTCCTTTTGAATGATCTTATCAAATCTAGCAATGAATGAGTACTTCATCAAACTTATGTCTAGCAAAACATGCTGCAGACGGTAATAATACAGCTAAATTTCGTGTCTAAGAATGTTTTTCCCTTTTTCCCATTTAGCATCCGAGATTTGATCAACTATCAAATAAAATTATTTCTTCTAGAGCTCTATTTTCAAGCAGGATTTGAAGGAAATCGAGGAACTTATTGCTTCACATATAGAAGAAGACCAGAAAGTGTAAAAGGTACATACATTGTTGGAGCTCCACTCTGAATATCAGCTTGAGCAGCCTTGGTAGCAGCCTCTTCTTCTTCACTTGATGCACGTACAGATAACACTCTAAAAAGAACAGGATTTTAGTCTAAGATGCATCTGAAAATAACCCTATATTGGCTGAAAATTTGGCGAAAGAAAAGTTAATGTTGAGTAAATTCCAGATACTCAACATATACAACCTACCTACCTGTGGCACTGACGAGGCCGACGAAACAGCGGTAAAATTACATCCAGCGAAATCGAATTCGAGGATTTGATGAAGCTCAATGCTCGTACAGACAACGGCCCACTGTTGAATACCGTATCACTGACAATTCAGAAAAACAGATAGACTAAAGCACAAACTAGCGCAGAAACCGACAAACCATCGTAGCAGAGTTGAAAGATTCACGGCCGCCATTGACGAGAACGACCTGCACGTCCGGTACCTTCCGCTGTCCCCTCCGGCATTTTATTGACCCAATTTTCACCCAGTTATCGATCGGATGCAGGTCAGTGGGTTCGGGTTTGGTTTGACCCGTAACCCATAGATTATTTGAAAATCTTGTCGACTTCAAATTTTACAAGTAGCCGTTAGTCATCTGAAATTGTTGTTTTCCCATCACGAACCACGCTCCTTTGCTTCTTCGTATTGCAAGAATGAATCTCAACATCTTCAAGAAAAAGACTTCTCCCAAAGGTTTGATAATTTCTGATTTCGACTCTGCAGTAGGTTTTGGTTCAATTTATCGTTATTAGGTTTTGAGAAATTTGATTTGTGGATCTGTGATGCTTTTCAGAAGCTCTCAGGACAAGCAAAAGAGAAATGGCTGTTGCCACCAGAGGTACTTAAAGTTTGTTAATCTTCCAAAATTGTGTTCCTTATTTGATTTCATTGTACTATCTATTTTTTCCCTTGACAGGCATTGAACGGGAAATTGCATCCTTGCAAACAGAGGTATCTCTTTGAAATTACGCCGTGTTAGTTTGTGCAGATTCATGCGGTTTCCAAATGAGTAAACTAACCTCAATCTGACAAGTTTTAGGAGAAGAAGTTGGTTGCTGAGATTAAGAAGACTGCTAAAACAGGAAATGAGGCAAGTTTTTTTTATGTGTGAGAATTTGTTTAGAAGACTACTCATATTTCTTGTGCTTTGGCAGACTGCTACTAAAATTTTGGCTCGTCAACTGGTTCGCCTACGACAGCAGATAACAAACTTACAGGGAAGCCGTGCACAAATTCGGGGGGTAGCAAACCATACACAGGTCAGTCGAGATCAGACTTGGGACTTGTTCTTAATCCATGTAAACATCAGAAAAAATACTTCCTGTTTGGATTTTTAAGATGATCAGGTCACAGAAAATTTCATTCCTCTGGAATCATGAGCTTTGTAGCCCATCTAAACTTCTTCATCTTCACTTTATTCATTTATTCTTCTGCAACTTGTTTGTTCCAATGGCTGTAACGGTGGTGAATTTCTATATGATTGCTTGTTTATTATGTGTTCAGGCATTGCATGCTAGTACCTCGATTTCAACTGGAATGAAAGGTGCAACTAAGGCGATGACTGCTATGAACAAGGTATGCTTCATAACTATTAAATAAATCGTGCAGATCATGAGTATTTTTGTTTCTTTTCCAGGTAATGCAACCTGCCAAACAAGCTAAAATGATTATGGAGTTCCAGAAACAGGCATCACAGATGGATATGACGGTAATACTAACTGGGCATTGATGAAGAAATGCATATAGATAGATTACAGGTCTTTTTTTTCCTTCAGATTGAAATGATGTCTGAAGCTATCGACGAGACGTTGGACAAAGATGAAGCTGAAGAAGAAACTGAAGAACTTACAAATCAGGTGAAGAAGAATTACACCATCAGATGGCTAGTTAAAAATTGTACTCATAAACATGTTTATTTTATCCAGGTTCTTGATGAGATTGGTGTGGACATTGCTTCACAGGTTATCTAGCTTCCTTTATAGCTCTCTATTGCAACTTCGTGTACAAGCAAACTGAGTCTGCTTGTTTTTTAACAGCTATCTTCAGCTCCTAAAGGAAAGATTGCATCAAGGAAAGTTGAAACTGCAGCTCCCAGGTATAAAAATATGCTTCAAACTATTGAGTAGTCCTGCAGCTCCCAGCTTATCTTTTCTTTTGTATTGATTATCCTCTTAACAGTGCTCCTGCATCCGCATCTACATCTGATGATGTCGAAGACCTCGAGAAACGTCTAGCATCTCTTCGCAGAACATGATCGACTGTAATGTAGAAGGCGAGCTTCTTTCTTTAGTTTCATTTATTGCTAGAGATGTCGAAAATGATGAAGGAACATATAATTGCTATACTCAAGTGTGTTTTTAGTGGTATTTGGTTTGTTTCTTGGACAAAAAACAGACAATGATTCATTCAAGAAGAAGCATCACTTGCAACAGGAGGATCTTAATTGCTCCACTCCCAAATAGGAGTATAAGGATTAATACCTTCCAAAGTCTCAACCGAGTTGGCATCTTCAAGACTTCTGAAAATTGCGATTTGCGATGCAAATCCCGGTTCCACATCACCAGAACCACCAACTCCACTGAATTCGACGCCGTAGTTGTGCTTTGCTGCTAACTCAGATGCCCAATGCTGGAACTGGAGCCTCGTCCACTCGAACTTATGGTCATGGTTTCTGAACTTGCAACTGTTCTTGTCATCCTGATCTTCTTCTTGGCTGTTCGGGGCTGATCCTTGGAGGATTTTGTTGTATTCGTAGTTCGGAGTCGAGACAATAAGGACCTTGGGGTGGAAAGAGCCCAAAGCTAAGTCTCCAAATACCCATGCATCTTCTTCCTCCATATGCTCAATCACCTGATAATGATGATCAATCAGAATTTGCATGCTACAACTAAAAATGGAAAATATGCTCACACCTCTAAGCAAGTTCCTATGTCACATCTACGCATTCGAGAATCGAAATTTGTGATCGAGCCATAATATAGCACTGCAGATTTTATTTTGAAAGATGGGATCTCAGATTCGAGTAACTTGTTCAGCTTTGTGTGGAGCAACTGCATCACAATCTTTACTCATTATAATGTCAATTGTAAGTAAACTCGACAAGTCGACAAACCTTAGCTGCTCGAGCAAGAGCTTTTTGAGAAAGATCAACTCCAATAATTTTCTCAAGAGAAGTAGAGTACGATAGCAATGAATCCAACAAGCTTCCGGAACCACAACCAAAGTCGATCTGCATCAAAACTCAAAAAATGGTTTTAGTCATTAAATAATTTGAAGGATTAGCCATTACCAGGAACATTGCAGATGATTCTTTAATATACTGCACAGCAAATTCGACACGCTGCTTCGATAAAGGTGGGCTAAAAAGTGCCTTCTCCATTCGATCTTCCAACGGTTCTGTTATGTTCAATAGAGTGACATTATACTCTAATTTGCAGTTACCTACAATGAACAGCATATGAAATGATCAGTGAATTATAAAGGATTCAGAAAATACGAATCGTTTTGACTTGCATACTTGATGAGGATAATAATAATCGGGATGCTGTTGGATCCTTAGTTGCTGCAAGAATATGCTCAACCGGAGGCAAATCCACATGGAACGATGCGGATTGACCAACAGACATCTGTGCTAAAGCTGCTTCAACTTGTAATGTGACAGCTTCGTTACTGAACTCGAACTCGAACTCTTCACAGCTTTCTAGATGTTCTTTCGTAGAATCGACTCCAGTAATCAACGAAACACTGTACCTTATCGATGCTAAAGAGCCACTGGATGGAGTCATTCCGGAACTTGCATCGTTAATGTTAAAAAGGGAAGGCTCATATTCCATGGTACTGAGAGTCATGTTTCTATTAGCTTCTTGCACATAATGGCAAAATGCAAACTCCTTTAAAAACTGATGAGTTGCATAAAGGCTAAACTTCTCACCAAGTAAATTCAGCTCTTCCAGAGGCATATTCGGATTTTCGAAGAACATGTTCAACCAATGTAAAACTTTCAAAGAAGCTCTCTGCAAAGCATCCACTTGCTTTCTATGATACTCTGGTGGTGAGCATTGCAATATCAGTTTCTGAGTTTTTGTGTACATTTTTACTACGCAACTGTAAGCTTCGGTAACTGGCTGCATATTCTTATCAGTGACACAAAGAGTTCCAATAGCTCTTTGTTCCGGGAATGAATCGGATGACTTACTTTGTGGACAAAATACTGGCTCGGCCAAATGATTGTAACGACAGAATGCACTGAGAACATCTCTCGGCAATGAACCCCTCCAGTTGCTTTTTGTTGTAAATGATGAAGGCAGCTTGGCAGCAAGTACCGCAAGCCTAGAGATCTTATATGCTCCACTAGGCGTCTTGCTCATAAGCATCCTAAAGAGATAATATTGAGATAAAATTATGACTTAAGGGAACTCAATAACACAAGATAGAATATTACCTATAATACGATTGCAACAGAACCGATTCATGACTAAGACTAGCAGACATCCATGAGAAACCAAAAGAAGCCAAAATTGCATCACCATATATACTTTGGTTTGCCAAGTAACTTGCCCTGGCATTTAAAGGTCCTTCAAAGTGGTTCTCTTTTTCCAGTTGAGGCAAATGGTCCATTCGATACCGATTTGAAGAAGATGAATATACCCTCATATCTGAAGTAGATTTTCCAATCGACCTAATGGAAGATTAAATCGCATAAGGTATAACAAAAAAAGCAGTCATCTTCCAAAACACAGAATGGATTACCTGGAAATCAGAACATTTGAAGCCTCGACCACGCCTAGTTCACGTGCAATACTATCAAGGTAATAACAAGTTGGAGTAATATTAAGCCACAATGATTCCACATTTTCCGTAACTGATGAAGGAATACGTATCACTTCGACTGAAATGGCTTCACAAATGTCTGATTCATGTGTTAATAAAGATAGAGCGTCAGGGGAGTATGAACTTTTTCGCCTCATTGAAAGTTCCCCATCAGATACAATTAATGAATCAGTTTGCTTAGCAGCTTTTAGGATTAACCGCATCAAGAGTTCTGAGTCAGCCTCAGAAGCTGGATCAATGCATTTGCAAATATTGCTTATCTTCATACCATAAATTGCAATCACTGAAATCGGAACAAAACCATTCAGATGGCTCTCTCTTCTTAATGCTGCTCTGAAGTGACCGCTGAGTGGATGAGGACATGAAAGGAACTTCACCAAGTTTCATTAAATGGGGAAACGTCAAAAGCTAAAAGAATGAAAGCTGCATTTCTTACAACTATGAAACGAAAACACAACGTTTAGCTTGTATTTTATCTAGTGTGTAACAACGCTTATAAGCTAAGCAGCTTGGGACAAAAATTATAAAATAAAAAACAAGAATGGCTCACACAAACAAAAATACACCCAAAAAAGGGAAAATGAAAAAAGAGGCATAACAAAAAGGAAACTGAAGATTTCTTATTCCTAGCATGCACTATGGGCTATGGCATAAACAGGAGTGTGCAAATATTCAAGAAAAACATGGATAATTCATCATCCATAGTGTTGACCCTTCTGAAAGCACGTAAACTTGCAAGCCCCAAAGCACATACCTCATCTGAAAATAGAAAAGCAAGACGACCAGCCAAGTCCTCCCAAGCTTCTTTAACAGTGGGATTATATTCCTTCTGATGGATTCCCAGCTACATCAAGCAAGCATTTAAGATTTATAACATACATTCTCAAGAAGAATATCAAACGTAAGGTGGTCTGCTGAGAAAGAACATTTTATTATGAAATAAAATTATTTTCTCCTTTCCTTGTTCATAAAGATACTATTAATATAGCAATGAGTTTTATAACTTTGTATTCATGAAGCAAATCAGGAAAGCAGCATCAAGACTGAAAACGGTCAAGCAATGGGATTTAAAAAGAAGCACATCAATATGAAACCATGAATACGTTCAGAGGATAGTAAACTAACTACATTAAGATTCAAATTCAGAAACAAAGAGCATGTTGGCAAACCTTATCAATGGCCTTCTGTGATGCAGATTGCTCGGCATCCTTTTTCTTCCTAAAAATGTCAGAGACAACAGTAATTTCTGGAAGATTCAGTGTGCATTGATAAACACAAAGGCCTTTACTAGGAATCGCTAGTCTTGGATGTCCATTTTCATTAGAATCTAGTACTTCCTCAACCTTATAGCAGGCTTTATCACCATACTTCTGATGTATGATTGCCTTTGGGGTCAGTGACGGTTTCTTTAAAGTAATAGAAGGCGGTGTATCAGTCTCAGTCATCCTACAAGAACTACACAATATAAGCATCGGTTTAAAGGAGCTTTATCACTTCATGCATTGTGCATTCTTAGTATTCAGAAAGTCAGGGGAAAAAATGAAAACCATTACAAATTTCCCAAGCAGGAAAATTTATTTCAATACAAGGCATGGCTCAGTATACTCACTTTCTCAATAGAAAAAAGGAAGAAACCCACAAGAATAAAAACATAACTAAAACAGCATAACAAACACGTTACGAGCATAAAGGAAAACGAAATCTCAGAAGTGGGTATTTACAACTACAACATATGAAATCGAAAGAACCCCAAATACATATAATAATGCATATTACCTGATCACAGAAACTAACTAATAACCCAAGAAAGGATTCAAGTACAATGATAACGAAAACGGGAACCAATACTCCTCACGCTGTGTTGCTATCACCGTTTGAGAGCATGGGTAACCGAGAAAAGCAGAAGATGAAAGAACAAAGTAGGGAACTTGGGCCGGAAAAAGCTTGGCGGTTCTGGGTTTAAAGTGTAGGGGAAAGTGAGAAAGAATGTTCGTTCTACCTTTGACCGCCGTAACTGACAAATTTGATCTAGAGTCTACAACCTCCTGAAATTACTTTGGCAAAACCTTTCTGAAACTTCGGTCCGAAGAATTTGGAAGCGTAAAGTGAAGACAAATTGCTAAGTTTTTCTTAGTATAATTCCTTTACAAAATTTTCATTTTGATAAATAAATTTGTCAAAATAAAATTTAAGAAATCTTATTTGTCAAAAATTTATAGTTTATAGTTTAAATATATCATTAAATTATATTTACTAAATTTATCAAAATTGTAAAAATTTGGGGTCATTTTCCCTTTTTAAATATACGTTAGAATTACATTTATTTTGTTTATTATTTTTTAAAAAATATTTATCCCATTTTATAATAAGATAAAAGATGTGGGATCTTTCGATAAACCTTATATATCCAACAACAAAAATAAATTATATTATATATTAGAACTAAGAAATCATATTTCGCGTTTCCAAAAATTTTTTAAGCATGATGCTGAGAACTTTCAATCTTTCCTATCGATCATTGCTCTACAAATCGGATCCCGATAACCCATATATTGATCGAAATTACCCAAAATACCCGTGAAGACCACTAAAAACGAAATTTCAATCATCTCATATTAAATTTCATCTGATATTAAAACATTGGGTTAAATTGATGTTTGAATATATCAAATATATTCACCATAATTTTCTTACTAATTGTTTAGAAAGTACAAATTTCATCTTAAATTAAAATCAACATTCATTATATCATATTCAAAATATGTAATTTCAAAAATTGATTATCAAATTCCACAAATTTCAACGAGAAAATGACGTCTTTGGTCTTCGTAGTTTGATCATTTTGGTAAATTTAGTCCTCTAGGTTTATTTTGGCATTTTTAGTCCTCGAATTTTAGACATTTAGCAAAATCGATCCTCCTATTTTGGAATATTTGGCAAAATCGGTCCCCAAATTTCATATTTAGTTCTCCAAATGAAATCGAACAAAACTTGTCCATGTAATTTGATCGTAGTGTCAAAATTAGTCTTCGTATTATATAAAAATGAAAAATTACAAATTACAAACTTCGGGGATCAAATTTATCGTATACATAAAACATAGAGAACTTAATTTGCCAAATGTGGTAAAATAAGATAACTAATTTTGGCACAAATAAAATTAAAAGATTTAATCTACCACAATTGTCAAAATATGAGGGCCAAAATTGTTAAAATAGAAAACTATGAGTATTAAATTTGCGCATAGCCCAATTTCAATAGATAATTTTTATTCAATTCCAAAATGTTCACACAAAGTAGTACAACAACCAAACAAATCCAAAGGCTACAAACAAATAATCTCATCCATTGGATAATAATCTTATCTTAAATGAATGGCGTAGAAATCAGTAAACTTCAACATGCCATTGCTTCTTCTTCTTCAGCTTAGAAAGCTTCTCTTCCCAATTCTCATCTCTCTGTTCTGCAACTCTCTTTAAAGTATCTTGTATCCCAGGCATCATACCCTTCAATCCACAGAAATAAATATGTGCTCCTTCATCTAAAAGCTTAAATATTTCATCGCTATATTCTTCAATCTTATCCTGAACATACATTTTCCCTCCATTCTTATTCTTTTCTTCTCTACTCAGTGCTCGGTTGTACCTGAAATTATCCGGATACTCGATGCCATATTTCGAGAATTCATCGTCGTAAAGAAGACTATCTGTATTCGCTACTCCAAGGAAAAGCCACGCTAGTCCATTGAACTTGAATGATGTAACATTCTCCATGAACATTCGACGAAGATAGCCTCGGTATGGAGCTACGCCTGTGCCTGTTGCGATCATAATGTGAGTGCTGTTTGTGTTGTCTTCAGGCAATAGCATTATCTTCCCTGAAGGGCCTGCAACAATATTATGATCGATGAAAATTGGAACGAAACAAGTCCAAGGATCCATAAAAGAAAGAGCTATTTATCCAGGTACTAAACACAGAGCATGTTATGTCTAATATTTTTATCCGTAGATTTCGGTTTGGATACACGATTATAACTCATAATAGAAAACACGGATTCAATGAGATCGATTATACCTGTAATCTGAACCTTGTCACCGGGTTTTGAATCACATAAAAAATTGCTACAAACTCCTTTTTTAGAGGGATCTTCTTTTCCAGTTTCGGGATCATAATAAACAGCACGTCGAACACAAAAACTCGCTGTCTTACCATCGAATAAGTCGCCATACCTAGTAGAAGCAATAGAATACAGTCTAACATTGTGTGGACTTCCAGGTTTTTTTGGATTTTCACCCTATCAAAGATTAAGCAAATAATCAGAATCCAGAATGAGCAAAAAGGGAAATTTTATAAAGAACATACAGGTGGAATGATGCCATAACTTTGACCTTCCCAGTAAGGAACATTTCCACCGTGATCTATAACAATGTGACAAGTCTCTCCAGGTGCTTGAGGGCCAACAATTCTTTCAACAGACACAATTGTTCCAGTGTAAGGTTCTTTGTTTTTGTAGATATGAAGTGGTGCTTCTTTTACATCTTCTAAACTCAGAGGTGATACTGCAACTTTACTCTTTGAATCTTGCACCAGTGACATGCAAATAACTGGCCGGTTCCTAATGACATTGATTCCCAGAGGTTTCAAAGATGTGCACGATTTACTCCCGAGATAACCATCACGAATCAAGGGTTTTATACACTCCTGCATGCCATCACAATCAAGAAAGGACCAAAAAGGGGAACTGGGTGAGATTTAAGGTTAACAAATAGCTTAAACTGATACAGTACAAGTCCCAGAATCACAAAATTCACTGAATTAAGCAATCATGAAATAAGGGTACAGATAACCTTAAGCACGGATTTTGATTGAGGGGAATCGCTTGTGAAGGACACTGCAAAAGGGACCTACAAAAAAAGCAAGATCTTCGATAAGTTCAAATTGTTGGGTCGTTCCAACATTAACACAAACAAGCCGAAGTCCAAATTCCGAATTTACCGGAGAGAGTGCAGAAAACGCCATGACTGAATCAGAAACAGGTTCCGGCCCGAAGAAAGTCAGCTACTCAGGTACATATGGAGTCGCGTTCATCTGTCTTGGCCTTTCGTCAACAGCAAAGGTCAGATTGATACCTTAAAACTCTAATTTGTCACTCAATCAATCTAAATAACTAAAATAGCACTGATGGACACTTGAAACGACGTAAGTGATATGCAGTTTGGTTTCTATAGTTAGTTCTAATTTTTTTTTATATTTATTTGTTGGAAACCGGGTTACATTTAAAAATAAAACAAATTACATATCATGTGCAGTTGTGTGGCTGAAAATATGTTGTTGTAATTTTTGATTGGACAATATGTCGGGTTTATATTGTCTATAAATAACTAGTTTGTTTATTTCTCATTCACTGACAATTTTTGATTTTATATTTTGTTGAATTTTTATTGTATTTTAGTGAGTTTTTTATTTTTAAACGAATGGATCCAACGATTGGAAGTTTTAATTCTTTATGGTGATTTTTTCCCGATTACGCCGAAGGTGAGGAGCATCCTTACATAAGACAAAATTCAACTCATCCCGGTAAGTAAAATGTTTAAATATTTGAAAAGTTTATTATTTAACATTTTATATTAAATATATGTATGAATTTTGACTTGAGCGTTCCATATAATCTACAAATGGAAGATATAACATTTACTGAGTATGGAGAAAGTAGTCGATATAACTCCAATGTTCGCGAGTTGGCTTGGAACACAAATTATGATTACGAGCGTCGGGATACAAATCTGATCTATCAGTAAATGTTATTACAAATTAAGAAAACGAAACCAGAGACAATTTATTTATTAAAAATAGTTTGGTTTCTGCAATAACAGAAATCGGGCTATTTTTAAAAAAAAAAGAAATTAAAAAGACTAACCCGGTTTCCGGTGTAACAGAAACCAGGCTAGTCTTAGAAATAAAAAAATAAAAAGAGTAGTAGCCCGGTTTCTAGTAACAGAAACCGAGCTATTCACACGTCAATCATTGTTATTTTGTTAAAATGGTGGGAATCAATGTTATTAATTAAATAAAAAAAAATGATTTTTCATTTATTTAAGTTTCTGACACTGATGAAGTATGAAAAACTTCGCTTCATTGAAGTGAATTCTCCAGAAATAATAATTCAAGAACTATTTTTTCAAAAAGAATTCATATACTTCGATAATATCACATTAAGACAAATCTTTTGTCGGAATAAACATATAATAATAGATAAGCCTGTTTAAAAAAGCCATGCCACAAGCACTGTTCATAGCCCGTTTCTTTTAACTGGAGGTGGCCAAGATAGTCTTCTCTGGGAAGAGCCATCAATAACAACTGCATTCGTCACATTATCTTCTTGTTGCTGCTGCTCACTGCCTTCCCTTGAAGGGCTGCTTCCAACAGATAATCCGTCTAAGCTCGATTCGCATCTCCATGGCGGAGGAGTTACGCTTTCGGATGTCTCTGCGTTTACTATTTGGGAGGAAGGTCCTACTCTGAGGGCTTGAAGTTTGGCGAATGACTCCCTCATTGCTGTCATGGCTTCGAAGAAACGAGTGCATGATGCCAAGGCAACAGGGATTGGGCGGAGCATTTCCTGAATACCGAATGGATTTAAGAACTTCATGGTAATGGATAAAGTGGGAAGATCAAATGTTTCTTACACTCCAAACTGTAGGGGGTTCATCAAAGTTCTGTGTCCACTGAAAATCAGCAACAGAAGCTGTCAAGGCTCCATAATCACTTGCTGCTCTCATTAACAACTCTGAAAATTGTTTCTGCAACCAAATGAAAAGCATCAATCAAAAAATAGTTGTTTTCCAAAGTCCTCTCAACTTGAAGAACAACAGGCTTAATAAACAGAAACTATGATCGGATAGTAGTTGAACCTGATATTCAGCTTCCACCGGTATGCAGTCCAGTGAATAAGGTTGCTGGAGTCGAGCTATAATTCGATCCTGTATATATACTCATTGAATTCAAAAGCTGAAGATAATCAAAATGAGATAACACGACAACAGCAAAACGCTTGCAGCAATGAATTTACCTTATTTTGAATGACATCTTTCAGTATGGCAGTGATTCGAGCTAAGGTCTCAATCTTCTTCTCCATTTCACTCACATGCGTTAAATGAGCAACATTCTTGTCCTCCTACACAAGTTTCCCAAATGAACAGTTAATCATCAAACTACAAGCAATTGACAATACACAAATAACGTTTAATTGCAAATGGGAATTCAAAATGCGCTACCTTTCTACCCTGAAGCTCAACTTGCAGATCTGATATTTTCCTCTGTACAGCAGTCAATTCTCTTAAGATCCTTATCAAATCATCCCCTTTTTCACCAGAACTAGCGGACAAATTCTGGCTATCTTCCTAATCCACCAAAAAACCCACTTCCATTAAAATTCATATTCAGCAGAAGGAAAAAAGTATTCGAAGACCTGCGAATTAATCGTAGAAACGGAGAATCCAAGATCAGATGCTATGTATAAAGCATCGGACAGTCCCCCTGGTCTTCTGATCGGCTTCTTTCCCACCCACGCTGCGCCACTTCCCATCGACATAATACATTGGTCCACAAGCTCCGCCTGCTGATCTACCGTTGCGGTATCACTTTTCAAAGTGGTTCAAAATTTACAGCTTGCAAATAATTTGAAATCCAAAACACGATCAGCCAGCCGCCGATAAGATGATCTGGTCCAAAATATGGGCCTCTAATTGGACCAACCCATTAGTTAGGCCTTACCCAGCCCATAACGAGTTAACAGTCCATCTTCAAGCCCAATACAATAGTCTTCAAATTAACTAATTATTAATAGCCTGAACAGTGAATAATCTAACATTTAAAGCTAACAGCAACTAGGGATTTGTATTACCATATTTGGAATTATAAACCTCATTAAAATTAACGATAGGGAATGTGAAACAACAAGATTAAAGGAAAAAAAATCCACCCATTTAAAAGATTGATTAGATTATGTGATAACCTTTTAGTATTTCATTGATTTATAAATGAACTGCACCAACTCTGATACTATGTTTGAATCATAGAATCTGATCGAAAATACGATGGATGAGAATGAACAAAAAAGACTAAAGAAAAAACTCACATATTTAAAAAATTTGATCAAGGCTCTGATGACATTTGAGTAATTTATAAGCCTAATCAATCTCACTTATATAACTAATATGAGACAAATTCAATACAACAATTTTGTTGTCAAATAATCCTCGTAAAAAATGCTAAGGAAGAAGAGGATCGGGATTAGAACCATCCAAACTACGCCTGCTTTTCTTGCCTTCTCCATGTCTGGATCTTCTAGGAGCTTCATCTTCACTTTCACTCTCCCCATTCTTATAGCTACTTCCACCACTAAACTCACCTCGTTTCTGTCCGTCTTTCTCATCCGATTGCGGTGTTCCCGTATGATCCATCTTACTTCTATTAGACTGTTGTTGCATAGCAACTGGAAGTGGTTGCTGATAAAAAGGAACACCTCTCCCTGCACCCATAAAATGACCACGCCCCGGACCCATCATCATTCCGAATCCAGGACGATTCGGATACATCATTCCGGGAGCACCACCTGAAAAATCATGAGGGAATCTAGGACCAAAGGCTCTAGGAGCCATACCAAAAGGATTAGCCATGGGAAAGGCATCAGGGTTCATTGGTCCATATGAAAATCCATCGCCCATTATGCCTGTGGGAAAACCTGAGAATGGTCGAGAACCAGGAACATGAGGCCACATCATGCCCCTAACCATTCCTCGACCGTACATGTTACCAGAGCTTTCGTTCTCTTCCTCACTTTCTTCTTCTTCTTCTTCCTCTTCATTATCTTCGAATAGTACAATATCTGGATCTTCTGTTCCATTATCATTACTTGCTCCTCTTGCATTTTCCAGTTCTCGTTTTGCTTCAGCTGCAACTAACACAGCCTACAAATAAATACCATTTTATCAGCTCGTAATCCGAATTCCCGTATAAAAAAATCACGACTTAGTTCCACTTTCCATGACTAAAAAAATTATGTAGAGCTAACTAGGCAGTGAACTGGAAGAAAAAAAATTAACAAATAGAGCATGTAAAACCTAAAGCATAAGAACCACATTCGAGTAGGCATCTTCGATGTGTGAAAGAATTAAAGCGATAATGAGCAACCAAAGTAAGAACAAAAAGAATCCAGAATGTGAGTACCATAAGATCACTGTCTGGCTCAGTGTAGAGTAGTGAAGTTAGCTGCTCACCAATGGAAGGTTCCAATTCTTGACAGTCTCGACTTATCTGCATGACAAGGATTTTTTAAATGGAGTAAAATATGATCGAAATGACATGAAAGCTCTACCGGTAGAGCTGCGAAAATTGTATCTTTTCTCTATAATCAACAATTTGATAATACATAATTAATTTAAGTTAAACAAGTTCATGCCACAAACTAGAGCAGCGCTAACAATATGGCCATTACATTCACAAACTTCTATTTTTGATAACTTCACATAGTAAGAGCACATGTTTGCAAACCGCTGGAAAAACAAAATCAAAAAAGGCACACCTTGATGGTTTCAACTATTTCACGAGGTAAGCTGCATGAAGAATTTTATAATAGAGGAATAACATCCAGTGTACGGCGGAGAGGAATCTATAAATACCTTGACTGGCAAGTTCTCATTGTAAGGATTTCTCAAGTGCCAGGTTTTGTCAAATGACAACTCAGAGAGCTGAAAGCAAGTAAAATGGTCAGTTAAAGTACATGATATGAATACAGTTGAAACTAAATGTAAGTGCTGTACAACCATAAAAATTCTTTTAACAAAAACTAATTTTGCACAAGGAGCAATATAAGCAAAGGTCTCTCAAAGATCCCAGAGTAGAAATTACAAATATATTTGTTCCCACATAATCCCGTCAGTGACTCAAATTTAATAAACGAGCAGATTTCTGGCAACTGGATTTCCATTGTATAATATAAATAAAGATATATTTATAATCATGCTATCATTTATGACCTTCAACCATTTCACAGAGAAATTTCGACCATAATGTGCAGTCCCATGAGCGTGCTTCCAGTTCCCTCCACCAATGAAGCCTCCAATTTTAGATGTCATCTTTGCACAACCCTGATAACAACAAATGGAAAAATCACCGCAAAGTAGGAAATCGGATATCACATCATTTCTTAAGAGTGGCCTGTTACTTGATTAAGCTTTTCAGTTAAATAAATAAGACTTTCAAATGAGCATCCAAGGGTAAAATAATTATAATGACCTGAAAATGCCTAGTCTTATTAACCGAAAAAATCAATATCACATTCTCAACAGAATCAAAAGCTTCATTAATTTTGGCCTCATTGCTTCTCTGAGTTGCCCACACTCCTTGTTGTACAGACAATTCCAAATTTTCCCGGTTGCAACTTTTTACAACAAAGTACCTATGATCCACATGAACAAGGAAGACAAGTGTGAGTGTGCGAGCAACAACTGCTATATGCTTCATTGAATGTATATGCATTGGCATGAAAAAAGAAACATTTTGATGAGGGTTGAGAAAAAGGTAAGAGTCCTATACTGAATGGTCATAGATATGCAAGCTGTCATATAGGAATCCAAAAAAAATAATTGAAAATGCATCACAGTGATTAAACTAAAAAAACCTAAATTATAACAGCAAAAAACTACTCCATGCCTAGGAAACACAACAGCATAGTGCCACATACCATGATTGCTGCAGTGCCTTCTAAGGCATCTGCCAAGACAAAAGACTATTGAATAAATTCACATCGCAAAAAATACTGGATTAAATCTGAATACTATTTACAACAGCTTCAAGTCAAATTCCATAAATCAAAAGCTATTACAACTGATATGGGAAATGTCTCGTAAATAATACCAATGACAAGTACATTAACCAGTTTGCCTAAATAAAGATCTTGTTTGGAACACACCTAGAGGTTCCTTGGGGCATGGGTGCCGCAGCCCTACTAGCTTGAGTTTGTGGATTATTTGGAATGTTCTGTACTTGAGATTGGCTGCTATGCTGCTGAGGCTGCTGCTGTTGCTGAACATTTGCTTGGTCTGTTGTCATGGGATTCATAGATTGGTTTGCACCATTTTGTAATTGTGGAAACTGAGGTTTATCTGACTGCTGGTTGAAAGCAGCACCGCGGTTTTGGAAAAATTTGTTCGAGTTCCCATAATTGTTTGAATTTAACTGCTGAATCCTTTGTAGAACTTCTTCCACAGGAGGTGGAGGCCCGGGAAGCTTAGCATGCCTATATCTACAATCTGGGCCATTTGGACAAAATCCCAACTTGTACCTGTCAAAACAAGCAGTATTCAGACTTTGGAGAGGAATCTATAAAATAATGGACTAGGCTCAAGAGTTCATTAAAGTAATATCGAACCATTAAAACACTTTACAATAAACCAAATCACAACAAAACTTCAAAATCAAAGTTTTTTCAATGAAAAAATTTCAAATTCCTTAAAACCCCTAAATCAAAACACAATCAAAAATTGGACAAAAAAGACCACAATCATCAATCCGAACAAACAAATGGAAACAAAATCTAAAGCCATATCGTGTAAGAATTTACTTACATATTGCATTCCTTAATATCTTCATTAGTATGTTTATACACGCAATCCTGCTCTCGGCACTCCCCATACAGACGGAAAAACCTGCACACGGGCATCCGAGACTTGTCATACTGGTGAAGGAACCCACAGGCGTCGCCTTTCATACACAAAGATCTCAACCAGTGCCTACACACCGTCTGCCTAAAGCTACGCCTTGCGCTGCCGCCAATCCCTTCCCCCACCTGCCCACTTGATCCTGAAGCACCAAAAGAGTTATTAATACCCCCGGCAGCAGTTAAAATCCCATTAGCATCCGCCAAAGGCGCTTGAACCACCGGTGCCGAAGCTGCTGGACCACTGGGGCCCATGTCCAACCCGCCCTCAAAATCGAAGCTCAAAGCCCCTTCTCCGTCGTCCATCTCAAAGAGCAACGGAAGCGGTTATGCGTATATCAACAGTGTAACATAAACACAGATCCACGGGCACGAGACAAATTATAATTCTCCGGTGGCGGAGTTGTGGAGGAAATAGGGATTTCAGGTGCAGTAAGGAGATCAGATATGAAACTGTAATGAAAAATTGCTCGTTTACGCTTTCTTCTCTTCTCCTTCCTCTAAAGTAAATAAAAAATCAATTATTTTTCTAATTTTCCTTTTAGACGGCCCGTTAACTATTTTCAGGTTCCGCTAGGACCAACCCAACAAACGTCTGTAATTATGTAAATAAAAAAAGAATAATTTTATTACACATTTAATATAAAATAATGATTAATTTGCTATTTTTTATATTCTTAAGAATGTATCTTAGTGAATAGCCAGATTTTTCATGTATTAAACGGTGAGTCGGTGACTGTTTGAAAAATATAAAAATAACAATTATCATAATTGTTACATTGATCCTTAAATTTTAAAAAATTGTAAATGTATGCTTCTTATTTTTTATATTACATATTTTTACCTCTCAATATTCACAATTGTATGAGAAAATTGATGTTTTTAATTTTCAAGTTTTGATACTTTTAACAAATTTGGTAATCATAATTTTTAATGATATATTTAATCTTCAAACTTTAAAGTATTGATAAATTTAATTCTCCAAATTTACAACTTTTGGCAAATCAGATCTTTGGTGTGGCAGAATTGGTCTCCGAAACTTGATTTAACGGATTATCCCAATTATCAAATTAAAAAATTTTGTGATAATAAAAATTAACTTTGAGAATTGTTTTACCAAAACATCTAAATATGAGATTTGTTTTGGTAAAAATACTCATAGAAAAAAAGACGAAATACTGATACTACTCATTCGAATATTATTTTAAACGATTTTGGAACTTCAAATTACAGTGTCTTAAACTTGATTGAGTATAGCTTTGGCTTAAGTTAATTGGTACTTTGTAAAAAAGAACAATTCATTCACAATTCAAAGACATTTGGTTAAGTTCAAATAGCGCCAAGGTTCTTGAGACCAAGCACAACCCCAACACCAATAATATGCCCTACGGTTCCACAAGCCAAAGTATCAGCCAACGTGAAACCCGCCGGATCGCCGGTCTGCAGCCCTGATTCTCTTGCCTCAAGCTTCAAACCAGCGGTCGCCTTCCTGTTCGCCGACGGAGCTAAACCAAATCTTCCCGCAAAAAGCATTAAACTCGTTGAGGTCACCATGATCTACGATATGATTAGTTCACAATCAGTCCCAAACCCTAATTCAAAAAAAAACTCTTCACCATTGCTTAATTACCAAATTAGTCGACGAGCCGATGAAATCACACCGTGCACCTAGAGCTCCATGCCCCCGGCGCTTCACAGGCTGAGCAGAAACCTAAGAAAGCAGATCTGTTTAGATTATTAACAACCTTCAAATTCCAATCGGAAAAAAGAAGACAAACCAGAGCTTTGCACGGTGAAACTGATGGCATTTGGGGCCTCATCCCTGAAAATTGCGGTAAGGAAGTAATCGCGGCGGCGGCGGCCATTGCAGAGGAGAAGTAGTTGATTGGAATTTGGGAGTGAAATTGAGCATTTTCCAGGGCCCTGGTGGTTCAGTTATAGGAGTAAAACTGTATACTCGTCATAGCCACATGAACATTCTTGGACCTGCTGATCCCCTCAAGATATATTTTATTGACGTGGCAATGCTTTACTGGGTGAGAATCATATAGGATAAGATTAGGGAACTCAATCTAAGTAATGGGTTTATTTGGTTTAGTTTTTAAAAATTGCAGTGTGGTGAGATGTGATGCGATATCATGATCGTGAAATTTTAAATATGTTTGGTAAAATTGTGATATTATTATCGTGATTTATGTAAAAATACTAATATACCCTCATATATAAATAATAATAAATATAATTATATTATAATTATTAAAAGTAAGGATAAATTTATTTTTTCCAAAATCACGATAATGCCACAGTTGGTTTTAACAGCTGTGGTGAAATCGTGATTTTTTAACGATTATCACATCGCAATTAAACTTATATTTTGTGTACCATACAAAAATCACGATGTTGAGATCGTATCGCACCTCACCGCACTTTTCATTGGAGTTCCAAACAAACTCAATATAAACTTTTTGCACTTACCTGAAATTGCTACCAAAATTAAATTTTATATCATGAATTATTAGAATACACATACCTATCCAAATCACTAATTCACATGAATTAATAAGATTTTAACAGTACTTTTACAACAATTAGAATTTGATTTGTGATAATTAATTTGACATAAAGATTCTTTATTTTTGCTCGAGTACCCGAAATCCGATAACATGATTCACGAATTCTTGCATCGATACCAAATCACGCATCTAGTATTATAATTATTTTAACACTCAAAATCTCAAATTTTTAATTTTTCCCTAGTCAATAGCTAAGAATGTAAATTCAAATTATAAGATATTGAATTTGATGAAGAAAATGTATCAAATATTGTTAATTTTTCATATTCATATTGGTTAGTCTTAAATGACTTATTTCGTTGAACTTTAAATTTATTTGTATTTTACAAATTGCAAACCCTAAACCCTAAAAATTCAGATACCATACTACTATGAATCATCATAGTATTTAACCTCCTTTTAACGTATATTTTGGCCTAAAAGTTTCCCAAAGGCCAAAGAAGATACCAAGTTTAAAAGACAGGAATAATCAGTTTGTATTCAACCCCAAAAGCGTGATGAGTAAAACTTTTTGTACATAATGCGGGAATTCAGAAATTACCTTTGTTCTCCAATGCAAGCAACATAGTTTGTTTTTTGCTTGTGTTGTGTTACGCGAGGTAATTGTATATTTGTGGGTTGCTCTTGTCACGCTCTAAGTATTCTCTGTCAATGAGGCTCTCAATTCTCTTCTTGAGATCGGCTGGTTTTATTGGGAACTTTAGCTGTAGATGCGGCAACATACAACAAATCTATGTTATTTTCAATGCATATTTACATGAATCACGAGCAATGGCAATACCTGCTGGAAGAGTTCAGTGATTAAAAGAGTATGACTGAGAACTTTCCGAGTTTTCATGATTCGAACAATAGCAGCATCAATCTGCATTGGAAACAAGACTATAAATTAGTTGTTTAAGAGAAAGAGAGCTTGGGGAGTGGGATTTGACCTGATATTGGCGATCTTGGAATACCCTTTCGGTGGTGCTTGTATTCTCCTCAACTGTTTCCTTCATTTGAATAGCGTTTACCTGGTCGGAAAACACGCTTTACTTGCATGAATGGGGTTCGGTCATCTTTTGGATGAGAGAAAAGCAGCAGGAGATGTTCTTAATACCTTTATGCGATATAGAGGTGCTAAAAATTGATCGTTGAAGACGAAGCTGTCGTCATCTTCTACGTCTCTACCTTTGGGGATCTGCAAGAGTGATGTTTGGTTTTACGAGGAATATGCATTGTACAGAATCTGAATGTATCGTAGTGGCAGTAAATAGTAAATACTCACTTTCTGAAGAACACGAGTTTTTCCGCAAGCGAGGGACTGTAATGTCCTCTTTAACTCTTTGTCCTCGATTCCAGTAGACTCTTTTATATCTTGGTAACTAAGAGTTTCGGTGTCGTTAAACAGCATCAACACAACCGTCTGATGGAAGAAAAATAGCATGTTGGTAAGCCCATAACATAAGGAACTAATGAGATATGTACAAGACCAACCTGAAAGAGAGAAACCGCTAGCTCCTTTTTGCCCTTGGGAAAATCTGCCTTCAGCACACAATGGCCCAATGAATTTTGCCACATTAATCGTCTTCCGTGGTACTTGCTTAAGTAAAACTCCTTGAAAATATCCTAAAGAGGATTTTGGATGTGAAAAGGGAAAAAGTTATTGCATTAATCAGTATCGTCATGCTTAGTTCAGAGCAACTCCAAAATATCACAAACCTGGTACACATTGAGTTCATGGGGGAGGCGAACATCCATAGGAGGATAGGTTGGCCAATAACTACGGCAATCAATTATTCCACAAAAGAACATACGAAATGAGAATAGCTTAAGGTTGAAAACAAGAAAGAAGCAATGGACTACAAAAACTTACCCAGTCGTTAAGACATGGACACTCATCTCTATCCCCGATGGAAGTTTAGTACGAGCCTGTGATGATTGCTTGAAGGATTCATTGATCTCTCTTGACAGCTCAATATCCTGGAGTACAATTTTTTAACATAATTATAACATGGTCGAAGTTGACTATTCAACCAGAAGATATCACAAATATGCAGTAGTAATTGAAGGCAATACTAAAAAAAGGAAAAAAAACTGAAGGAAAGCAGTGTCACTCAACATTGACCAAGAGATACTGAAGATAAGGCCTTCTTTGCATATCTTAAAAAAAGAAATCCCAATAAAATTTCTCTCGATGCAAATAAAAAATCTGGAGGTACCTCCGATTTTCTCTCTGGTGAAAATGCATACATAACATCATACGCCATTACCATGCACTTAAAGTCGAAATTTCACACAAACCTTAAACATCCCTTCAAGTTTATTTGTGAACTGACTGCCGCACTCTGTCTTCAACTGCAAAGTGAATAATCAAATAACCTTAAACATCAACCATTTTGAAAAATTCAGCATGTCATCATATAAAATAAAGCTTGCCTTCGTAATCATTGATTTCTCTGCATCAATGGATGCACTCTTTCCCAGTAAGAGTCTTTTAGCAAGATCCTTCTTATAAAATGCTTCAAATACATCCTTCCCCTGTTTGAAGGGATATAGTCTTTACAAAACATTTCTTCAACATAAAGAAATAACTATCATGTTGGACCTGTATGAATCTGAATAAGACCAAAACTTTGTCTAGTGTACCCTCCAATTCCTCCTCTGATACACCCTTGTTTCCAGCACGCAGTCTCTCATCCACAAACTTAGCGATAAGCTCAGCAGGCCGGTTCTGGAAAATAATATAGTACCGCATGAGGCCTGATTAACTAATATGTCAAATCTAGTTGCAACATTTTAATAAGTGTAAATCCCAAAACTTTTGTGAACACTATTATAAAAGAAATATCCTTGGAAGGTGGTAAACTAAAAGAACCTGACGAATATTAATGAGATACTCAAATGAATCCTTTATTGTATTGCCGAAAGCCTCATTTTTGTCAAAACATTCTTCCCAAATCCTGTCAATATTTGCCTTGAATTCCAATAAGCAAAATACCATGTCTTTGTCCTTTTCTTCATCCAATACAATACCCTGGCCAGTTTTCCGTATATATTGACTGAGGGATTGCCTTAGAGATTCAAGGTTATTGACCCTTGATAACAGTGTATACATTCTCAGAAGATCCTCCATGCGCTTTCCATCCATCAACATCATGAAACCCTGCAGAGGTAGTCTGAAATATCAGAGCAGATGTCTAGGAAAAGGAAGTAGGCAACATAATAAATTTATGCCAAACAGAGCTACAAATAGACCGAAATAAAAAGGACTACCTTATCCAGAATCGCAGGAATATGACGCTCAAGAAGTTGCCTTTCAGCCGTAGCCACAAGTGGTTTTCTTGTGTTGCCATCTAAATAGACTAGGCATCTATCGTGTTCTTCTTGCAATCTTACCTGGAAATGGATAATCATGACGTTTAAAATGTAAGTGGCCACATTCTGATGACATATTCGAGAATTTGAAACTGAATAAAGCCATCAAATGCACAATGCAGGAATACATTTTCATACCGGTCCAGAATTCAGGACGGTACGACCGGTATACCGGCAATTACCAAATCTAATATTTTTTATATTAAAAAATGTTTTAAAAATAATATTGTATTATTTTTAGAGTCGGACCAAAAAAACCCTGGATCAGACCGTAGAACCGGGTAATATTGTACAAAATACCAGTGACACATGGTACTTTACGTACCGATAGGAATGAAAACACTGTGCAGGATTAAATTTTCAGTGACTTGTTAAAAGATAAAAAAAGGAAGTAATGTATGCACACCTCAACATGTTTTAGATAGTCCGGAACATCTGTGTGCTGCATATATTTGACACCTTCTAAAGCATAAAATTCAGATGTAGCATTGAGGAAAAGCTTCTCGAAGATTCCAGTATAAATTCCCAATGCAGTCAACATCTTTAAAATATGATTAAGGAGTGTACGATCAACTGTTTCACCTAGCCTGATAGCAAAAGAAACAGAAAAAAAGTTGTGTATGACCAACCATGGAAATAACCAAAATAAATGTGAAAACAAATATGAGACATAACAGCGACACAATATCAGAAAGCCTTACCTCTCACTCTCAATCATCTTCAGAAGACCAAATACAGTTTTGTGCTCCACTTTAGAAGCCAGAGCAAGATGCTTGCGGAATAGTTGCAGGCCCATGTCCCATAAAGACTTGACATCCTGATGTTGCTGAACATATGTTCTATCCAAAAACAGTGCAATGCCCCTAATCATTAGCATCTGATCACAAAAATCCTGCCAGCACTTCTCAACATACGATAAGAAAACAACCACATCTTCACTTTGTCCAACTAAAAATTGCAAAGCAGAAGATATGAAGGTATCGCACTCCCTCTCAATCCTTTGATACAGACTTCCACCCATCTTGAGCAGACAGAGGTCACTGACCGCCTTAGGATCGATCACAAAGTTGACAGTTATTATAAAGTGCAAAATACATCTCAATCACAAGCAAATACACAAAGTATCACCTGATACAACTTCTCAGAATCACATGGATCAGGCTGCTTCAAGAATATGGCACTGATCGCAGACTTGAGTGTAGCCCATGTATTTTCCTCAAAATTATTCGGCAATTTTGGCTTGGCTTCAGATAGAAAAGGGAAAAAATAAAAAAAGGAAAATACAGATAAACAATCCGATGGAAACTCAAGCAATGCCATGCACTAGCAGACATACATTACACACACTACTTTATCCAGGTTAACACAAAATATCAACTTCTGAAAGAGATGATGGTGGATCGAAAATTTCATCTAATTGCCACTTAGAGTACCAAATGAAAAGCAGCAAAGAGGTCGCTATATGGAGTACTTTTCATAATAAAGGGCATCTCTAATCCTTGCATACTGAATCAAAAAAAATCAGGGATTAATGTCCAAGATCACCTGATCTATGGACCACATTCGCCCCCAAAAAACAAAACCCTAACAGTTTCATCTCAATTAAAACACCATAAAGGGTAAAATTAGCAGCAAAAATATGTAAACCTTCTCCCATACATGAAAAATGACAGAGTAAATCCATTAAAAACATCCGTTTTCTTTTCTAAATCTCTTCAAACCCAAAAAATACCATTGTACCTTTAGTGAGCTTAATTTCTAACTTTTTCGCGGGCTGTGGAAGCGTTGCCTTCTTTCTGGACAAATTCGCGGTGACTCCAGCACCAGAAGAACCAACCACGCGGCCAAAAGCAATTCCTGAAGGAGAAGCGTCCATCGCACTATAGTTATCGTCTTCGATCATAGGCGAGTCAAATGGAGTACCATCAAAATGGTTGTGAGATGAATTTTGTTGCTGCCCACTCCTATTGCCATCAACAGAAGACGCAACAGCCTGCGACTTAGCTTTCTTCATCGGCGGACCAATTGAAGGCTCTGCGGCGCCGGGTCGCTTCGCTGAGGAGGACGAAGATTGGTATGAGTAGGAAGAACGTTTGTTGGGGCAGGCGGATGAGTCGAATTCAGACATAGAAGAGTGACAATACCTTCAGATGTGCTCCTCATTTACGAGGAGAGCATTAGCAGTAACTCTACTTTCACTTTCACCGTCCGTTACCAGTAAAATTGCAGGAGAAGGTTAATCTTTTGTTACCAATTCGGCCTGCTCAAAAATCAAAACTACATAAGCCCGGCTCAATGGACAGAAAGCCCATAATCCTAAAATATACATTACTAATTGAATAAATTTCAGTTTTAATACTTTAAAATTTCTAAATTGGTAATTAAATTTTTCATCTAAAAATACTATAAATGAGGTATCATCACTTTGTATTATTGTTCAATCATATCTAATCTATTTATATTTAGATTTTTTTCAATTTGTCTAATATATTTGATTAATGTGTAAATTCATCTACTATTACTAAATTTAACAAACATTAAATATTTGGTTTATAGTGCTTTCAAATAAAAGATATAAATTTTTTTTAAAAATGAAATAATTAAATATAGATATTTTTATACTGATCCGGAATTATGTATTTATTCTGTGTATTTATTTGTAGTATTAATTGATACTGAAAATATATATTTAATTATTATATTAAAAAAATGTAATCAATAATGCATTATTATTTTGATTATTTTTTTAGTCATAACCTAAAGAAATATATGTCGACCTAAAGATTATGTATCAAACTGCATCAAATCGATACCGCCAAATATGAAATTTTAGAATAAAATTAACTATACTTAGATATATCGAACAAACTTAAAATATAATTACAAATTCTATGTAATTTCATACATAAAGACTGAAATTGATAATAATGCAAGGTTGATATATTTAATTTGTTGTGTTTTTAAATGAACAATGTAAAATAGGACTCTAAAAAACTTGAAGGACAAAAAACTAAATTATCCATGTTAGTGTTAATTTCTCTATGATATTTTTATGAAGGTAATTGTGCAACAAATTGTATTCAAACATTTATACATTCAATATATTTTTGAATAATTTTAAAAAATTGAAAACTCTTTCAATAATCTAATTTTTAATTTTATTTATCTGATAATAAACTACAAATAACACTCATATCATTTTACAATTTCTTTCTTAAAAAATTATGTAATCCAATTATGCACTAAATAATATAATGTTTAAATTGAGTTACCTAATTTGTAATTTTGTAATATAAATAATATACTACAAAAATATAAATATAATTATCTTTTAAAATTGGTTTCCTAACGTATTTGTCTGACATATATGATTTTAATAATAATATATTTAAATGTTAATGACGTCAACTTTACTAAACGACAAAACTAAAGTTATTTCTTATTGAATACGACACAGTAAGGCGTCAATGATTCCGTTTTTAAGCTTTCCTTCAATTCCCGAATCTGATCGGAGATGGAGCTTTCATGGCAAGCCGCAGCGCCGTTCTTCTATCTTTACGCTGTCTCTGTACTTGTGCTTCTTCTACTCATAGAGCAAATATTGTATCTTAGAAAAAAGCGTTTCTTGCCGGGGCCAACACTGGTTGTTCCGTTCATCGGAAACGCCGTGTCGATGGTCGTAAATCCAACCAGATTCTGGGATACCCAGTCGGCCTACGCTAAATCTACGCCGTTGGGAATCTCCAGTAATTACATTTTCGGCCGGTATATTCTTTACATTTACTCTACCGAGCTTTCGCATAAAATCTTCGCCAACGTTCGAATCGATGGCTTTCATTTAATCGGTCATCCATTTGGGAAGAAGCTCTTCGGTGAGCACAATCTGATATATTTGTTTGGGCAGGAGCATAAAGATTTGCGCCGCCGTATTGCTCCTAATT
Organism: Utricularia reniformis; assembly: GCA_009725065.1. Lineage (NCBI taxonomy): Eukaryota > Viridiplantae > Streptophyta > Magnoliopsida > Lamiales > Lentibulariaceae > Utricularia > Utricularia reniformis. The sequence continues at coordinate 498,514 of RWGZ01001258.1, read as the reverse complement.
TCACACCAAAGGCGCTCCAAGCTTACTCCATTGTTCAACAGAGGATTATTGTCAAACACATTTCGTCCTGGTGTGCGAATGCTAAGAACAGTTCGATTCCGATTCGAATACTCTGCCGTGATATGAATTTAGAGACTTCACAGACGGTTTTCGTCGGTAAATACTTGACTGAAGAGGCTCGTCGGCGATTTAACGATGATTACAACTTGTTCAATGTTGGCCTTATGAAACTTCCGATTGATCTACCTGGCTCCGCTTTTAGAAACGCGAGGCTCGCCGTCGAGAGACTAGTGGAAACGCTGACTGTCTGCGTGGAAGAGAGTGAGAAGAGAATGAAATCCGGCGAAGAACCCACATGCTTAATTGACTTCTGGATGCAGGAGAATGTGAAAGAATATTCAGAGAAGCCATTTGACTACAGCTACAAAGAAATCGGCGGACATCTGTTTGACTTTCACTTCGCCGCCCAGGACGCATCAACTTCATCCTTACTGTGGGCTGTAACTTTCCTCGATTCACATCCCGACGTTCTTCATAAAATAAGAAAAGAAGTCTCCGAATTCTGGTCACCGGAAACAAACACTTTCATCACATGGAATCAACTCAAAGAGATGAAATACACCGAAGCGGTGGCGCGTGAGGTCGTAAGAATCCGACCACCAGCGACGCTCGTTCCTCATATCGCCGGAGTAGATTTTCCGTTAACTAATAATTACATCATCCCGAAAGGCACTATCGTCTTCCCCTCTGTATATGACTCATCTTTCCAAGGATTCCCAGACCCGGAGACATTTGACCCAACCCGGTTCATGCCGGACCGTGAAGAAGACCGGGTGTATAAGCAAAATTATCTGGCTTTCGGGGCTGGGGCCCATCAATGCGTGGGCCAGAGGTATGGAATAAACCATATAATAATCTTCATCGCATTACTCGCCACGTTGGTAGAATTCAAGAGGGACAAAACGGACGGCTGTGATGAAATCAAATATGTTCCAACCATCGTCCCAAGAGACGATTGCAGGGTATTCTTCCACTTGAGAAGCACCCAATTCCCGTCTCTGTTCTGACGTAAATACCCTTGATGTCAGGGATATATTATATAAACCTACATCTAATATTGTTTGGCGTCAAAAATAATTTGAGAATTATAAATCTCTATACACATCATCATTATCTCACATTTACATAATATTTTCTTTCTACTTCTAAAATTTCTCACTCATCCACATTATTAATTATTTCTCTTTCATTCACATCATCTTCTCTCTCTAAATTTTATTTTATATTTCTATCTCATTAATTTTATTTATTTACTATTCAATTTATCAATAAATATTACGTTTTAATTTTAATATTTTAAATTTTGATTAATTAAATATTTTGATTTGATATTTTGATTTTCTAATGGTATACTTTTACTTACAATTAAATATTTATATTATCAAAATAAAATTATAAATTTATATTAATATATTTATTTGTTAAATTATTTTAAATAAAGTAAAAAAATAAAATAAAATAAAATGAAAATAAATGATTTCCGCAGACAAAGGGCACCCAAGCCCTATCCGCGGAAGGTATTTCCGCGGAGAAGTGTTAGACTATCTGTAACCTTGTCCGCGCCCAAAATCATTTTCATCGTATAAATCTATCTACACATCATTATTATCTCACATCCACATCATATTCTCTTTTCACTTCTAAAACTTCTCAGTCATCCACATCATTATTTATTTCTCTTTCGTCCACATCATCTTTTCTCTCCAAATTTTATTTTATCTTTCTATCTCATCAAATTTATTTATTTAGTATTCAATTTATAAATAAATATTAAGTTTTAATTTCGATAATATCAACATTTAATATTAATTATTAATTTGATCATTGTATATATTATATATCATTGTTTCGATTTTATTTCTTTTTATTGATTCATACACGTTTTTAATATCGTCATTTCGAAACGATCGAATTTCACATAAAGTTATGTATTTATCGTATCAAAATAAAAGTAATAATTTTTTAAATATTTATTTACTAAATTACATATTTAAATTATAAAAAAAATTAATAATTAATAAAACTAATATTTTATTATATATATATTAAACTAAAATATTTTAAATTAATAAAAATATATAAAAAGTTTTTCTCCGCAGATAAGGGGGTGGACAAGCTCTTATCCGCGGAGCGTATTTCTCCGCGAAGGAATCATCGTTCATGATCTTGTCCATGGGGGTGGACAAGACCATGGGCACAGACAATGACGTATTTTTATACGTTCTTGTCCGCCGTTACAGTTAATCTTAGTGCCCATGTAGTTATGAACGCTGACATAACGTGGGCCAAAGCGGAGAGTGCATTTCCATACTAGCATCTCCGTCCATACAAAAAGTCTAATGTATTGGCCTACCCACCTAATACATTTATTGTGTATGTCACTTAAAACTATTTTTAAAATAAAATATATTCGTATTATATTCCATAATGTATTGGCCTATCCACCTAATACATTTATTGTGTGTCACTTAAAATTATTTTTAAAATAAAATATATTCATATTCAACAATTTAATTGAATGTATAAATCAATCCACAAATAGTAAAGACAAATTATATATCTATCTTCTATATAATTTGGTAAAATAAATATATGAAATTGATTTTATATATCAAATTTGTCTCAATTTTTTATATTATAACAAAATTAGTTATTAAAGTTTGGAAACTAGTTACGAATTCCATATCAATTTTATCTAATTATTAAAATTAGAGTATTATATTACAAAAAGTGCAAAATGTAGAAATAAAATTTTAAATAAACAAAGATGGAGATCAAAATTATCAAAAATATCACTAATTTATGTCATAAATATCTTTTTATAGTTTTATAAATGAACTATTTTGGGCCAGATAACGAAATTGGACTTCCCAAAGCATATTTATATTCCGTCCCACATCGGAGGCTTGTAGAAGAGTAGCACATAGAATGTATATAAATAGGCTAGTGGTCTACGATTCTCGTTATCTTTGCGCTTGGGGCAATGACGCAGCTAGTGAGGTTCTAACCGAGGCGCGTCTATTGCTGGTTGAAAACTATTTCCAACCCTCCTTTTAGGTTAGGTATTTCCGAGCCTAAAAGAATTTTTGGAAGGGCTTTACTTTGGATAAAGCCCTACAATTAAAGTAATAAATTATATGTTTTTATAATGAATAAACAAAATAAATTATTAATTTCTTTATTGAAATATTTTATTCCCATTTGAAACGTGGAACAAATATTGCATTATTGAATCTGCTTTTTTCTAGTGTCGTCATCTGCACTTGAGCTTGGGGAAGATATCGTGCAGAAGCCACTTGGCCATTATACCGTAAGATTTCTGGGTCAAATGCGTTCCATCCCAGCTTATATACCGGTTCGGTTCATTGCACACCTTAGCCGCCGGATGTCCACATTGTCGATCAATATCGAAGTTAAACTCGCCGCCGATTCCGCAGCAAGATTGGTACATGTTGTATCCTCTTTCTTTTGCGACCTGGAGAAGATATTGATACGCGTTGTAGTAATCCCCGTACACGATTGTGATTTTAGGGTTCTTGCGTTTCAGATTTTGAATCCCTTTCTGAAGTTGATTGTTGTGGAATTTTGCGAAATTGTTTATGTGTTTGAGGCATTGGTTGTTATCGTAGTCGTCGGAGGAGTTTGATTTGAGGAGGGTTTTGTAGATCGGAAGACAGCCAATGGAAATATCGCCGGGGATGATTAGTTTTACTGCTCCTATGTTTATAAGTTTCTGGGCGGCGTCTGTTATGGCTCCGACGACTTGGGGTACTATGTTTCTTAGCTCTGGTATGGTTCTTCCTTGAAAGAAACCGTAGTTGTAGTCGTTGCCGCCGATTTCACCGACTAAAAAGAGAGCCGTACTGAGTTCTTCCGCGAGGTCTGTTTCGTCAAGAGAAGTGAAATTGAAATGGTCCATTAACCATTTCATTTGTGTAGAGAGGCAACTGTTTGTCATCGGATTCACGATTCTCTTCTCTAAAAGTATATCCGATGGAAGCGCGGAGGCGCCTGCGACGGCGAAATTGACACCGGTTTCGTAGTTAATTCCCATTGTTTTGTACGATTGCAGCGGCGGAAGTCCGGCGGAATGTGCTGTTAAGTGTTAATAAAATCAACAACAAAGTGAATAACAAGAAGAAGAAGGGGACAAGGGTTAGTAGTTAAGTTACCAATGTAGTCGATGATGAGAAGACCATTGGAACAGCGGCCGGTGGAGGAGTTGAAGAAAGTTGTACCATAAGGGCGTTTAGCGAAGAAGGAAGTGACGCCGTAGGGGGATTCAAGGATCAAGTTTCCGGTGTCGGAAAGTGAATCGCCGACGTTGTAGATCCGATCAAATCCACAGGTTTTGAGAGGATGAGCTGTGGAAGAAGGAGACAAGATGGAAAAGATAGCGGTGGCAAGCAACACTAGCATGAGTTTCCTTGGTCCGGGAGTAGATGCCTTCACCATTATTTTTAATCCCACATCGAAAAACCACTCCCATACCATCACTTATATAGACGGTGGATTTTCATTTTAAACCATTTTCAAAAATATTAAATTTAGTAATCCACCTAATATTCAATTTTGAATTTCCCTACTACATCATTCTTCTCTAGAGTTACATACCTATTAACAGTCAAATTAGGCAAATCACACTCAATTTACATACCTATTTCATCGAGAATAGTAAGTATGCTTTATAATTAGAGAAAAAATAAAGACATTATAATTAACATCACTATAATTCAAAACGTTCAATAATTTTCATGAGGAGGTGGCCCTAATTGGATCAATCACATTATTTAATAGTAAGATAAGATGTGGTTTTCGTTATTCTATTCATTTATAAACTAAGAACCAATTTCATCATCCTTATCAAATGCAAATTCATAATTAAATACATTTTAAGTTCTCATATTTGTATAAGAATTAAATCATTATCCATTTTTAATAAATTTTCAAAAACAAACTTCTCAACTCAAAATAGCCTTAAAAAGTGTAGTAGGTGAGTGTGAAGCACGTGAGAATTGGTGTCGGTAGGTATAGTGGTGATATTCAAAAGTAAACTATTATATATGTCAATATAAATATGATATCTTTTAGAACAATCTGATATTAAATTTAATTAACAAATTAAAACAACGAACATAATAAGATTATTTAGTATACATATATAATTATAATCAAATATCGAGAAAATAAGTGATTAGTGTGGGGTCTGGTAATTGGCATCATATGGTGAAAATATTATTATTTATTTAATTTCAAATTATTGATTATACTAAAATATTTTACATTTTTTAATATTGAATCAGATGTCGGCATATACTTAAAATCAGATTTTGAATGTAGAGTGTGTACCCGGTTTTGTATATGCCACAAAATTGTTCTGTTTCTTCTCTCCATTGAATTTGCTCCCAAATCGAATTTGTTCTTGCAACTCACAAACAGGGGAAACCTGTAACAATTGTTTCAAACTTGAAGGACTTGGATTGCGTTGATTTCGGAAGAAAAAACGACTTACTACGGACGTATAAGAACAAGAACGTAGGAGATGGAATATAAACAAGTAAAGATCACTGCCCCGGCGATGCAATTCTTGAGTAGTTTCTGATTATCTCTTGTCGGAATGAAGGCTGTTTTGAGAGTATTCGTGAGCTCGAACATCCGATATGATAACTGCAACCAAATATGTATGTAGTTTAGTAAGAAATGTAATAGAAATTAAGTTCGTTGATGTAAATACACACTGACCAAGATGTAAATGGCGGTTGTGAGCATGAAGTTTAGCATAGGATAATCAGGAAGGAAACAGAGTAGCCATTTTGGTTGTCCATTGGGGATATTTGATCTGTGTGCATATTAATTTACCAAATGGGGATCAAATTCATCTAATTTGACACCAAAAAATGTCACTAATTTACCTCAGCCAGATGTGAAACTGGGAGATGTATGTCTCTAGTGTAACTTTACCCAGCCATCTGCAAGAGAAAATGAAGAAGCTTGATCTATAACTGGACACGAATCTAAAACCGGAGGAGTTTACAAGAAGAAGAGTGTATCTGAGCCTCACGCAAAGAGGGTCAATGAGAAGTTTCGAAGATGATGACTGAAATTGCGTAGACAAATATAGACCCTGAGAAGAAGAAGAAAACTCAAGTACTGAGTACAAGTGAAATTGTGTAGACGAAGAAATGTTTACGTTATGGGGATCCATGAAGTGTAGGGGTGTAGCTTGTTGTATGAAGCCTTGTCAAGCTTATATATGTATTCGTACCACAGATAACCAACCTGAAAAACAAAAAGCCAGCAATTCTATGGATAGTTTTAACGAAAACATATATCTTGAATAGATTAAACGTACAGTTAGTGATATGGTGACAATGGATGCCTTGATAGCGCGTCTGCGTCTTGCCTCGGATTCTTCCAGCTTCTCCATCCACTTCTCAACCTGCAAATTGGCTGCGACTTTGGGAACCATACGAGCTATAGAGAAGTTTTAGTTCTTGGGATGCTAAAAACATACATTTGGGTGGAAATATGCATAGATCATTCCAACGATCCATATATAACGATCAAGCCCTGACCTAAACTGCCACTCATGAAGCAATGGAAGATCTGGCTTTGCGGGATCTCTGTATCCTGTCAGTTTGGTAAATCACCACTGCTATTCAGAGCTCAAACGCAACAATATTAAAAAATGATGTAAAATATACCTAACACAAAAGTGAAAGGGCCCCATAAGACATCAAAAACTCCAGGAACTTCCCATATGAAGAAAACAAGAAGAAAGCACATTAAAATCTTCAGGAGCATAAATGATCTTGTCTCATTGTAGTTGTGGCCAATACCAAGAGCCCCATATACCATAAGTGTGAAGAGGGTATGCATAGGACAGATATAGTACAGCATATAGCTGTTGTTCAGCACAATACAACAAAACGCTACAAAGAAGTTTAGTCTCCACATCATCTGCACAAAACAGGTTCTTCAAAATAAGAAAGATACTCTAATAAGAAATCAAAGTTGAGTAAAAATAGTACCTGAGTAAATCGAGCAATACTGAAGTCTTTACGAATATAGTAATAGGAAAAATTCCCAAAACCAGTCATCCATACATATGCAGCAATGAAAACACGAATAGCATTATATATCTCTGCCGCAGCAAAGTAGTGGTACATCAGAAAAAGAACCTAAAAAAATGAAGACAATTTTCTACTTAGTAGAGAGGATGCATCAAGAAAGAATGCAACATTCATATCTGCAGTAGATCATTAAAATTAATTAAGACACGATATTTTTTACTGCAACATGAACAAAGATATAACACAAATGCCTCCTTTTATCATGGACGTATTCTGGGTTGACGGGAAAAATACAAAAAAAATGTTTTTGAAACTTCAATCAACACTTGCCTGCATCCAGCCTTTCCATTCTTCAGTCTGATGGCGGTTCAAGTACAGTATGGATTTCCCAGAAAATGCTGATTTTTCCTGGTGCTTCTTAAGCGAGGTCATTGCTGACACTATAATGAGAAGAATATACAGGAAAAGAAATAGATCTCGACTGTAGCTCTGTCCAAAAATAGTAAAAGGATAAGTAATAGTTTGTTAATGGCACCATTACATAGTGGCATAACAAAATTTAATGGCCTTGCACATAGACTGCCTCAAACGATGTCACAATATTCTAGCACTATAGTAGCATCATATGCATAAGTTAGTTTCAGTATTTTATTCCTGAAATGGCGTGATTTGAACAATTTACTAAAATAAACAAACCCAAGAAGGAACTAAAAAGATCAAGGTACCTTGCTAGAATCGGCAAAAAAGTTGGTCCGGTCACATATGTACAAATAGAACAATATGCTCCCAAATTCAGCACTGGAAATTAGCAAACCAATGAGAGAAACAAATAAGCAAATAGACAAGTTGTCATTAATTGTTCCCAATAGTTTTTAAATAAGCAAATTGAAAAAGTGAATGGGGGAAGAAACCCCTTACAGCGCTCTCAAAAGCCGTCGATTTTCAAGTATAAAGGTGTCATCCAATGTGAGAAACCTGAATTTTGGTTATTACGAAAAGTCAATAATGTGTTCGCAGGAAACCTATTTAGTAACACTTTCTTGTCTACTATCAAGCAAAATCAACCTATAAAAGTTATTTGTGATGGATGGACTGCAGAACTTCGAGGATGCTGATTTACTAAAACCTCCTTCCATCAACACGGTTCTTTCATCTTCCTTGATTGCTCCACTTTCCAGTTCAACCAAATCTGAGTGACTTCTGACATAAAATCAAGCAGAATAAGAAGGTGATTGGAACAAAACATGGTAATCTCAGTAAAGTAGTTCTCTGCATCCCTGTGTAAGTCTTTCAGTTCACCACCAATATGTCATAGTGCGAAAGACAAAGGTTAGGGAGGGAAGTAAAAGTGAAAGGACGTACAGTTTAGAAGGTGAAGATGACTTCTTATATTCCAACCACTCAGAGTATACCCATGAAACAATGACTGGAATGACCCCAAGCAAAAATGAAACCTGAAAAAACATACGCCAGGTATTGCATGAAGATGTGATATCCATACTTTAAGATACAATCACACAGAGGATTAAGCACAAAAAGCTACAATCACACAGAGCATCTTTAAAAACCCAAATGTTGAGTTCAAGAAGGAAAATCTCAGTGCAGAACTTAACCTCCAATACTGAAGCTCAATGAGCTCCGCAGATGAATAGTACACTGCATATTGAGGCATACAAAAAAAGCCCATCATGCAAAATGCAACTCAGTACACATTCCAATAAATTATGTATTTGGTAATGGTCCCCGAGAGCTGAGAAGGCGTAACATTACCGAATAGAAAGAAATCATAACCACTACCATCGCCATCACTGCTATAATACACAGTAATTACAATTTGCAGAAACACATCCACATTGCTATTTATGTTCCAATAATACATCTCCACAACATTTTAATCACAAAGCTAAAATCCATAACCAGATTCACATCCTAGTGATCAACTTACCCGTTATCAAAATACAAGAAACAAAGAAATCCAATTTCCAACCAATTGCAAGAATATCGCCGAAACTCAAACAACAGAACTTGGAAGAATCAATATATCATAATCTTAAAATCAAACCTGCCCGGGCGTCAAATACACTGAATCCTCCGTCATTATCACAAACTAGCTCAGTCGATTGATCAACCAGACAAATCTACACAATTTTCATCTAATTGAGTGTGCTAAACACAGAAATACTGGCCAAACCGCCAAAGTGAGTAAGATATATAAGAAAAAACACGGCGAAAGCACAGATCTGAAGCAACAAGAAATTGAGACGACGGTAGATGCAACGTCGTCGTTTGCTTCGGTCGTCGAGATGTCCCTTTCGTTTCTCCGTTCAACAACCGCTCGAGGTTCCTTCCTGCCGTTACAAATATATTCACATTATTCACCTATAAACACCATATCACATTCCATCATTACCCATTAGGTATTAACATAGTATATGCACAAATTATAGTAACAATATAATTTTGCGCTGTTAATGTGCCCATTAATTTTCAATAGAATATATTATTTATTTATAGTATAATTTTAATCTCTTTTTTTTGAATAATCAAGACGAGTGATTCAACTGATATAACATCGATTTATCGATACCTTATGAATTTAATTATTTTGTGAATAATTATTTCAATTGAGTAATCAACATGATGAGTCTAATCTATTGTCTATGAGATTAGTAATTAATACATCAATTATGTAATTATTTGTATTACATTGATTTTAATTATACAAGTACAAAAAAAGTAAAGGATCATAATTATAAGTTAGGTGTGCGGAATTAAATGTGACAACGCAAAGCTAATATTGATTATATAATTATATATAGATATTTCAAGGACGACACATATTGACTCATCATTGTATGTTAAATTTTGTCCCTATACCTTAACTTTTGATTATTGTAATAAATAAAGTCTTAAAATACAATCAAATATTCATCATATCAAAATGAGAAATTGGTGGTTTTGGTCCAAAAAATTTAATCTACGTAATTTTTAATAACATATTTAATTATCAAACTTAAAAGTTTTAATAAATTTGATTCTACATGTTGGGCAAATATGGGGAATCCACATAGGTAAAATCGATTTTAAAAATTTGATTTTGATAGATGACAATTGGTAAAATTGTAACTTTGAAGATCAATTATATCACGATAACTGAACTTTGAAACTAATATTATCAAAACTTAGAAAATATGTTTTGTCATTTTGATATTTTGTGAATCATAATTGTCATAATCAAAAAACTTTAAATATCAAAATTGATACCAAAATAACATGAAACTATGAAGACTAAATTTACGTGTCGAAAAATAAGGTTTTTTTGGATTGAATATAGTTAGTCAGTAGAAAAAACACAGTGTGGACAGAAAATATGGTATTACATTGGAAGTATAAATAGCGTTATAGAAGAAAGGAAAGCAATAGATGAAGTGAATTAGGGTTGAAGTGGAGAAAGTATTCATAACTCTTCTTTACGAACTGCAGGGAAAATATCTTGGAGTAAACCATAGTCTGAATATTGCTGTAACTGTAACTGCTGATGATGATGATAAAGATTTGAGCTAAAATCATAGCTGTTGGCTTGTTGGTAATCGTAGGGCTGAGACATTTGAGCCATGAGTTGGTGCTGAAGGGCTGGGGTTTCCATCGGAGGGCCAAATAATCCCGCAATACTTCCCCGGAGATTCGCCGGAACATGGTGGTTGTGTTGACCTTCATATGTCGTTATCACGATCGTAGGGTCGTGATATGATCTCTCCACACGCTTCTTCACTGTACATTTTTGAGTTGTGCATCTGTAGTAGCTCCTGTATTATGCCAAATATTATTTTCTAACTTACAATAATAGTAATATTTTGAGTAATTAATTTGAACCTTGGGTATGGGCTATTTTTGACTGCTTTCTGACCATATTTTCTCCATCTGTAACCATCTTCTAATTGATCAACTTCACTCTTTGTCATGAAAGCAAATCGAGGTTGTCTTTCTTTATGCTCCCCTCTTTTTACTTTACCTCTATGACAAATAATTTCAGTTCAGACATAAAAGTTGAACAAAACTTGTCTAAACACAAGACAAGAAACGTCAGAAAATGACTACTTACTGTTTCTTCAACGTGGCTTCACCATTTTCACTAACAATTTGCTTCAATGATCTTACCTTTTTACTACCCTTGTTCAGGACTTCGTCTCCGGCTGGTGTGGCCTCGGTGGAAGATGACGATATGGAGGAGTTAGGTGTGGCTGGTGTTTCTCCGGCGAGAGGTTTCTCCTCCTCTTTGTTATCGGAAACTGAGGTATAAGCAGAGGATCCATGCAGGTACTCGGGTGTGTAGAAGGGATCATTGATCGGTGCGGTTACCGGAAAGGGAGGAACGGCGGTGTGGGAATGAGTATACGGCGGTGAGTGACTAGGGAGGAAAGGGAAAGTGGCGTCGCCACCGCCTGTCCACCGTTGATTTTCATGGAAGTAGTAGAAATCTCTGAAGTTTTCAGACATGAAGATTGAAGGATTAAATGAAGGAATTGGATGTTTTTAGATTTACCCTATGCCCGTCTTCCCTTTTATGCTTTGAATTTCAATTATTATACATTTATTTATTTATTATGTTTATTTAATTAACATTTAAAAAGAGAGTGGGGACTTTTCCCAATTGTCCATACTTCATATTCCCTTTTATGCTTTGAATTTCAATTATAATACATTTAATTATTAATGAGAAAAATGATTTGTTTGTATGCTAATTTTGATATTAAAACTTTGTTTGACATCATCCACACTGATAGTTTTGGTAAATTCGATTATTATCAAATCAGAAATTTGATGAGTAATTTTGTCATAAATATTAAATTTCGAAGGTTATATTTACTAAAATTTATGAATTATAAAATTTAATTTTATCATAAAAACAAAATTTGAGAAATGATTTTGTATTCAAAAAATTTTGAGTACTACATTTCCCAAAATTTTAAAATATTATAGATCAAATTTATTAAATCATATAAATTTTGGATAGAAGGGTGTTTATAATTTTATGTTTATTTAAGAGAAAATTGATTAATTGATCTCTAATGTTTAAAAAAGTATAAAGACAATGTCCCCGAAGTTTGTAAATTACTTGAGAAATCCCCGAAGTTTCAAAACCGTTCAAAAATGACTATCGAGTGAATAATAGCGGTTTTCGTCTTTTTTCGTATAAGTGGTTTTGATAATTTATGTGTTATTTTTAAAATTTTCAAAGTTTAGAGACATAGTCATAACATCTTTTCAAGATTAATGGGTCAAATACAAACTCTGTGGACGTTTAAAATATTAACGAGTATAAATATCAAATATAAACGGTTTTAGAAGTTTACGGGACAACCACGCAATTCTTAAATATTGAGGGCATGGTGTTTATAACGTTTAAAATTTTAGGAGTCAACCGTGTACATTATATCAACTTCGGGAGTTTTGTATGCAATTTACAAACTTTAGGTGCACCTACTTTACGTTATTATAAAGTTTATTAGGGGTAATAATAACCCTGAGTAGTTTATTTAATTAATATTTAAAGAGAGTGGGGCCATGGGCCTGTTACTGGAAAGGCGGTTTGACGAGGATGACGTAACAAGTGACGGCGATTCAGAATTTCTCTTTTTGCCGCTAATTATTACCGAAAAAGTCCTCCAATAAATGTATAATTCCAAACATACCACTACTCTGCCGACTCCAAATGCTTATAATTAAATTGTTTTACTACATGTAACATTAATGATTAGTCATTAAATACGTATTAATCTTTGATTTTTTGAATGATATAACAATAAATATTTTAATATAATAAAATTTATAAATAGTAATCGAGTCAACAGCAAGTGTTCCCACCTTGGGTTGGCATTCGGGTTAAGAGTCAAATAGTACATAATTGGCCCGTGGTGGGTCCACACCCATAGCCACCGTCAATTGACCGAACCTAAATTTAGTTTTATTCAAATATTATATACAAAAATATGGCTAATCTAATCCACATTTATACATTAAAATAATATTAGATTATTTTAATTATAAAATTGTTTGAATCCCTCACATTAATTTATAAATTTTAATAAATGTTATGTCATCTATATTTTATATTGTATATTCGAAGATTCAAAAACATTCAAATTCGACATAAATCTATGTTAATATTTTAAACATGTAATTGATCATAGTTGTATATACAATATGCCTCCAAACTTTATAATTTACATAAATATTTTTCGTTTAATAAATGTTATAATATCTTGATTATACACTCTATAATTATTCTTATATAATTTTGAAAGTGCTTATATGTAATTACTAAAATATGGGTATCGTTTTAAACTATTTAAAACATGTAGTGTTATCCATATAATATTATAATTATCTCTGTATAAAAATAAATAAATTTTATAATGATATATTGTTAGATAAAATACCTACCATTACCTATTACATTAATAAACTCGTTGAAATTCATTTTTAAATTCAAAATATTAAAAAATATATATAAACCAAAATATTAAAAGAATAAAACTTTTACTTGTCTTGTCTATACCTACCCTTGACAAAATTATATTTCAAAAGAATACTCATAATGACATTCTTTTGGAGAAAGAACTAGTCTTCATATTGTCGGTAATGTTTATATTTTTATAAATGTATTAACACTAAATTCCTATTATAGACTCATAAATCAAAATATAATATAATAATTTATCCACGATTATAATATTATTTATATATGATAAAATAATATAGCATTTATAGGAAATAAACACAAATACAATAAATTTTTGAATTTAAGAAAATTAATTTTAATACCATAATACATTAACTTAATTTATGAACTAAGTTTGACAATTATAATTTAAAAATACTTCAAAAGATTGAATTAATAAATTATTTCATTCATATGAAAATGTGTTCTAAATTTCCCAATACACCTTATATTTTTTAGTATAACGATGGCAAAATAATGATACGATGATTGTAAAATTAAAACAAATTGATGATCTTGGACAGATTAAGTGAAAATAACGATTGTTGTGGTCTAAAAGATGGTGGTATCAACAGTCACATGTGCGAGATTATCAGGAACCTGTTTTATAATTTGTATCGGTTGGGGGACAATTCTGTAAACATACTTAAAGTAAGAACAAAGCGATTTAACGTGGAAAAACCAATGAGAAAAGAGAAAAACCATAAGACTAAGAATATGAATACTCTTAGCCGATCTATTATTAAATCAACACGATTATAACGATGAATGACTAAGGAAATACAATAACAAATGAAAATAGCAGTGCAACAAACTTAGGCTAGTACGCGATAAAAAGGTCATCCAGAGCTTGCGGATTCACCTTCCTTTTATAGATGATGAGATAGAACCGCAATGTAATCGTTCTAACAAAATAACCGTTGCTCGCTCGTAACCGAAGTTCTATCCGTTGCCCGTTCGTAACCGCTAATAACAAACTAACCGCTCGGGTGACCAATCCCATAATTAAGGGATCGGTCATGGCCATCTTCCTTCGGTCCTGATAGTTGAGCGGCCCATCGAGCTTTGTGAGTCTTATCCAAGAGTAGATTGTTGTCAAGTTATGGATACTAACCTACATAGCTTCGTTTCTTGTCACATGGATCATTCCAATGTGTTTTGGGCCTTCACATGTTCTGGGTACCAACCCCGAAGCCCTCATCAACAATATAAACATCGAATTTATAATATTTTTTCTTTAGTATACAAAAGAATAGTGTGATCATTGTCCTCAAAGTAAAGTAATGAGATGTTTAAAAAATGAGAAAAATTAGTTTTTAGTTCTCAAATTTTCATGGTTGTGGAAAATATATTTCTTTATTATTTGTAATAGTATATTTAGTTTACAAATTTTATAGTTTTAACCGATTTGATCCTCCAAGTCTGTATTATTTGATAAATCACATCTACAAAATAACAAAAATATGATTATAAATTATAGAGATGAAATTGTTAAAACTTTGGAAGTTTGGGTAGTGAAAACATTTTCTCAAAAAATATGGAGTTCAACTATCTATCTATTTTCCATAAACTCATGTTGAAAAGAAGTGAGGGGAGTAGTTAAGTTAACCATGGTTAAAGTGATTAGTGACATTCTTCCTAATTCATTAGTTGTTAGTTGGTGAGTAACCAAAGTTAGGCAGATTTTGGTACTAATTAAAGGTGATTAGTCATATATATAATTAGCAAATTCTATTTAAATTCAAAGGAATTTGGCCAAATTCAGATATTTTACCAAACTTGACTTGGATTTTAGTATGACTAACTTACGTCGTTTATTTTTTTAAACATTCGTTTCAATTAGAAGCCAAATTATATGTGTATTTTTGGAATACGGATTATAGAGAAGATTAAAAAAATGTTTCATATGAAATAATTGACTCACTTTTGCACCAATTATATGTGTCATGTGAAACCTAAAAAAGTAGGTAAGTTACCAGTCATCAATACAACTACCCACAACACCAAAATTCGACTCGAGACCACTCGTTATTTTAGAATTTGGTTATGATTAAACATTTTAAAAAAACCGAGTTGAACCGAGTTTTTGTTGTATGAATGTAGAAGAAAGAAGAGAAGGGAGATTGGATAATGAAATGAAGAAGAAAACAAGGAGTGCATAAAAAAGGGAACATAGAATTATTGAGACAAATTAATTTGGAGTTGAGTGAATAAATGATTAAAGACAAGGAAGTTAGTGTATTCAGACACTCCACCATTTCCATGTCACAATACTATGAACTTCAATTCTATCACATGCTAAAACACTAAGACAACACAACTTCCTGTCAGACAACACTTAAATAGGAAAGGAATCATTCTTTAGTTTCAACAATGAATGCATGTGACACACAAGACTCAAGAACCAGAACCAGAACCAGAATGGAACTGGTGTGGATGGGGTTTTTTAGTTCAAATTTCTAGATTTTAGAGTTTTAATTCATAAAAAAGTAAATCATATTAAAAATATTAGATAAAACCAATTATTATTAATATTGCACCTCTTATGAATTAGAATATTTATATTTCTATAATCGATGTAGGACAATATTTAAACACTCCCCTTAAATTGAACTGATTTTGGTCCATTTAAAACTCGTTTTAATATACTCGGTAGTGTTAGAATCATATACCGATATATTCTAAGTCCAATTCACTTTTCTACTAGAGTTTTTTATCTAACTGGTACGGATCAATCCGAAACTCACCCCAAAACTCTAACACCATACAAAAATTTAAGATTCAATAGATCCAGAGAGTATCCGCATAGCATAGTTAATAAAAGAAGTAAGCCCCAATTGCACCTCTAATAAATTAGAAAATTTCTATCTGCACAACGACCCCAACCAAGAGTAAACAAAGTAATACAGTTTGCAGATTTGAATATGGAGATGAGTAATCAAAGTGTAAGAACAATATTCTAATAAATGTCCTAAAAAATGTGGCAATGGCTGTAAGAATTTCTGGTAACTTTATGAGTTTCAAGAGATGCATCTTCCGCAGAATATTACATTCAGCAATGTTCTTGGCTTCCTTCTTATTGTAACCTGCAGATGTAATGTCAATCTCCCAACTAAATTATACTTACTAAATGCAAGAAAATGGAATGATTACTTACCTTGTATCCTTTACTTCCCACCTTGGATCGTCTAGCTTTCGGAAGCTTCCAACAGCGAAGTCGTCTCGATCTCGACTCTAACCTCCTGTGTAAAGAACATCAGATTATGAGAATTCTTTACTGGGAATTTGATTAAGTAGAGAAATGTACAAGTTATCTTGCTCCAGCTTTTCTGCAATCGAAACAGCTTTGCGTTTCGACCATCCCGAGTTGTTCGAACGCTTATCGGCTTGCTGGATCACGTTAGCTAAAGATACTTTACCTCTAACTAAACTAAGGCTCTGGCTTTTATCAGTGAATATGTATGAATAAGGCCTTGGTTCTCTTACTTGTGAAATTGTATCACCATTTTTAGGAGAAGCTTCAATCTCTGTGATTTCAGTGTTTTTAACTCCAGAAGTTGAAGGCAACATGTTAATGCTTTCGTCTTGAGTTGGGAGCAAGAGGAAAGGGCCGAGTCTCGAGTCTTTACCTGGTTCGGATCGAATCTCGATCGTAACAGGTGATCCGAAAACCGATTCGAAAGCTTGTAAAATGTGTGTTCTGAACTTTTCTGCTTTGGATTTTGTCAAAGGAGAGTTGAATACCAGTTTTACTGTAGTAGCTGCAAGAGGTAATGCAACATTTGAATAAGTATTGAGATTTCGAATGTTCGAAAAAAACGAAGTACCTGGAGAATACGTGACGGAAACTAGCTTAGCTTCTTGATACATGAACTCTCTGATGATATTAATGGAGATATTTCCGAGCACCTTCAACCAAATATCTTCAATCTCCGAATCAGATAAGAATTCCGGCCCGGTTTCAATATTCGACACTTTGAGTTTACCATTCTGAGAATTTGTTGAAAATCCACCATCGTTTTCGACATTGCTTTTCCGGGGTTGTTCATTATGGTAGCCTTGTCGACTATGAGCTCTGGTGACATCTCCGGAGGAACCAGGAAGAATGTATTGTTGATCAGGTGCCAGTTGCAGTAAAGCAGCAGTTAACCAAGTCATTCTGTCTGTTGATACACGTAGCTGCTTTTCTGTCTCGGATAACGTCTTCAGTGCTTGACGAAGCTTCTCTGTTTCGTCTCTCGTTACTATGTAAAAAAGGATCAGCAAATCAAAAGGGAATATCAATTTATTGAATGAAAGATTAAACTCACATTCTAGATGACAAAAAAACTTCCTTTTAGACCATTTTTTAGTGAAATCGAAGCTTCCGGCGAGGATATCGGTAATGACGGTTGCAAGCTGTGACATTAATGCTAATGGTTCAACACCAGTTTCCATTATATCTCTTAGATTCTTAACTGTGTTCACTGTGTCAGCAGATAATGCATAGTCAAGCAAATCTACCAACTTCTCATCAGATATAAGACCGACCTGCAAAAGCATTCCGAAAGTTCAAAACCGATGATTCTAACTAGTTTCGACGAAAACCAAGAGCAAAATTTAAACAAATAAAAATCCAGTCGATCGTATGCATTAACAGATTCATAAGCTTGCATAGCAATATGGTAAATATAAAAGTGAGGACACTTACGAGTTCTTGAACGAGTACGAGAGAAATTCGCTTCCCGAGTAAGGCGAGTTGTTCCAAAGTCATTTCGGCGTCTCTAAGGGATCCATCGGACCTTGATGCAATGAGTTTCAGAGCATCTTTATCGATTTCTAGACCCTCTTTGATAGCTATCCGTTGCAAAGTATGAATCATGTCTGAATCTTTTAGCTTAGGGAAGCAGAATTTCTGGCACCTGGATATTATGACATGAGGTACGGCATCTAAACTCGAGGAAACAAGGATAAAAACGACACGTCGAGGTGCTAGATCGATTACTCTGAGTATTGCGTTCCAGCATTCGGAAGATAAAGTATCACATTCATCAACTATGACGACTTTGTAATGACATTGAACCTGAGAAACAACAATGCGTCTAAGAAGTCCAATTATGTTTTCCACATCCATATTGCTAACTGCACTGATTTCTCTTACTTTTCGATTCTTTCCCTTGTTCTCGACAACACAAGAGTTGCATATTCCACAAGGCTTTACGTGTTCATGTGACTGGCAGTTTAAAGCTCTAGCGAATATTCGTGCACATGAAGTTTTACCGGTTCCATGAGGTCCATAAAACAAATAGATCGATCCAATCTTCCGCTTAGCTATGGCATTAGAAATAGCATGCACCACCAAAGGCTGACCAACTAAATCTTTGAATGTCATTGGCATGTACTTTTGTGTTATATTTTGATGCATTTCTCGTCGTTGCTTCTCACCAGATCTACCTTCAGACATGAGTTCCGAATCTGTTTCATGCTTCAAAAGATTATCCGCAAAAATTCCGAGTTCTCCCGAATAATCAAGACAAGCAGCTCTATCTGTACTTCCTTGAGACTGAGAGCCTAATGCATTAAGTAAAGGCAAAAATTCCCCTGTAGATCTAGCAGATGATCTCGAGTTTTCTGACATAATAGGCATGTCATGTAAACCAATCAAATTAGCATTCGAAATACCTTTTTTCGATCTCGATTCAGATAAGCCACAAGAAAGACTCCTGCCTGCCTTGTCTATGAAGGATTTTCCTCTATCATGTATCCTTGACCAATTCCAAGGAATACCACAAACGTTTCCAGGAACACCACATACACTTTGATCATCATGCTCTCTCATTCCTAAACCTCTGTGATATTCTGAAGGGCCTTTGCAGTGAGCAACTGAATTAGAAGCTACCGAAATTTCATTTTGTGCCTCAGTAGCATCCCGGTTCGATATAGAAGTCTGTCGTCTTCTTGTTCCTCGAAACCTACGCCTTTTTGCTCTATTCATGTTTTTAAGTTGTCGAAAATTTACCTCAGCTTCTGCGTCCATGTTCTCAATCTTAAGATCTCCATGATTTTCATTATTACAAGATGAACCAGCAGAATCTCTTTCCGTATTAAGGTGCCTTACTTTCGCATTCGTACTCTTTGATTTCCGAGAAACACTATCCATTCCTAGTAGTGCACTTTCATCCTTATTTGCTAGAAAACTTGCTTCGGGATCTTCACTCTTCGTTCTCCTTCTCTCTTTATACCCATTTTTGCAACTAAGATCACAAGCATCATCATCTTTTCGATGTTCTCCGATAGGGAAGGCTCCGGTTATCGCTTCGTTTTCTATGGAATTCTGTAAACCAAATGATCTTCTTCCACTTACAACTGCATCCCTTTCTTCCCCTGCTATAAGCATGTCAATGGCAAGCGGAGAATGCCGTGAATGTGGGCTTGCTGAAGGATCCCTTAAATATCTTGATCTCTGAAGGACAACAAGGTCCCTCATAAGACCTCTATCAGACAAGATTGGACTATGTTTATGCATATGGTTCTTCAAATGAATACAGTTTGTCAAATGAACATGATTTCGAAGATGATCACTTATATTACCATCAACATCTTTGAGTATTCGATCCCGAACAGCCCTGGTCATGATCACAGCACTAATCTATCTGCTCTTTGGGGCTTCTAAATTCACAATCCCTCAAGATCTCCAGCATTTATGAAATCAATACAAAATTGCAGAGAAGCAACAAAAACACAGAAAAATTACTGCCTCTAGAAACTCAATTAAGCATCATTCATCAACTTCCCACTCTGGTAACTTAAATACAAGTGCCCCTCCCCCGTCAATCAAATTCCCCTAGACCCCCCTTTCGTTTTACCCTCCAAAGTACATCAGTCAGCAACTGAACAAGAAAAAATAAACATTTCTTCACAGTGAAAGGACACCAAAAACGGGTCTAGAGAAACAAGTAAAACGGTGGCATTGATGACAAAAAAATGAAAAAAGGGAAAGAACACGGGAGAGTTGAAGTTGGGAACAACACATTCACCTGAATCTTGAAGTCACAAAACCTAAAGCAGAGACTTTTCAACGCAAGAGTCCCGTTACACTGATAATAAACTCTCAATTCTCGCTCAGATCTCTTTCTCCGGCATTCTCACACATCATCTTCACTGGGGTTCCACAGAAAACGATGCAATAATCCCCACCACTACTTCTCTTCTACTTTATCCATGAAATTACACAAACCAGCAAACCCAACGTTAACATTCCTGTTCAAAGTTTGTCGTTTTTCTTCTCTATCGCTCTCACAATATTTATATATAAACGTACATGAATAGAGGTCGAGGATGGGCAGGCGCGATGAAGGGAAGGGGTCCACTAGTCACTAGCCTGCCGGGCGTGAATTACTGGCCAAGGAAAGCTCCGTACTCATGTTTTCACAGCCGTAATATTTCCATATTTCTTTTTTCATTTATTATTTATCCACTCAAATTAATAAATAACAAGTAAATTCCAATTTAAAATCTTTAAAAAAATTAATTATATATTTTTTTTAATTGTTCATAATGGAAAGTATCAATTCAATATGGAGATATATCATATATCTATCTACATGGGTTCAATATTTTCATTTTAAAAACATTATTGTGGTAAATTTTAATTTTATAAAACGAGTCATTTAATTTTGGAAATATTCAATTTTAGTTTATCTGTTTATGTTGGTAGAACATAATTAAATTTTAAATAGTTTAAATATCATACTTCAAATTTTAAAAATTATAATAACACAAGAAGTTATTATAATCAATGTTTTAAAATTCAGTACAAATTAGTATACATGATGGGTTTAGTGGATCGATATACCGGATTTGTATAAGATATACGGCATTTGTACCTAATATGTATTGGATAATAAAATAAATTATATTATTAAACTAGAGATAATAATAATTTTTAATTAATTCTCAATATATATTATTCTTAATTCAAAAATATAAAAATAACAAAATTCTACAAACTTCATATTTATTTTTAATAAAAGAACATTATTTATGCAATGGTGATGATACAAGCTCGTTCTCGTGTACCATGAATAACTAAAATAGCATTTCTATATATAAATAGCAAATACACTAGAAAAATGAAAATCATATTTTAAGCAATTTAATTGAGATTAAATAGTGTATTTTCCTGTTTTGGTACAATATATTTTAAGAGCAAAAATGGGTCATATTTCAAATTTGATGAAACATTAGGGCACCGTTTTAAAAATGGGGGGAAATTAGGTAATAAGATATATGTGTTGGGGAGGTAAAATTAATTTACAATTATCACAGAAGGAGATGTGTTTATATAATATTCAATATCTGGGTATTTATTTTGGGGCCCTTGTCTTTTCAACAACCATAGTTATCTCATTTCTTTAGAATTAAATTCCATTTATGGCTCATTCACAATCCCATTCCTCATGTTCTTTTGTTATCGCGTATTTTATAAAATCGACAACCCAAAACGAAAACACGACTACAAGGTAGATTACGCTCATTTTTTTGTAATCTCATTATTTTTTTTAAAAAATAAGTATTAATGATAATCCAATGAGAATTTGGTTGAATGAATAAACTAGATTTAGGAAGATGAGATCCGATTAGGTTGAATCGGGTTGATCTGATTTGAGTTTGAATCCATATGGAGTAATGGGCCTACAAGACAGCCCAGCATCATGTAAGTTTTGGGTCCAATGTACATCTTGTAGGTCCATTGATTATTTAAA
This sequence comes from Utricularia reniformis, assembly GCA_009725065.1. NCBI lineage: Eukaryota > Viridiplantae > Streptophyta > Magnoliopsida > Lamiales > Lentibulariaceae > Utricularia > Utricularia reniformis. Next base: position 476,135 of record RWGZ01001258.1, on the reverse strand, counting down.
CCCAACATTTTTCTATTTTTCCACTTTAAATTGTTGGGAGGAAAAAAAAGGTGGTGTGGTATGGTGTGTCATGCTGTCTTGTCTCTACAAAATTAAAGTTCCATATTTGCCCCTAATCCACTTCTCATATTACTAGTTTGACATTCTTGTCATATTTACCAACAAATAAAATAGATAGTTTTTGCGAATATATAATAATAATTGGATATTAAATGCTTAGTGATTTTCTAACCATTATTGAATGGTGTTAAAGACATAGAAGGTATAATTGAATATATCATAAAACAAATAAGAAATCTAAAAAATCAATTATTAAATGTGTTGAAAATTTACTGAGTTATTTTTATTTCAATTTTTTATGAAATCTTATAGTTATTATTTTGTTAATGATTAGTATAATTTCATCATATCTTATGGTTATTTTAACATATAAAAAAATTGTAAAATTATATAACCACAATAATTATTATAATAATAAACATTACAAATCATTAACGAAAAAATTGTAAGCTGAATAATTTGTAAAAGTCGGGATGGTGTGTTCAAGTAAAAAAAGTAACGCAAACTTTGGGGACCGATTTTACTACATTGGTGATCTTATTTATCAAATATTGCAAACTTGAAGGATCAAATTTACCAAAACCTTAAAGTTTGGAAACTAAATATACAATTACAAATTATAGAGATTAAATTTACCGGAACAATGAAATATTGAGACCATTTTCTCTAAAAAAGCCTTAAAGCAGTAAAGCTGGCTTATTGAACAGGGTAATCTACTGTAAGTAGAACAAGTAGGAAAATAAGTGGATTATATATGGCATTTTGGAATAAATGGAATCCAATGTACCTTGAATGGTGCTATCCTTGAGTTACCATATAGCTAGAGGAATAATCATCATTCTATTAGAAAACAAGCATTAACAAACAGCATTATAAAAGTATATCTCCACTAAAACAGATTATAAAAGTATCTGTATTGCTCCTCCCCACACCCACTACTACTTGTCTCCTCAATTCTTATGTTTTAAGGAATATGTCATAGCTTATTGACGCGGAAAGATTTTACCTGAGACTTTGCCTTCATGTTCTGCTCTTCTCACACTTTATTGGACTGATTCTGTTTACTGGTTTGGATAAGCTTATTGGGTCATCGTGTTGGCTGGAAATCTTGGCCTGCCCACAAGATATATATATGGTCAATAATGAAGGTGCATATAGTTAGGTTTAACCACATTACAGCTCACAAGCTAAAAAATCAAACCGACAGCATCTTTGAAATAAATTTTCATGGTCGGAATTCAAAATCTTTTAGTTGTCATCACTCATTCATCGATCGATCCTATGGAAATATGGTTTTATGTAGACACAAGCATGAAACGGGAAATTCTTATCTTTATTGCAAGTAACACAGACTGCTAGAAAGTTGAGGCAATCATGGTTACTCTGAAGAAACTAGAATGAAGCCTGAGTGAGAATATCAAGAAGCATACATATCGTTTCAACAAGGACCAAATGCACAGACAAATCAAAAGGAATAGACATAACTGAACCGCGTTTATGCTATTAAATACTCATAAATCCTATTCAAAGAGATACATCCAGAAGGATAGCAGACAATTCAAAAAAGTAAACTAATAAATCACCGCAACAACCGATTAACCAGAAAAAAGCAAGCTCTTTTACCCTCGAGATTAGGAAACTTTTGAACCTCCGTTCCCCAGAAAGGACAACTCATACGTATTCATTGCTGTGGGGTGCACCAGAAAGAATTCCGACGGAACCGTCCGATCCAAATCATAGCGGCAAAAACAACACACCTTCTGTTTCGACATTGACCTAAGATCAATCCGATTTGTGCGTACACTTCACGGATTGCTCCGATAATCGGAGCAACTGTCGCTTTTGCCTTGACCATTGGCAGATGAATGTAGAATGCCCTAGCTGTTTGAAAACGACGTCGTCGCCTTTTGGGGTTTTATTTAATTTAAAGTAATAAATAAGTGGAAGGTGCAAGTAAATAATAATCCTATTTCTGTAGTTAACTTTAAACAAAGTGGGCCCTACTACTTTTTCGGCCCAATGCCCAAATATTCTTTGGCCCACCAAAAAATTGTGGGCCCCAGATGCTTGTTCAGGTCAGGTCAGAACAGCGCATACCATTAAAAACGGGAGTGGTTAGTAATAAAGTAGAAGTTGATGGGCATTTTGTCAAATATTGATATGATAAATGAGGAAGACGAAAGCTGTATATGCACATGGGATGCTCAACTGCGTTCCCAACCCAGCTCACTTCTTCATCTCACAGTTCTTCTTCTCAATTCTTATCAGTGAAGTGTAGGAGGTGAACAGGTAGTAAAGCTGTGAGGAATCCGTTGCCTGAAGGTTTTATATTTTGTTTGAGGTGTAGTTTGTAGGCATGGCGGATGATGAAAAAGTAAGGTTTATGCTCTTTTTTTGCTACTTCTTCTAGGGCTGGTCGTATTTTTGAGGAATATGTATTTTCGAGTTTGGTTTTTTTGTCATTTGTTCATTCGGACAGCGTATTGGTGTAGGTCTACATTTCTTGAAGATAAGTTGTATGAAGTTTGGATTCGTCTATTCCTGATGTGGGAAAACTGTTATTGTTTAATTTGTATTTTGCACGGGATTAAGATAATCAGAATTTGGGTGTTTTGTGGTTTTGTTTAAATTTTTCAACTCTTTGAAAATTCAAAACTGTCTAGTATTTGTTCTAAAGTGGAGCTAGAATTTTGCGGATTTTCTGAATTTATCCTCCTTTTGATTTGTCTGGTGATGCTAATTTAATTAAGATACTGGTGATGAGTAATTATCGTTGATCTTCTTGTCGTATTTCTTGAGTGTCTTATATGCTCGCGGTGTTATATGGTTAGGAAATGCCTTCTTCTGCAACTGAAAGGAATGACAAAGCTACTGGTCACATAATTTCAACAACTATAGGAGGAAGAGATGGAGGCCCTAAGCAGGTACAGATCTTTTTTGTTGGGATCTGAAGTTTATTTGCAAGTTTCTTCCCTATAATGTCTGCTCTTCAAAAAATATTTGTTTGTTAACTTAATAGGGTAGGTTTTACTAGCTTTAATCTTAATTGAGCATAGATCCTCATTTATGTTTTCATTAATCTGCAGACAGTTAGTTATATGGCGCAACGAGTTGTAGGGAATGGTGCATTCGGAACTGTGTTTCAGGTTTTGATACTGATTACCGACGAATGTTATTGTCATCATTCTAATGTTCTTTTATTGATCTTTTGTTTGTTAATGATAACAGGCAAACTGTATTGAAACTGGGGAGACAGTGGCTATAAAGAAGGTTCTGCAAGACAAAAGATACAAAAACCGGGAATTACAGTTGATGAAGAGTTTGGATCATCCTAATATTGTATCTTTTAAGCATCATTTTTTCTCTGCTACCAGCCAGAATGAGCTATTTCTCAACTTAGTCATGGAGTATGTTCCAGAATCTTTATTCGGTTTTCTGAAGCAGTGTAATGATATAAAGCAAAAGATACCACTTATCTATGTGAAACTTTATACTTACCAAGTAAGTAGCATGTTCCCATATCGTCAACGATTTTACTCTTCATATTCTTAAATTATGGTTATCAATCTTGCAGATATTCAGTGGGTTAGCTTACTTGCATTCGGTTGCCGGAGTATGTCACAGAGATCTAAAGCCTGATAACATATTGGTATGTTTGAAAATAACCATTTTGCGTACTCAACTCATTGTTATAAAATCTTTTGATCGATTGTTTCATCATCGTTCTCTCCTAGGTCAACTCCATTACTCATCAGGTTAAGATATGTGATTTTGGAAGTGCAAAACTCCTAGTAAGTGATTTGTGAACCCACCCTATCAATCTTCGTCTTCCCTTCTTGTCTTGATGTTCTAATCTTCGACAGGTGAAAGGAGAAGAAAACATATCATACATCTGCTCCCGATTTTACCGGGCTCCTGAACTTATATTCGGGGCAACTGAATACACAACTTCCATTGATACATGGTCAGCTGGTTGTATCCTCGCTGAGCTTCTTCTCGGCCAAGTTCGACACTTCACATTCTAACTTTCTTGATTGATTCTTTGTGTTTCTCTATATGGTTTTAATGTAGCTCTCTTTGCCATAACAGCCTCTGTTTCCTGGGGACAGTGCTGTGAATCAGCTAGTTGAAATAATCAAGGTAACAACACATCTCTTTCCCCCCTGTCCCTTATATTTCGGCTTTCTGCAACTCTTATCGATTTTCACTATTAGGTTCTCGGAACTCCAACACGTGAAGAAGTACGATGCATGAATCCGAAGTACAACGATTTTAGGTTCCCGCAAGTCAAGCCACACCCTTGGCACAAGGTACTTACTCTCGCAAAAACTACTTTTTCAGTCACTTGTCTTAAAATGAACTACTCTTGCAGATATTTCATAAGCGAATGCCTCCCGAAGCTATGGATCTTACCTCAAGGTTGCTGCAATACTCTCCAAATCTCCGTAGCACTGCAGTGAGTTTCCTCGTATATATATAAAATACATCTTCAGTTGCCAGACTAGTAGAAGAGCTCTTATGATTCAACTTTTTTGCAGCTGGAAGCATGTGCACACCCCTTCTTCGACGAGCTTCGAGATCCGAATGCTCGACTACCAAATGGTCGGCCTTTGCCACCCTTATTCAACTTCAGACAGGAGGTACATTTTCATTACTTAATCTCATGAGATCGGGTCCTGATTACTGTTTTGATTGTTATGTAGTTAGCGAGTGCTTCTCCAGAACTGTTGAACAAACTGATACCTGATCATGTGAAACGACAGATTGGTCTGAATCTAATGCGCAATCTGAACTGATGGATAATACTCATGTTTTGGAATACAGAATCAACACAAAGCGTGTTTGGTTCCTGAATTTCAAGAAGAAAATTACATCATCTTCTTCCTCTTGAAATCCTTGAACCAAACATGTATGTTTATACAGATCCAGGCAACCTTATTTGTACGTTGCTGCTCTCTTTATTCTCGTCTCAATCTGCAAAGTTTGTTCCTTTTATTTCTCGTTCAGATTCATGACATAAGTTGTCTTTCTTGTATGATTTGAATCTTGTTTCTGTTGCGTAAAACAAGGATTCTTAGTTTACATTAATGGCGACTTGTGATCTCCGCCGGGAGCCACTGTGGGTACCGGAATTCTCCGCGCCGGATTTTTCTACAAGGCTCCATAAGAATTGTATCTTGAAAATAATAACTTCCGGCGCGGCGGAGTAAATCTAGGCTTTCGTCGCCGTAGCCTGGTGAAGCTCAACAACATTTGGGTGTTTGATCTGATCTATCAAAACCTTCAAAATCCGTTCTTTTTCGATTATTTCACCGCCACGCTCCTCCCAGCTTCCAGATTTCTGACTTGTCCAATTATTGCTTCCTTTGATCGGAAATCGAAAACCGCCTTGCCGTGACGGCGTGCAAATTGAGAATATACAAATCAATAAACAAATGGAAATATCAGTTATCGATACAATTACAACAGAATCATGCATTTTCCGACGACAAGATTTCAAGTTCTGCCCACCAAAGAGGTGACAGCCTCGGCGCAGCTTGCACCGGCGAAATATCGATTTCTTCTTGAAGTTTCTCCACAACTTCATTCATCGTTGGTCTGATCCGAGGATCTTGTCGTGTGCATCTTATAATTATGTCACATATCATCCCAAACTCGTTGTCTTTAAACTCTTTCAAACTTTCATCCACCAAACATTTCATCTTCTTGCTGTTAATGTACTGAGAAGCCTGAAAATCAAATAGAGAAGAAGCTTCACAGTGTGGGTTCACTGTAAATAAGGAAAAAAGAAGGAGAAGAAGCAAAACCCAAGTGATGAGATCTCCATCTTCTTCTGAATAAGGAAGCTTGCTCGAAATGATTTCGAGCAACAAAACACCGAAACAGTACACATTCGTCTCTGTATCGACCTGAGGAGGGAGCTCAGAATGCTCCGATTCCTTCTCCGATGACTTTGGCTTGTTAATGAAGTCTTCCCAGAAACTCAGATCTCCAATCTGCAATAAAACTTCAGAGCTGTTACAATGCTCAAAAGAAACGATAACGAAGAGGAAGAGGAAGAGGAAGAAGAAGCTTACTTTTGCAGCATAGTCATCAGTAAGAAAAACGCATTTTGAAGTTAAGCTAAAAAGAGGCATAGATGGATTAAGATCATGCAAATGTTGAAGACAATAAGCAACTCCCATGATTATCCTCATTCTTGAATTCCAGTCTAGATGTTCCATTTCCTCGACTGAACACCGAACAAAGAATCCGTAAACGTTTATGGAGAATTGACACTGAAAAACTTACCATGTAAATGCTCGAAGAGGCTTCCGTTTGGGGTGTATTCGAATACCATCATTCTCGTGAACGGCTTATCTTCCTCGCAATATCCGATAAGATTGATGAAGTTCTTATGGTTCATTCGAGAAGATGAATCGATCTGTTGAAGCACAAAGAGAATAAAGATGCCATTTTTGAAGTTGAGAAGCTCAGCTTACCTTTTTCCTGAACACAATTTCAGAACGTTTTGACCAATCTTTAAGTGAAGTTATGCCAGTCGAAGCAACTGCGATCTCGACTCCGTTCGAGAGTGTTCCCTTATACACAGTCGATACACCTTCGTTGTCGATTACAATGTTACTGAAGTCTTCACATGCAGTTTCAAGCTCTCCTCTATTCAGCTTAGGAACACCTGAAGAAACTCAAGATCAATACAATAACAGAAAGTTGGGAATTCACGAGCAAACTATACCGGTGATGAAAGCTTTTCGTAACTGTCCGCTTAGTCCAGTTTTCCATGGACGGATTGTTCTTGCTGCTCGGCTCTTGCAGATCACTATCACAAATGCTGCTACAATCAGCAAGAAAATCACAATTGATGATAATCCGATAATCTGTTTCACGGAAATCCCGGTTTTTTTCGTCATGGATGGTTCGGATGATGCAGTTTCTCGAGGAACTTCGATCGTGGGAGTTGTGCTTGGTGAAGGAGAAATTTTGGTTGCAGTAGCCATAGCAGGAAATGAGCCACTACTTCTAGTTGGGATTGTTCCAGTTCCGGTATGGATCGCTACCGGAGGAGGGACTGCGGCGAGATTGCTCGACTGTTCAAATAGCAAACGCCGACGTATATTTGCGTTTTTCACCTGAATATCTACGTTACGTTATGATACAATATAGAAAATTTGATTGCAAATCAAGATTCTTATGATTTACCTTCTGCATCAGTGATTGTAGAGCCACTTTCAAACTTGGATCTTGATAATAAACAAACAAATGTTAAAAAAGTTGATGAACTCTTAAAACGCCACGTAACTTACATCGGAAATATATCAGCAAAACGAGCTCTCCCTCGGCCTTTCCTTATTACAAGGGAGTTTGATTTTCTACTTTCATCTGCAACAAAACTGTCGATTTCGATATCAGCTAACGAACCGTGTTTTTGAATGTCTGAATGTATATTTTTTTCAAGCCTGTTACCAGAGAGTAACCTACAAGAACAGATAGAAGAGATGCATTGAGTAAATAAACGCATTACTTTCTTAACGATCAACATACAAATGCTTAAGATAATGTAGCTCTCGTAATTCAACGGGAAGCGTTCCAGTTAACGCATTGTCACTCAAATCCAATACTTCAAGTGCATTAAGAAGCCCAAGCTCTCGTGGGATAAATCCGAAAAGATGGTTCTTTGATAAATCACTAAGGGATTGTTATACAAGCAAAAGATGTTACAAATTGAACTTAGATCAGGTTAAATAGCAAACTTGAGACACTCACAGAACTTTCAATTGAGATAAAGTACCAAGCTCTGGTGCAAGAGATCCCACTAAGCCAAGCCCATGAAGATCTCTATGTAGAATGGATCATTAACTTTGTAGCTAAACTTTATGGAGCACAAATCTAAGGAACTTACAGTATATGCACTTTACCATCAAGGCATCGAACTCCGGACCACGTGCACGGGGAGTCATGATCAGAATTCCAATCAGGTAAAGCTTTAGAGGAATCTGAATCCATATTGCTTTGTAATTGCAGCAAAGCAATACCTTCATGTCCAAATTTATAAAGTTGTAAGAAGATGTAGAAGAGGATTGAGTAGAAATTTGTGTGTACCTTCAGAATTTAGAGAGAAACATCCATGAATCTTGAAAACAAGAATGAAGAATACAAAAGAAAAGAACCGGGCTCTCCATTTCCCAATCATTGCTCTTTGTCTTTGATCCCTTTATACCAAAATCCAACACTACAAACACAAGATTGCTGAAAATCGCCAGTTTTTTACTACAAAGAACAAACAATAGCTCCGTAAAGACACTGTCTCTCTAACTTATTGTCCAAAACTACATGATAATCTCAACAAAGCCAAGATTGAAATATTGTCCTATTTAAACAATGTTGGATTCAGACAGACCTATTTACCAGGAAACTGCAATAATCTGGTAATGAACTTGTCATTCAAATGTTTAACTGAAAATAACACAACATAGAAATGTCAACAATCTATGAGAAGCCTTTCTCAATACACTCCAGAATCGTGAATGTCAAGGGCAGGATAACGGTATTAGGAAGCAATACACGAATAAAGTAAAATCTCCCAAAACGTAAACGTAAACGTAACGAATGAATAGAAAGCTCACCATCAAGCGCAGCAGTCAATGAGACGCAGAAACATTTCTGGGGTTAAATGAAAATGCAATCTTTTGTGTTCTTTCCCAAAGATCGTAAAGGAAAAAAGGTATGAAATTGTTCTTGAATGTAAATGACCTTGAGTGCCCTGCTCTTCACCGGATGATCTCAGAGATTGGAATTCCCTTCGACCATTTTTGTCTGGTAATTGGAAAATCAAAATTTACAATTTTCGTCGCATCTGCTCTCTTACCCATCAACCCCATCCATCCACGCTCTCTAGTTCTCTTCTCCAATCATTATTTACGTAAATGAACAAATAAAATGTCTTATTTTAATCATATCGATTACATTTAATCTCAAAACCATCTAATAATTCCACATGGATTAGGATTACGAAACGAAGCTTCGCCGTTGTTTCAAAGATGCAAACGTGTGCCATATTATTCAGATAAATTGAATTCGGACAAGAACTAAAACCATGTCACGCCTGTTAAAGTCAAACAATGTTACACTAAAAAAATACTAAATATCATCCTAATTGCCATATTATAATCAGAAAATGATTGAGTGTCACCTTGTCGGTATCCTGCCATAGAAATAAACTAACCCAAATCGCAGTATTTACTCAAACCGCCTTATCCAAGTGGGATCACAGCAGCTTCCTGGAAAATGCCTATCGCTGACTCGCTCGACCTGGGGTACAACCGATCTGGTTTTTATTTAATTATATTGGGTTGACATTGCAGTTGGATAGTTTATACATACAGACAAAAGAGTTTGTCTTAAAGAAGACTTCTTTGCTCGTTTTAAGATCATTTACATTGCATCCCAATGTGGGTTTAAGGAAGTTACTTGCAGGAGAGTTTCAAGAAGAGGATGCTTTGTTTTTCCTTTTCCTATTGATGAATTCCTACACAAAAAAATGTCTGTAACTTCTTCTCTTTTATTGAAGAGAATCGTGCCCATGATTTCTGATAAGTTCTCTTGTGTTGAAACTCAGCCTAAAATGATCTCTTTCTGGTTTGCCCTAGCTACCTGGCCTCCTGGGAACGGATTCTGTATCTAGATTTTATATCTTTTTTGGTTTATTGACAGCATAATTACTGTTCTTAATATGTATTGTGAAGAAGTTTATAACTCGAATGTAGAGCAGTGGGAATTTGGTGCAATTCCAATTAATGAATATAAGGGTAAAGGGAAACTGGTTAATGCAGCTTCCGCCATTAAAACAGGAAAGAAAACTGGAGTTTCTGAAGAGAAGATGATAGCTACTTGGAAAAGCCACAGTGAAGCTGAGAGAAGAAGAAGAGATAGAATCAATTCTCATTTAGCTACTCTAAGAGATCTTATTCCATGCAATGGAAAGGTATATCAAAATCAACTCTTGTTTGCTAATCAGTTCACCAATTAGCATTGTTCAAATAAAAATCTTGACATTTTTTACCAGATGGACAAAGCAAGGTTGCTGGGAGAAGTGATAAGTGAAGTGAAACAACTAAAGATAAATGCAACACAAGCTTGTAAAGATCTACACATTCCACTAGATTCTGATGAAGTTAAAGTGGAAATTGTGGAAGATGGAAGATTATTCATTAGAGCTTCGCTGTGCTGCGACTACCGGCCTGAACTTCTGTCTGGTATTCGAAAAGCAATCAATGGACTTTCATTGAAAGTATTCAATTGTGAGATATCGACTTTGGGAGGGAGAGTGAAAAGTGTATTGTTGATTGAACCTCAAATGGAGAACAATGCATCTTGGGAAGCTATGACTGTTTGTGTGCAGGATTCATTTTCAAGCATACTGAAACATGTATTGGAATCGGCTGAGTTTGATCAACAACTTATGTATCCTCACAAAAGAAGGCTCTTTTCTTCTGTAAACAAATAGCACCAGTGGTCTAGTGGTAGAATAGTACCCTGCCACGGTACAGACCCGGGTTCGATTCCCGGCTGGTGCATCTTTGTATTTTTCATTTTTGAAATGATTCACACGAATTCAAATTGAACTAAACTAAACTAAACTAAACCTGCACCAGTTTCGAGTAGGCTGGAGCGGCTGCGTCTAGGGTTTCTCAATTCAAATTGCACTGTGTAATTTTTTGTAGTTTTTCTGTGCATTGTAATCGAGCGCAGAGAAGGATACGATACGGAAAAATGGATTCTTTTTCATCATCTTCAAATGGGTCATCTCCAAAAATGTCATCCGAAGACCTTATGGACCAAGTGAAGCTTCAGCTTGCTCAAGCTTACGCGGAAGAATTTCTTGAGGTATCCTTCAACTAATTCCTCTATTGGGTAATTTTTATTGTTGTTTCGTAGGGTAATTGTTCTGCCATTAGGTTCTGTTCAACTCATGTGTATAATTTTATAAACTTATCATGTTCATTTGTTCTATATTCAATCAACACAGTATCTAGCTTTTTAGCCACGTTTATGGTTCCTTGTAGCTTTTCAATTAAAAGCTCTTCGATTATAATGTCAAAAGGTTCACCAAGCTTTTCAACGAAATGTGAAAAACTTATAGAAAAGTCGGATTGGAGGAATAGATACGACTTTTCATCTAAAGGTTATGATCTTTCAACTGAAAATGACATCATGACTTATGGAGACATTAGATAAGATAAATGCAACTTATAAACATTATGTTTGCTATTGGTAGCTTGTTAGATACGGTTTATGTCGTGATTATATGATTTAGGACTCGAACGCATAATTGTTCTGTAACTTTTACAATTGTTGATTGTGGTATGACCATTTTTTCCCATTGAAGAAGTTAAATGGGATGGGAATTCATTAGTATTTGGGATGTATGTGTTTGAAGTGCAAATTTAAACAGGATATATGTGATTGATGCAGAGTGTAAGAGTGAAGTGCTTTGAGAAATGCATTACAAAACCTGGTAGCAGTTTGAGTGGAAGCGACCGCAGCTGCGTCTCAAGATGCGTCGAGCGTTATATCGAGGCTACTGGTATAGTTGGAAGAGCTCTCTTTAGCCAACGCTGAAACTGAAACACACATTTGCAGCATCTCCCATTCTTCATTGTTAGTTTCAGAAAACTTGTTCTAATGAACCTGCCTATGCATTTGGCATTTCTCTCTGGTTAAAATTGCAGGACACTTTTTTCAGTGTTTATATTGTACCGTGTTGTTATTTACGTAGTCATTACTAAAATGGGCTAATAATTTAAGCCCATTAGTAAATAGCAGGCCGTAAGTAAAGCTCAATCTGTCAATCAGAGCTTATCAAACGGGTATAAACCCGATATCGAGAAACGGGTATAGAGGAGGACCGTGAACATAAACGGCTCTCTCCGGAATAAGCGGAGGGAAGGAGAATCCAAAAAAAGGCAGAGATTTCCCTATTGGACATGAAAGTACGAGAACAAAATAACGATTCCGTTAACCACCGTGAGCAAAATGGGAGCTTACAGGGGAGAAGAGGATGAGGAATACGATTACCTTTTCAAGGTAGTGCTGATCGGCGATTCCGGTGTCGGGAAATCTAATCTATTGTCTCGGTTCGCTAAGAACGAATTTAGTGTGAATTCTAAATCAACGATCGGGGTAGAATTCGCAACGCGGGCTATTAAAGTCGATGACAAGGTCATCAAAGCGCAGATTTGGGATACTGCTGGCCAAGAGAGGTAAAACACCAATGCACAATTCATATCATGCGTACAAGGTGTTTGATAAAAGTTCTAACTACCATTTTTTCAAATCATATACAACATTAGCGTTGTAGTTATAATGTTCATCCGTTAAGATAATCATCTTCATACCCTCTAGCGTTGAAACCATGAATGGATAATAGTTCAAAGTACCATTTTTTGAAATCAGATACAATACAACGTTGGCTTTCATGATCCGTGATGATATTGATCTTTTGAAGCCATGAATGTATGATTGTTCATTGATTCCTCCTTTTGATTGTACAATGTAGGTACAGAGCAATAACAAGCGCATATTACAGAGGTGCAGTGGGAGCTCTTCTGGTTTACGACGTTACGCGTCACGTTACATTCGAGAACGTTGAACGATGGCTAAATGAATTACGGGGTCACACAGACTCGAACATTGTGATAATGCTTGTAGGTAACAAAGCGGATCTTCGGCATCTGAGAGCTGTATCAATGGAGAAAGCAAAAGCTTTTGCTGAACGAGAGAATACTTATTTCATGGAAACTTCAGCTTTAGAAGCTCTAAATGTTGAGAATTCATTCACACGAGTGTTGACGCAGATCTACCATATTGTTAGCAAGAAAGCTTTAGATCTTAGAGATGATCCTTCTGCACTTCCCAAAGGACAGACGATTAGTATCGAAGGGAAAGATGATTCCGATGTCAAAAACTCCGGTTGCTGCTCCGGTTGAAGTTATGTATCTACTCAAAACTTAGATTTTTGTATGATCATATTCTCATGATAGCATGTTTGAAACTTAATAAGAAATGATAAAACGTTTATTAAAAAGTTTGTAGGTGAAAGAAATGAACTCGTGTCGCACCGAGTCAGACTATCTGATTGGTTATGACGTTTGATTTCTTCCTTAACTCGATTTATTCTTTATATGTGTTTTTATGATTTTGTTATGTAGTCGATCTATTTATATATTATTTTTACAAGCGATGATGGATAATAAATTAATTGTTTTTTAGGAGTCAATATAATATACAAACAATATTCATTTTATATGAAGCTCAATCGTATTACAAAATTATAAAATATTATGAATTTAGATTTATTCTTACAATATTGTCGATCTAATGACATAGTAGGGAGTCTATGCATAAGATGAGTATATGATTGAAAAATATGCAATTTTGTATTATTTTATTAAACAAAAATTTTGAACTTAAATTGATTTTTGAATAATGTATTATTAATGTAATGAAGTTATTGATGATATGAACATAATAAATGCAAAAATATTATGTTAGAAAATGTTATTCTCACAATAAAAAAAGAAAATTGTTTAATTATTATAAAAAATACTAATGCGACACAAAATAATATATATTTATTCTTGAGTATCATTTGGGCAAAAAAATCAATGTATTTGTTGTAGTTCGAAAATCGGGGGTGTCAACAGTCGCCCGGTTCGTAGTAAGACGAACTCGGTTATAATTTATTTGATTTGTGGAGAGCGATTATAAACCAAATGTAAAGGAGCACGGTAGTTTTAGAGTGGAAAACCTCAAAGCTGAGGAAAAAACCACTTGACTAAGGACTAGAGAAAATGCCATTGGTCGGTACAATAAACAAAGTAATAATCACAAAGATCATGTTTGTTCTTTAGACAACAAAGGGGAAGAGAATTATAGAAAATAAATCGATAGGAGGTTCTCTCTATGAAAACTTGAAGGAGAATCGGAATATCTCTTTTTCACACCCCAAGTGTTTTTTTTATACTCCCACTGTGCTGTGTACAGTAGGGTGTCGTTTTGTGCTTGTCCTTTGCAGCTAGGTCGGCTAATGTCAAGCGGAACAGCCGCCGGGAACGGCTTCATAGAGTTGCACGGCGCTAGACCTTTCGGCGTTACTAGCCGGCTATTTCCTGACTAAGGGAGACTCGTACGACTTTGCCGGACCACGCTTCTGACAAAGTTGTTGAAGGTTGTCGTTGCATGTGAGGAATATGAATGGCCCGAAGCAGGGCATGTAAGGTGTGGAGCGATCGGTCATGACGCGCGGGAGAAGCTGTGCCCCACCTATCGGGACCAATCAATATGAATGGTCGATCGGGCCACCTGGCCTGAATGAGCCACTCATTCATGTGGGTTGGATCTGGGCCTCCAAGTTCGGCTTACGTTATTTGGGCTCCTCTAATCAAGCTTGGTTCTGATCAAGTCCGAGGTACCGGGTTCCGAGGATCTCATCAGTATTCATTTTCAGTCATTATAAAATTAGTTTTCAAACAAAATAATGGTTTTGTTTAGAAACTCAGTCTACTACCCGGTGCGGTGAACGTACCGTAGTTATATTATATTTTAACCAAACATCATTAATAATTGCGTTCATGCAATCGTAGAAAACAACGGTGAGTTCACAATTGGTTTAACCCAACGACCACCAAAATGCATCTACCAAATGTCAATTTTACCATTGGTAAATTATAATTTATTTTTTTAAAAAAAAATTTGATCAATAAATTTTTATATTCTATCAATTACATGTTCAAACTATAAAAATATATATAGTAATTTTAAAATATAGGTTTAACATAACGAATTTATCATAAAATAATATGAAATATAATTTTTAGTTATAAACAATTATTTAAAAATAAGGAAAAAAAAAATATTTTATGACATGACGATCACTGTACCTCTGTTTCAAAAACAGTTTTTTTAAATCATGATCATTTCACCTCACAGTACGGTACATTCATCTCACCTCCCCGCTATTTATCAAACGTTATTCCAAATATGTTCAATAAGATCACTAATATTTTGATACTTTTTATATATTATAAAGTAATTATATTTACTTAAAATGTTTTATTTAAAATGGATGATATCTGAAAATCTCCATTGGGAGGATAACGTTCAAATCCAGTTAAAATCAGCCGCTCATTTCATGAACGGATAGGATAACGCCTCGGGCTAATCGCTTTTCCCTTCCGTTTGACAGGCCACCAGAACTTCTTGCTCTCAATCTCAATTTCATAATGGAGTCACGCATGATATCCGTGGCGACTATCCGCGGCGNTTTGATTGTACAATGTAGGTACAGAGCAATAACAAGCGCATACTACAGAGGTGCAGTGGGAGCTCTTCTGGTTTACGACGTTACGCGTCACGTTACATTCGAGAACGTTGAACGATGGCTAAATGAATTACGGGGTCACACAGACTCGAACATTGTGATAATGCTTGTAGGTAACAAAGCGGATCTTCGGCATCTGAGAGCTGTATCAATGGAGAAAGCAAAAGCTTTTGCTGAACGAGAGAATACTTATTTCATGGAAACTTCAGCTTTAGAAGCTCTAAATGTTGAGAATTCATTCACACAAGTGTTGACGCAGATCTACCATATTGTTAGCAAGAAAGCTTTAGATCTTAGAGATGATCCTTCTGCACTTCCCAAAGGACAGACGATTAGTATCGAAGGGAAAGATGATTCCGATGTCAAAAACTCCGGTTGCTGCTCCGGTTGAAGTTATGTTTCTACTCAAAACTTAGATTTTTGTATGATCATATTCTCATGATAGCATGTTTGAAACTTAATAAGAAATGATAAAATGTTTATTAAAAAGTTTGTAGGTGAAAGAAACGCACTCGTGTCGCACCGAGTCAGACTCTTTGACTTGTTATGACGTTTGATTTCTTCCTTAACTCGATTTATTCTTCATTGGATAAGTAAATTATGTGTTTTTATGATTTTGTTATGTAGTCGATCTACTTATATATTATTTTTAGAAGCAATGATAAACAAAAAAGTAATTGTTTTTTAGGAGGCAATATAATATACAAACAATATTCATTTAGTCATTCTCAACCATATTCACTCGGAAACTTCATTATCTATTCTACATCAGTTTTCTTTAATTTTATAATCAACTTTCCTCTCATTTCTACAACTATGTTCGGACACTTATAATTTTTAAAATTTATTTTTTTACATATCAAATACCTTAGAATCATAATATTATCGATAAAATCATTATATAAATATTTATATTTTATAATTATTTTAAATTTTTTTTAATAACAATAAAGGAAAAAGAGTATCGCGGACATGACAGTCTCTCTCCTCATAAACTTTAAAAATTGTCACGTTGGCTGCCTAGTTAGACTGGACGGTCAACGTTGAGGATGACCTTAAAAGGAAGTTCAATCGTCTTAGAAAAATTATAAAATATTATGAATTTAGATTGACTCTTACAATATTGTCGATCCAATGAGATAGTAGGGAGTCTATGCCATATAAGATGAATATATGATTGTAAAATATACAATTTTGTATTATTTTATTAAACAAAAGGTTTGAATTTAAATTGATTTTTGAATAATGTATTATTAATGTAATGAAGTTATTGATGCTATGAACATAATAAATGCAAAAATATTATGTTAGAAAATGTTATTCTCACAATAAAAAGTAAAATGTTTAATTAGTATTACAAAATACTATTGCGACACTAAATAATATATATTTATTCTTGAGTATCATTTGGGCAAAAAAAATCAATTAGAGTATTCATTTTCAGTCATTATAAAATTAGTTTTCAAACAAATAATATGATCACTAATATTTTGATACTTTTTATATATTATAAAGTAATTATATTTACTTAAAATGTTTTATTTAAAATGGATGATATCTGAAAATCTCCATTGGGAGGATAACGTTCAAATCCAGTTAAAATCAGCCGCTCATTTCATGAACGGATAGGATAACGCCTCGGGCTAATCGCTTTTCCCTTCCCTTTGACAGGCCACCAGAACTTCTTGCTCTCAATCTCAATTTCATAATGGAGTCACGCATGATATCCGTGGCGACTATCCGCGGCGTAGCTCTTCCGCCGAAGCCGGCGGTAAGGCTGTCCGGTGTATGTGACTTCACCGGCTTATCACTCAATGGAAAGATTGAAGGCATTGGGCACTTGTCAATGCGACGGCAGTTGAAACCGGCGGTTCTGATCGAGACTCCAAAGGCGGCGACCTACGCTTATCCAGAGAATAACAGAAGGACTCTACTCACTTGCCTCGCTGCCTCTTCTTCGCCTGCTGAAGGTAGCGATTCCTCCGGGTGAGGTCCGTTTTACGCTCTCCGGGCTTTTAGGTTTATTCTAAACCCGATGTTTTCTTCGTAGGACCAAAGTAGGGTTCTTGGAGAAATATCCGGCACTTGTAACGGGATTCTTCTTCTTCATGTGGTACGTACCCTCCTTCCGTTAAACCCGACACCGTCACGTTAAACTGCTAACGGCTATCTCTTCAGTTCACTGATATGCCCTCTTATTTGCAGGTATTTTCTCAATGTTATCTTCAACATCATCAACAAGAAGATCTACAATTACTTCCCTTATCCTTAGTAAGCACCAAATCCACGCTTGCTAAATTAATTAAATGTGATTAAATCTTACAATTTATTTGTGTTAATGTTTAATTATTTCAGCTTCGTATCTGTGATACACTTATTTGTCGGAGTTGTGTACTGCATTGTGTCTTGGACAGTTGGCCTCCCAAAACGAGCAGTTAGTGTTTTCTTGTTCATTTATGTGAATTAAGTTTATCACTTTCTTCTTGATTTGGATTCATATTGTGCATTATTTATCTGCAGCCAATCGATTCAAACCTGTTGAAACTTCTGATCCCTGTTGCTGTTTGTCATGCGCTTGGCCATGTGACCAGCAATGTCTCTTTTGCTACAGTTGCTGTTTCCTTCACTCACACCATCAAAGGTTTCAGTTTCACTTTTTTCTTTATCCTTTCAGGGAAATATTTGATTTTTAACATCCGAGTTTTGTGTAATCAGCCCTCGAGCCTTTCTTCAATGCTGCGGCTTCTCAGTTCATCCTTGGACAACAGATTCCGTTGACGCTATGGCTGTCACTGGCTCCGGTTGTTCTTGGTAAGCCATTAAAAAGTTTTAGTTCAACACTGAGAATTTGAAATTATGATGGCTTTGCTGTTTTTTTAATGTGGTTGGGCTTCTAAGATCCAGAAGAATAGATTTGTTAGCAATAGTAAGAAAGTTTTTGCTGAATCCTTGCTTATATTGAAGTACATAGCCTAGTGAAACTGTGAAATGATGATGCGGAAGATGCCTTCAGACCTTTTTCAATTCTGAAGCTTTGAGTTGAATGCAGGTGTTTCAATGGCTTCATTGACGGAACTTTCATTTAACTGGACCGGCTTCATCAGTGCCATGATTTCCAACATCTCTTTCACTTACAGAAGCATATATTCGAAGAAAGCCATGGTTTGTTCTTATATTGTTTACTTCATATTTTTATCCCTAGCTCTGATACTCTTAACTTCTCATTTTTGCAGACTGACTTGGATAGCACCAACTTATATGCATACATTTCGATAATTGCCCTTTTTGTCTGCATTCCTCCAGCCATCATCGTGAGCCTCAAATTTCATTTACATTTCGCTTTCTTCGTTGAACTTGCTTTGCTGTCTGAACTTACAAAAACAGCTTGAAGGCCCTCAACTCTTGAAACACGGGTTCAATGATGCAATTGCAAAAGTTGGGGTTACAAAGTTTGTTACTGATCTTCTCTGGGTTGGACTCTTTTACCATCTCTACAACCAGGTACCAATCCTCCCTTCATCCTCGTCGAGCTAGATCTCATATTGCTCCCGCATTTTCCAGGTTGCCACCAACACACTTGAAAGGGTAGCACCATTGACTCATGCCGTAGGGAACGTGCTCAAGCGTGTGTTTGTCATCGGATTCTCGATCATCATTTTCGGTAACAAGATCTCACTGCAAACTGGTATAGGAACGAGCATCGCCATAGCAGGAGTGGCAATGTACTCATTGATCAAGGCCAAGATGGAAGAAGAGAAACGAGTAAGCTTTACGCCTTTTACGTCGTGAAGTTAAAATCATTACTTAACTCCTTGAGCATTTTTTTCAATTGCAGCAACTGAAATCTGGTTAAAAAGTTAGAGAGGAAGATTATCATCCTCTTATCTGTGCGATTTCTATTCCCATTCCTCTTTGTCATATATAATGTATGTTTACAATGATGCTGAACTTTCACTTATCAAGTTCATTTATAATGTAATTTTCAATCATGTGCATCATGTTCATTGAAAAACTCGGATATTGTTTCGTCATTTGTTCGTTGTTCGGGTGTAAATTTTCGTACTTAGGAACTAATCACTTAAGGTCTTGCAATGTCTCAAATTGTTGCTTTTATATTTCGTAGAATACATGTAACTCTAGTTTGTGGTGTTATCTTTTTCAATTGTTGTTGAGATTTTTAGTTATCTAATATTAGTCTTTAAAGTTTAGTTTATATGATATAATCGATCATCAAATTTTTCAAATTATAGTTATTGAAATTTTCGATGAAGATCAAATTTGTCAAATATTGTAAATTTGCTAAATATATTATTATAATTTTTTTATAATAATTTATTATAAATTATGAAGATAAATTTGTCAAAATTAATAAAGTTTATAAAAAAAAAATTCTAGCATATTTATGTTAAAAAAACTAAAATTAAGAATAACAAATAAGAATAAAAATAAAAATAAAAGTTAAATGAGATGAAAATGGGAGTAAAAGATAACTTGCAATGGTTTAAGGCATTGAATTTGGAATGGAGAGGAGGTGGAGCAGGAAATTCGAGATGATGATATGGCTGTTTCTGGTATTGCTGTTACCGATCGTTATCCCTAGGTCGGCCGGTGTGTTGTCTTGGACGGATCCTCAACCGCCGGCGTCATGCTCAGGCGAGGAGAAGGAAAATTCCTTGGCGTGCGAGGTGGAAGAGGCCAAGCTTAAAATCGCTCAATTAGGTTAGTATATATAAGTGTTTCTTGTTTTTTATGATTTAGTTGGAGTTGTTCTTGAGCTTTGATTGCCGTTGTGGATCGCAGAGTCGGTCCTGGATAAAAGAATTGGGGAGATAAATGCTAGAATCCAGGGTTTTGAAGATATTGAAAAGAAAGTTGAGAAGTTGAACTCCGAGATTGGTCGCTTGAAAAATGTATTATCCATTTCTGAGCAAGATCGCTCGATTACGAGTAGGAAGATGGCTGATCTTGAGGAAGAGGTAATTTGAAGTACAAACAGTAAGAATTCTTCTTCGTTTCTGTAGGTTTATAATGTACGAATTCTCGAGTGCTTTAGGTCAAAAATCTATGGGCTGCCTCCCGTAGAAGTAATTTCGAAATCTACAATTTGGAATCTATGGCCAAAGATTCTGAAAGAAGATTGAAGGAACTCAGCTCAAAAGTTGAAGAGGTCCACTACAAATTCTCATCCCACTTGCTCTTCATATGCGATTTCCAGAATTATCTCTAAAAATTGTCATGCAGGTGAATGATATTGTAACTGAACAGTGGATCCAAATTCAGAGACTTGATCAAGCAGTTTACACGGCAAAGGTATTGCTTCCCATTTCTTAAACACGAAAAAATGTCATTGACACTTCACTTGTTTATACATTTTTTCAGCTGAGAACTTTGAAAGTTAAGGAGTTTTGGAGCAAATGCCCATTCATTAAGGTACAATTTTCTTTCATTTTGCGATATAAGATTGTGTATCTGAAGATTGTTCTCCTTTTTCATTAGTATTTCATCGATTTTTACACTGATTGCCTCAAAGCTGTTAAGGAGCTTGTGAAACCTTATAGCCCCAAGTATAAATATATGAGTACATGGTGCAAATACCAAGCTTTGAATTCATTTGCAGTTGCCAAAGAATACCATCATCAGGTATTGAATATTTCATCATCATTTCTCTTGATCAAGATTGTGAATTTAAATGCCCTTTTGGGCTATGATCTCTTACGAATGCTATAGAATTCTTCACAGTTGAATACATTATACAGTTGCAGAGTTTCATACGGCTTGCGATGCAGAGCAACAATATCACATCAGCTTTGGCACATGAGGAAGTGGTATTCTTCGTGGTACAATATTACTTGTTTATGTATTTGTATATGCATCTCATTAAATTGTCATCTATTTTGCCATAAATTCGTCTGTGTTCAGGCATCGGCATTAGTTGCTCTTCCGATCATGACTGCGTGCATTGCGTTGCTACAGTTTTCAACTTAAGAGTTTTCCATAGAGAATATTTCAAATGGAAGTGTATATACAAACACTGAGAAAAAGAAATGTACTTAGGAGTTGTATGTTGCCTTGCTCCGTCGTCGGTATTTGAAATTGAAAGGCAACTTGATTATGGGATTCTTTGGAACTTTAACTCAGGGGTGAGGTGCCATCTTCAAATCATGGTTTTTTATACACTACAAGTTTAATTATATCTGATAATCATTAAATAATTACGATATCATTACATTTGTTTGATATTATTATAATTATAATATAATATATTCATTATTTTTTGTATAAATATATATTAATATTTTTACATAATTATAATATCTTAGTTTTACTAAACATATTTAAGAATTTACCAAACAAACCAAATATATATCTCCAATATCAGAAACATAACAAATCCACCAATATTAACTAGACAAGATGCACGAGCATAAACTTAACAATGACGAAACATGTATACCAAGAACCGAGATCGAAACGAAACCTGAGTTTGTATACCAAGTTAAATACCCGATTCTTTGTTCAAGATTCCTCGACAACGTTCACTAACTCATACTCCACAAGGGATAGATTATTCTCCTCATTCACTACAAATGTTGCTGGTTCAGCAATCTCAACGCGACCCCATTTATCCACAGCAAGCCTCATTGAACCCTTGAACATGTCGATTCTTGCATTTCGGAGGATCACAGTATTGCCAGGCTTCATCAAATCAACTGAAAAAGTGGAATAACCATACATAAAATTTATAGAAAAGGGGCTAATTCAAATACAAAATGCATCATTAAGCATACAAATTGCTAATGAGTTTTTTTTCCTAGAAAAGAAAATGTAGTTATTTACTTTTAGAAGAACAAGTTGGTATGGAAACCATGCATAGATAATGACACAAACTTATTCATATATGGTTTTGAAAAAACCCAACTTTTACCTAAAAATTATCTACATACAGAACGTTGAGCTCTTCTAATTCAAAGAGACCCCATTATTCATGTTAACAGAAAAAAATTTAACTAAAATTCAAAAATATTCCAATATTGAATGGTCAAGCATCGTGATAATGAGGAAAGTAACGTAGGGAAAAGCTAAACCTTGATCGTTTCGAGCGGTAAAGAGGATAGTTCCAGTTTCATCGCCGATAAGACATTCTGCGATTTTCCCATTCTGATTTTGGGCTCCCCGAAAATTCTGAGTCCGCGGCTTCTTGCTCAAAACTGTGTTCGATTCTAACACCTTGACCGAGAGCGTGTGTCCGTTCGTTCCTGGTTTTAAACTGTCGACTTTCACAAAAACTGGTTTCCGAAGGCTGGGCTTGGTAGTGGCGGATTCACTGCTTCGTTGAGTTTTCGTCATTTGCTCCTTGGATTCCATAGGAGGATACGGCGAAATAATCGATTTCTGATTACAATAACCCTATTGGATTTTGAAGCAGGGGGAATCGGGAAACCCTAACCCTATTTTCCAGTGAAGCGTAATCGTGTGGCTAAAGAGACGAGAGAGTTCTGTACTCTGTAGTATATTCAACTTTGGGCCTCACTCATATTTTATTTGGGCCTAATTTTTAATTAACACATCAGGCCCAAATAATAAAAGCAAACTGTTAACCCGATCATTCAATTTATTGAAATGAAATGAAATAAAATAAAGTCTTATTATATTAAAAACTCGAGCTTTTGAATTATATAATACACAAACTAATTGGGGGAGTTGCATTCCGTGAAGGTCTCATATGGAGAAGTCCACTTTATGGGGCCCATTATCTGGAAATTTTTATATTGAATAACAATATAAATAACATAAAATATATTTTAATATACGATAAAGTATTAAATAAAAAAATTAAAAATAAATCATTAAGAAACAAACTGAAAAGTATTAAAATAACTAATTCCATGATAATATTTCTTTATTTCAAGTTTCTTATTCTATTTACAATTTACATGCCTAGAAATAACCGGGTCGGGGGAGCGCTAGCGGGTGGGAAACCCGTACCGTGGGGTGTAGGCAAGACTGTTTGTCGGAAAGAATCTAGAAGTAAAAGGAACAAGTTCATGGCGTTCATTGTAAGAAGCCCCACAAGCGTTGTCGTGATTGGGGGCTGTCTTCGTCAATCTTACCCACCATCACCATCACCATCAAATCAAACTTGTTTGATACCAAATTCCAAGCACACAGGAAAAATAACCAAAAAACAAATACCCCTTCTACAGAATTCTGTTTTCTGATCATTCTGATGGTTATGATTAATGGGGTAACCCAGTTTCTAATCTCTCGCTTCTCTTGGTGGACTTTTGTATTTCGTATTACTCTTCTGGTTTTGTTGTAAAAGGAGAAAGAAAGCATGGGGAATACCATCGGAAAACAAGAAACCGTCGGCGGTTCCGGTGAAGAGCAAGTTAACATGTCTGAAGAAGATGGGGAAACAAATCCTTCGTTTCTTAAACATCAGGTAAGCTTGTATTCTTTCTATTTCAACGCTTGAAAAACTCACGATTGTGGTTCTAGTTCCCAAGGAATCGTTCATGTGTGCGGGCTGATGATGAACAATCGCCATGTATTCCTACATTGATAACATGGAGCTATGGCGGTAGTGAAGTTTCAATTGAAGGAACATGGGATGATTACACAACAAGGTAAATTCAATTGGATTTTATAATGAATCAAGCAAATTTGACGAGTTTTGTACAGGAAAGAGATGAAAAGATCAGGTAAAGAGTTCATTCTAGTGAAAGTTCTTCCTCCAGGTGTTTACAGATACAGATTTGTTGTTGATGGTGAATCGCGTTACACTCCAGATCAACCATACGAACAAGAAGATGAACCTGGATCTGATTCCGGGAATGTGAATTTCTACAATATTCTAGACTTGAAAGATTACACCCCAGAAAATATATCTTCTGTTTCTAGCTTCAAATCACCTGAATCCCCTGAATCAAGCTACAATGATTCGTATCTTGTTCATGATGACTTTTCTAAAGAACCACCGCCTGCTCCGCCTCATTTGAACTTAACCCTTCTAAATCAACCCCCTGATACACGATCACGACCATCACATGTTGTGCTTGATCATTTGTATATGCACAGAGATAGAACCAACCCGTCTGTTATTGCATTAGGTTCTACTACAAGGATCATGTCCAAATACGTCACTGTTGTGCTTTATACCTCAATGAACAAGTAGATTTTTCTGCGCTTACATTTTGCTGTCATGAGATATATATTATTGTAATAATGAGTTTACACAGAGATTAGACAAAGTTACTTCTGCACAGACAAATACATCAACTTCACCAGCTCCAACCATGAATTTGCATTCTCATTGTAATGTAAGTTATGCTACGAACCTGAGGAACGAGTAGAGAAGTATTATGGGTGCTGTATAATTCCTTTTTTCAACAGCATATCGTAAACTCGATCGATTTTAGCAGGCTCGAGTTTGAAGAATGAATGAGCTTCGGATTTCTTAGTGATGCCACCATTCATAATTTGTATCGTCATGTCTTGTTGCATTTTTAGATAGAGATGAGGAGGCAACTTCATATCCCGACACAGCTCTTTCTCCTGCACATCAGTAGTTAAACCAGAGCTCTAAATGAAAGAAACTGAAACTTAAAATGCTTACGTATTCGGATAGTAAATTAGCTCCAGATTCGGAGATATTTTCGGTATCATTTTGTCCGAATGAGTTCGGCTGACCACTAGATGTTGTCGAATATGATCTCAATGGATCCGAATAAAACGGTATACTTGTTTGCACAACCTGAGAGCTTTCATTTGGATGAGTACCATTTTCGGTTTTTCTTTTCTTCTGCTCATGATATTTGTCAGCTTCAGCAGATGATCGGCATCCTGTGGCTCGAGCTTCCTAATAGATTTAACAACAACTTTACGAGTTGCGGAGATTTAACAACAAATTTTAACGAGTAAACTGGACCTCAAGTTCTTGAATCCGTTTATGAATCCTATGCTCAGAGACGACGATTTTGATCAGTTCTTCATGATCAGCTTTCGAATGGAAACGCATATAAACATCGTAACGCCGGCAAAGTTCCTTCTCTTCCCGTGACAAATCCTTGCGAAACTGACTAGGAACAAGTAATCCCCTTTCTAAGATAAAATCCTTTCTTCGTTTTCTTTCGTCAAGCCTGTTAACCAAAATACTTTGACTATCAAAAGCAAGAGTTTTTAAAATCTATTAGAGAATGAAAATACCTTTTCGAATATATACGAAGCAATCTCATTTTCAATTCACGTTCCTCTTCGGTATCGTTTTCTTTGAACTCCATATCAGCCAGCAACTGCTCAGCTTCTTTATCATATTCCGGATCAAATTCTTGTCTTTTTGAATTGTAACCACTTGAATCCATCAATGGCGTTTCACATTTCGCAGCTTTCGGCTTATTTTCACTAAAACTTCGACCAGGTGTATTGTCTGAAAGTCGAACCAATAACCAAATGTATGTAAAAAAACTTCATTAATACAAAACACTACTTACCATCCACTTTCGGATTAGCTTCCTGATCTTTAGAATGGAAATTTTTCGACGCCTTTTTGTTACTTTTCGATCCTGTAAGTGCGTAATCGAAATGATCAAATGCTCGTCAATATTTACATTGGATGATCGTTCGATTACCAGCCATAGAAGCAGAGGATATACGACCAGAGGGGCCGTTTTTGTACGTCTCTTCAATCCTAAAAAAACATGCTAAATATGTTAATTAGAGTTTACGGATCACACTCTCTAGGCATCTTCACTTACTTTACTCTTGATGGAGAAAATGGAGACTCCTCCTTTAGTTGAAGCTCTCCTTGAAAATAATAAAAAAGACATGAACTCCCATGATTTTGCAGTCACAAAACACAAATTGAACGTAAAATTCTACTCTGTATCAAAAGCACAAAAACAGAGACAAAATGTAAAAGAGAGTCTAGAGAACATACCTTTTTTGTCCTCAAGTTGACCTTTAGCCATAGCTAGAAGTTCCTTTCTATTTTTGCCAATGACATGTGTCATATCCTATAAAAATATGTATTTGTGAAAATCCCACAAATAGAGGGACATAATACTGAAAGAATCTAATGTTGTAATAATCATACAGGCAAAGGGAAGCAGGGAGAACTAAGGTAAGCAGCTCGGTAATGTTCAATACAAGCATCCTTCGACTTTGTACCGACATGCTCAGCTACCTCAGCCCAATTTCCAACACCATACATTTCAATACCCTAAAGAGATATTATAATGAATATCTATTCTATGATAAAGTTTCATGAATTAAAACAGAAAACCTCAAGAAGTAATATTTCTTCATCGGCATTCCATTCTGGACAGATGATTGGAAATGAGAGTATATCCTGTACATATTCAATATTCAGTATACATTCATTACTATAATGCTAAAGTTTAGACTATTAGAGTTCATTTAATTCAATAACAAGTAATAAAATTTGTACTGACCATAACCCGATAGGGATGACAACTTTTGTGGGGATAAACCTCGGCTCCAACAGTGAAGCATTCTATACATAAGTCGAAATCGGAACAGGCAGCACATTTTATGCGAGTCCTCCCTGAAATGTCTTTACCGCAATAATTACAATGATACAGAGCCCTCTTCCCCTCGCTGGACCCTTGCCCTGATCATTGAAGATTTGAAAGAAGTTAAGAAATTTGTAACTAGAGCATTTTTACATCATTGTATCAAGCTGATTAAAGTTGAAATTTTATAAAATTTGAGAAACCAAGTCACCTGGTGTAGCCGAGTCTTGGTTTTCTCCATTCGATGCGTTCTTTTTCCTTCTTGATCTGAAAATAGAAATGCAAACAAATCAATATATACTGCTTCAGTTTAGTAACAGCAAGAAGTGCAATATCAACATTTTCTCCATCACACAAGAACAATAACGAATAATTTTTTGTAAAAGAAGGCTAATTATAAAGCTCCAAAACGATAAAGAAATCTTTTCAATGCTTCTGAATAATGAAAAAAATAAGAGATTCACTAAGCATTATGTGTAGTAGGGGAATATGGATCATACAACTAAGCTAAGTTAAAATACATACAAACTGAATGAAACAATTTCATATGATGACTGGTTTGCATCAACGCCAATTTATAAACATCAATACAGAAATAAATAAACAGATGAATGAAAAACAAGAAAATAATGAAAATCGATCAAATTTATATTTGAAAATCGAACTATCTGCGCAAAACCCATATCGCGAACGTGCATAATTTCCTCCCCCAAAGCCAAAGATTAGATCCTTGGGCGATTTTTAATTGGAGAAAATTCCGCAATAAAAAAGCATCCCACCTTTGACTTAGATCTTCCTCAGCATGAAAATTTCCACGCGAACGACCCATTGATCTGCAACGGGACAATTGACTGTCGGAATTCGTGTAATTCTCAATAACAAATCAAATTTCAATCATATATTTTTTAATCATCAATTATTCTCATAAATAAATATTGAAAGAGAAGATGACTCATCAGGACAAACTCTTCGATTTTTCACTTTATACTGTGTGGGATCGAGTAGGACTCTTCGACTCGCTCCGATTCTTGACACAAAACGACGTCGTTTCAATTTATTCATTAATTTGATTTTTTTCTTCATTGAAAAGTATGATATGCGTTTTCACGACTTTATTATGTTGTCGATCTACTTGTGAATTTTTCGTGGAAGCGATGATAGATCAAAAAGTGGTTGTTTTTTAGGAAATGGTATAATCGACGAATAATGTTCATTTCTTATAAGTTACATCTTCTTATATAATAAATTGATAAATATTTGTAGTTTTAAACTTGGAGTTTATGCAACTTTCTACAAATTTTAACAATTATTTTTTTTAATTTTATTTAATAATTCATTACGAGTCGAAAATCTAATTCTTATACTCTTGTCGAATCGTGTCGAGTTTGCCGGACGAGTCGATGATGTATAGATCAAAATACACATATATTTATTATTCGTATTTTTATAAATAACAAAGTTCATCATATGTTTATTAATCATCTTTTGGTTATTTAACTCATTATGAACAAATCATATCTCCATAATTTTTAATATTTATAAAAATCAGTTCCCAAATTTTAACAATTATAATTAAATTGATTCACAATATTTTCAAATCATCAAACTTTAGATTCTAAATTGATTTCCAAATTCTCATTAAACAAACAATATTTAAAGATAAAAGAAAATAATTTTAATCCAATATTTTTTTTTGAACGAAATTTTAATAATATAGATATTAAAATATCATCAAATACAATCATTTAAAAGTATCAAGAGAACAATTAGAAGAAACAGTCATTCTTTGTCTCTCAGAGCCTCAATGAACTTATCTTTCAACAGGCCATTCGAAGCTGCGATTCTCCGGGAAGTGACGTCAAAATCGGAACCAGAGCTGCCATTGGAAACACGACAATTAGCTACTTTTATAACATCCGAAAAACGAGGTTTTTTACTCACGGATCGAACACAAGACCTCCTGCTTCGGTAACAATAACCGCACCAGCAGCAACATCCCTGAAACCGTGGAGTTCTAAACATGTTGAGAATCGGTTTCGGTAAATGTTTAAACATGATCGAGTATTACCAAGGGCCACCGAATCCCAGTTCATAAAACAAGTCGATGCGTCCACACGCGACACTACATAGATCTAAAGCACATGAACCGCACATTCGTATTGATCTAACCTGCCCAATATTATCATGCTGATGAATCTCAGATTGCGAAAAAATGAAGTGGGAGTCCTTGCAAAGACTCACCTTGTAGAGTAAGCTATTGATCCGGTTCGTTGTGGCATCGACAATGGTTTCTTCACGATTCGTCCCCACCTTGTTAAGATTAAAGCTGCATTAGCTTTAAGTTTCATTGTGATGTAGTAATAGAAGGTACCTCTGTCACAAGAAGGGACTTTACGAGCTCGTTCTGTGGTGAAGCTGAATAATACGAAAGTTACATATGGTTAAGGAACTAATAGAATGAACAAAAAACACACCTTTGATTGGTTTTCCATTGAGAAAAGCACCTTTTCCATGAACTGCAGTGAAAAGCTATGAAAAGCAAGATTGTTTATTCGATATTGGAGAATCTTTGAATTCGAAAGGGAGGATTTCGTCATACCTCGTCCATAATCGGGTTGTAGACAACACCAACCGTTGGAATCTGTCCAATTGTGAGTCCAATGGAGACACAAACAAATGGAAACCTGCAATTTTTGATTCATTCTCAAATGAACAGAGCAATGAAGAATCGAAAAATTATAAAGTACATGCCCGTGCACAAAGTTAGTCGTTCCATCAACAGGATCGACGAGCCAGGTTGGTTCATCTGTTAACTCAGTAGCACCATAAGCAGCAGTGGTTTCTTCACCAATGAACTAAAATACAAACAATTATAGTACCAGATTCATACTCTTCTCCAACCCGCAATTATATTGAACAAATTGTAAGAAGCAAAGAGTGATACAAAAATGTGGAACTAACTTTGTGATGAGGGTACTCTTTTTTAAGAAATTCAAATATGACTTCTTCACATCTCTTATCAGTCTCTGTGACCAAATCCACCTACAAGAATCTTGATTAACTTTAACTCCAAATCAAAGCAAGAGAATCATTTGAACAAATTTTTGAAATGGTCAAGGGAATCAAAAAGATTGTGAAGAAAGTTGATGATTTACCAGGCCCTTGTGCTCAACCCTCTTTGATTCATGGAACCCAGAGCGAATAATCTGAATCCCGCTATAAAGAGCATTAATAGAATGAAAATAAACCAAGCTGAAGTTTGATTGAATGGTACCTCCCCAGCCAATTTAGCAGCTTCCACTGCTACATACAAGAAATTCTCCAATGAACCTGAAAACTCAAGTTAGAATCATATCGAAAACTCAATAAAATAAATACCCATCACGAACAAATTCGTAGAAGCGCAGTTTGGTAGAAGAAAAATCATGGGTTTTTGGAATCCTGCCTTTTTCCGACATTTTCCCCTGTTCCTGTTCTGAGAACTCCCCCTGCAACCTGTGTGTCTGGGAGTCCCCTCTCTTGCTTGATCTCAAATCTTATAATTGAGATTTTTATGAGTAATTTATACTAACATAATACAACAGAATATACCAATATTCTTGTTCTGATTCTCTGCAATCATCTAGAACCAGAATATGTGCAACTTCCACACCGCAAAAAAAGGAAAATTTTTAATGCCTTTCTGATATTAAAAATAAATCCATTTTTTTTATTATTAATGCGAAACAGCTGAATTTGTATGGCCAGGACGAATCTTTTATAATAGTGTATGTGTTAGAATTGGCATAACTATATAATAGTGTAAAACTTACTTGGGATTTGAAGTAAATGTGAAGCAAATTCCGAGGAAACTCTCCCACATTAAATTCACTCTGCCAGCCGGAGCCAGAATTCACTTCTCCCAAACAGCATGCACAGCCAACAACACTCGCCGTTGATTTCCTTTCCGATCATATTCGCTGTCATCCTAACAGCGGCGATCTCGCCGTCCCATTGCTCCTCATCCTCTACCATCGTTAGGGAACAGTGCAGTACCTGTATTCTCAACCAGTTCTCAACAGTCTGCCCCCACTGTCCGCCGATGATGCAGTGCATGGCACTGTGCCTGTGGAGCGGCTCACCGGTCTCGCGCTGCTCCAAGAAATGTGACTGTGGCGGTGGATATCCACAGCTCGGGGACTGCAAGAAGTGCTTGATGCAATGCAAGTGTAGCTGCTTGTCCTGAATCATTTATGCTTTTGTTTGTCTTCCTTTCACCCTGTTTGTATCATTAATGTTACAAGAATAAGAAATTGATCGCCATTTATGCATTGGAAGAAATACACTGTTCCCTGGAGTTTAATGTTGAACAACATGACAAACTGGTGGAAAGTTAGAGTCTTGAATGCATTCCTCCGGCGACAATCAGAGTTTCTCCGGTTACATAAGAAGCATCTTCTGAAGCTAAGTAAGCTACTGCTGCAGCCATATCATCTGTTGTTCCAAGTCTATTCATAAGTGTCTTTTCCTCGTAATCCTTCCTCTGTGTAATAATCATAAAATCTTAATCATGAACTAACTCAGCATGGTGTGCTCTAACAATCATCAAATCTTACAATGGCATCATTTGTAGTGAGATAAGAAGCAAAGTGTGTCGGAACAAAACCAGGGGCAACGCAGTTTACACGAGTATCAGGTGCTAGCTCAGCTGCAAGCGCCTGAAAATAAACAAAAAGACACAGAGGAATCAAAATGTGTCTTTTTTTATTCACATAACTAAAAACTACCTTTGTGAGCCCAAGAAGTGCTGTTTTGGTCACACCATACATAGCTAGACCAGATGGAGGACTGTAAGCAGTTATAGACGAAACGAATATAACTGAAGAACCCTTCTTCAGGTGAGGAGCTGCTTCCTGTACAATTAAATAAGGACAGACATGAGCAAGAAGCAATCAAGACATCAACGATAAAGAATAACCCTAATGATGAACTAACTCACATACTTGCAGAAAAAGAATGGAGGATTTCACATTGATCTCCCATAGTTTGTCAAGAACAGATTCCTTACTCTCCAGGATTCCGGCCACAGTCGGGTTTGCTGCAGCATTGCAGACAATAACATCTATTTTCCCATACTTCTGTAAGATAAATGTGGTTAATCTCTTAAAACTTAAAACTCGTCCATATAGTGTTCTCACAGACAGTGAAAAGTGCTTCTTCTTAAGAATGAATAATCGTTATATCTAAATCGAATTTGCTTTAAAAATTCTAGCAATCACCTCCAGAGTTTTGATTATCAATTCCTTCCTTTGTTCTGCATTCGCAACATGGCATACCAAACCAATAGCTTCAATTCCTTCGCACACGAGCTTTTCCACGGCTTCATCGACATTTTGCTTTAAAAAAATCAGAATCAACAATCATCGACCAGAAACCGGGTTTATGTCAAAAGAAAAAGTTTGATCGTTTAAATTACGATCTTGAAACCCAACAGGATTGCGTGAACGATCATACATAGTTAAAATTGAATTAAATCGGGCGTACTTTCCGGCGGGAGGAGATAACTACGGTGGCACCCTCCAAGCCGAGGCGATGGGCGATTCCAAAGCCGATTCCCTGTGTAGAGGCTGTAACGATCGCTACTTTCCCTTCGAATCTCCTAGGAATCTTCATTGTGACGTTACTAAGTCGCTTTAGGGCGCCTTGTAGGAGAACAGGGGGTTGGAGGAGGAGGAAATTGAGAGAGGAGGAGATGAATTTGAGGGGAGAGGAGGAATTGAGATTTAATTCATTCAAAAGATGATCAATACAACAGTTGTCTGGATCCTTTATCGATTCAGAGATGCAACAGTCAAAAACTACAGTACATTACAACGGTAACTAACAGTGGGCCTAATGGGTCTGACAGAACTAATGGATCTAAAGGATCGATCCTATTCAAAAGCTGAAGTTATTTGGTTACACTTAGTCTTGGCCTTGCAAGTTGGAAGCTTCATGGTGTTCATCTTTCTGGAGTGCCATGGATCCTGCAATAGAAGAGGGATTTAGTGATGGTGGACGATTAGAAAACATGACATTCATCATTTCCTAGAATAGCCGGCCGCGGTGTCGTGTCGTGGAAAATTTGGAGAGATAGTTTCATCTTATTTGCAGGTTACTACCTTAACTTCCTAGAAATTTGTATTTGCCTCAATTAGTTTTGCAGGTTACTGCCTTAACTTCCTAGAAATTTGTATTTTGTGAAACGGCGTCGTATCACGTATGTATTATTAAGGGAAGTGACCGTTGGAAGAAGCCAGAGTAAGCGGCAGCGAAGATGGATGATGAGTTTTTCCTCCCAGAGAGCTCTTGTTTTTTTATCTCCAAATGTATTGATTATTCCAAAGAACTGGAAAGCTCTCTGAATTTTCTTGCGGACAATAATGCGTCCGTGGTATCCAATTTCACCGGCGACCAGACCATCACGGCGTGTTTTCGACTTTTCTTGAATTTAAAATAACATATTTTGACGATATTTGGTGTGATGGGTTCTTTTGTGATCAGAGTAGGATCAATCAAATGCATATTTCCCGTTGGATGTTGGCGGGATAGCATCTTCTTCTTCTCAAGATGCAACCTCAGGTTTCCATGCGTATGTTCTTCTTTTCTTTTCTCTTCTCCTTTTTTTGTTTTGAACCACTTTTTGCTGCACAGTCAGAGAATACTAGGTTAGTAATCTGAAAGGGGTAATCTTCTCCCCATACGGGGTTTCTCTTAGCATCACAATCTTGTCTTATCCGGCAAGTGAAATGAAAAGAACGACCCTAAAAATGTTTCTCGAATTTAAAACCCAAGGATCCTATAAATATCCCTGACTTCTTCATTTGGTTTCAGTTACAACCTACACTGATCATTAGGAAAATAGTGATTATTGTTGTGTTTCATGCTTTGAACCTGAGAGAGTTAAAGATTCCATGAACTCTGCTATGGCGATGAGCAAAACTGAGAGTCTGCTTGTGGATGATTTTATGTTGTGAGATTTTAATTTCACCTTGTGCTAATAATTTATTTTATAGAGCCTGGTATTTATTCTATGATATGGGGGACAGGGCTACTTCGGTCTTTCTAAAGAATTCCGTGGAACATTACTTCTTACAGCTTGCTAGGGAGAATTATCTAAATGTCCGTGAAATGATGAAGCAATATACTGGGCTTGACCTGCCTAGTGGTTAGTGATTGTTGATATGAGTCCCTATTTTTTCTGTGTGGTTGCTTTTCTTCTGAATCATTCTCAGTATATAAATTGTTACAGGAGATAAGACAGTTGATGATGCTTCTGAAGTGGAAGACTCTCTGCATTTTATAGGATCAGACAAAGTTTGAGACATTCTCTAAAACAAGTATACAAAGTTCTCTTTGAACGATGCAACAGGATTCTTGACGATGATGAGATCAGATATTTTAGATTTTCTTATGTTGCATTCCTTTTATTTTATTGCTTGAAAGATGATTGGATTCATGGAAAACCCTGCTTTTGATCGTGTGATGCTATGCTTACTTTATGAGATAAACTAGAAATGGAAATGAGATCCCTCTCTTAACATGATTGTGGTATTTTTTTCTCCTGTTTGTTTAATATTATGGAATCTTAACAAGCCATAAATGTGTTCATTGAGAGCACTTGCCACTTACTTGAAAGAGAAGCTTAGTACATGGCTCAGCCCTGCCAACCTTGAGCTTCAAAACATAGCATGGGATGATCCAATAATAGTCGTATATGAGGTAAAATTTACCTTTTCCATTCCACTAGATTTATCCTCAGCATTTAGAATCTTTTCTTCAATAATTTGCAGGATGTTCATCCAATCAACAATCTTTTAGGTTTCAAACGAAGGCTCGGTGTAGTACGATGTTGTTTTCACTATTTTCACCCTTCTATTCCAGGTGTTTTTTCTTGTCCATAAGTTCTGAACCCCTAAACATGTGTAGCATTTTGTTGTTCCAAGATGACTAAATATGCTCACTCATATTTCAGTTCTGCGAGCTTCCGCCAAAGTCAGATCGGCGTATATTCCGGTTATCTGTTGCTCTACTATAAACCCAATTTCATCATACAGAATATTGAAGATCAATAATTTCTGTACATTGTTCACATCCACAGGTGGTGAATAAATAAAGGAATAGAACATTGGTCCCTCCTTGTCCCTGGTAAGCTTCAAATAATTTACTATTGCTCAAATTTGATGCATTTTATTTTTTTCGTATATATTATTACTGCAATTCTGTTAAATGCTGATCATATTTATTATTTATAGAACACACATACATCATGTAAATGGCTAATCCAACTTCCTTTTGGTACGTTCATTTAATTTGTGTATCTCTAAGAATGAAATAATACTAATCTATATTTCTAGTAATGATAACATCTATATTGTAATAATACATTAACATCTAGTGGCCGTTAATGTATTGGGACCACAGCATGTTAAAATTCAACTTTTTAACCAAACCTTTCAAATTTCTGTTTGAATCTTTCTTGTTTTCCACAGCATATATTTTTTTTACTTTTCTATCAGTGCATAATATTAATTGTTTTTCTTGATGTTTCTGAGTTTCATTACAAGTTTCATAATTTTTGGTTAATGTCGATTAAAGATAGTAATCATTACTCAATTATGGTTATTCCTTGACTTTAAAAGCTCTAAGTTTTATACTTTCCAGCCTACGCCGCCAAACAATGAATGTACTTGAGAAAAAAAGTGTCATTTATAGGGAAAATGAAGTGTTTTTTTACAATGTGGTTTAGTTGTGCTTTCTCTTTCAGTTGGATGTTATGGGGGCACTTGGAGATATAGGAGTTGCAGCAGGAATCAACATTCTTTCAGCTTTAACTTTCTTGATTGCATTCGCTGTAATAAGATTACAGCCGTTTAATGATCGAGTTTATTTCCCAAAATGGTACATCAAGGGATTAAGAGAAACTCCAGAGACAGATT
Source organism: Utricularia reniformis (assembly GCA_009725065.1). NCBI lineage: Eukaryota > Viridiplantae > Streptophyta > Magnoliopsida > Lamiales > Lentibulariaceae > Utricularia > Utricularia reniformis. The sequence goes on along the minus strand of RWGZ01001258.1, from coordinate 440,208 downwards.
CTTTGGTTAGCAAATTTGTGAATCTGAATTGGAAATCATATATTAAATTCTTAAACTGGGTGCCTGATGCACTCAAAATGCCTGAATCAGAGCTCATTGATCATGCTGGCCTTGATTCAGCCGTCTATCTTCGTATTTACTTACTCGGGTATGATATGATCCTTTACAATTTTCCATTGACGGGTTCTGTTTTTCATAACTACTGCTTACGATCTTTTCAAATTTTTTTGAATGCAGGCTTAAGATTTTTGTTCCAGTTGCATTACTTTCATGTGCAATTTTGGTACCAGTTAACTGGACAAATGATACTCTAGAGAAATCAGGAGTAGAATACAGTGACATTGATAAGCTTTCAATTTCAAATATTCCAAATGGATCACCGAGGCTTTGGGTTCATATATCAATGGCTTATGCTTTTACTTTCTTAACTTGCCACATTTTGAAAAAAGAGTATTCAAAGATCGCAGCTATGCGCTTACAGTTTCTTGCTTCCGAAAAACGACGCCCCGATCAGTTCACTGTGAGTGAGAGATTGCAAAGATTTTGTCACTTTTCTCCTTATTATATTGGTTGATTTTTTATCCACAGGTTCTTGTGAAAAATGTGCCTCCTGATCCACATGAGTCAGTGAGTGAAAGTGTGGAGCATTTCTTCTTGGTTAATCATCCTGATCACTATCTAACTCATCAGGTTTCTAATATTTCTTTTAATTGTGATGTTATTTTATATATATGTTACCTTACGACTAAGGTATAAAACCAAAAAACGCATGATTGTATGATATTTATACAACTGCGTTTTCTACGTCCTCAAAAGGGATCCTCCCATTTATCTATCTTAAATCTATGGAGTTTTCCTCGTTCCTTTATCTAGTGATACTCAATGTATTCCTCGTTAGAATGAGATGGATATTTTGCAGATTGTGTTGAATGCAAATAAACTTGCTAAACTGGTAAAGGAGAAGAAAACCATTGGAAATTGGCTTGAGTATTACAAGTTTAGATACTCGAGAAACATGGCGAAAAGACCAACGACAAGGGTATTTATCACTTTACTTTACTTTACTCAGTTTTAGCCTTCTCATTGAACAAACAATACTTCTTGAACAATATGCAGATTGGTTTTCTTGGATTTTGTGGTGAAAAAGTTGATGCAATTGCTTACAAAACTGCTGAAATTGACATAGTTTCAACAGAGGTTATGTTGTTATGACTTATTTACTTTCTTTTCTTCATTTGTTTGGATTTATATATATCTTTATTACTTGTTGTGAAGAGCAGATAGCAGAAGAGAGTGAAAGGGTAAAAAATGATCCAAAATGCATTATACCTGCTGCATTTGTTTCATTTAAAACAAGATGGGGTGCTTCTGTATGTGCACAAACACAACAAACGAGTAATCCCTCGTTATGGCTTACGGAATGGGCTCCGGAGCCTCGTGATTTATACTGGGAAAATCTTGCAATCCCCTATTTTTTACTTACTGTCAGAAGACTTATTGTGTCTATTGCTTTCTTCTTCCTCACCTTCTTCTTCATGATACCTGTCACAATTGTTCAGTCTATTGCTAATCTCGAAGGCATCGAAAAAATCGCTCCCTTCTTGAGACCGATAATCGAAGCGTAAGTTTATATTTTTCGATACTCATTCTCATGCTCTAGAGACTGAAATCTTGTTATTCATCACTGTGCAGTAAGTTCATCAAGTCTGTGATTCAAGGCTTCCTTCCTGGAATTGCATTGAAAATTTTCCTCATAATTTTGCCTAGAATACTAATGACCATGTCGAAATTCGAGGGGTTCCTTTCGATTTCGGAAATCGAGAGACGATCAGCTTAGTAAGTGTAATAGCAGGAACAGCATTTCAACAACTCAATAGCTTCATTCATCAGTCCGCAAACCAGTAAGAAAGTATATTAACCTTCTTCTCCTCCATCTTATTCACCACATATTTTCACTGATACTGAACTTATAATTGCAGAATCCCGATAACTATCGGAATCGCTATTCCGATGAAAGCAACGTTCTTTATAACTTACGTAATGGTTGATGGATGGGCTGGTGTTGCAGGTGAAATACTGAGATTGAAGCCATTGATTTGCTACCATTTGAAAAACTTATTCCTTGCTAAGACAGAAAAGGATCAAGAAGAAGCAATGGATCCCGGTAGCATTGGCTTTAATACCGGAGAGCCTCAAATACAACTCTACTTTCTTCTCGGCTTCGTTTATGCTGTAGTCACACCGTTCTTCATCCCGTTCATCTTGGCCTTTTTCGCATTCGCCTACATCGTATATCGTCATCAGGTACAAAACAAGAAACATTATGAAAGTGAGTATTTAGCAGCAGCTTATATATACCATCAAAGTTGCAGATCATAAATGTTTATAACCAAGATTATGAAAGCGGGGCTTCGTTCTGGCCGGACGTTAATGGAAGAATAATATACAGTCTAATCTTCTCCCAAATTGTGTTACTGGGATTGCTAAGCAGTAAAGGATCAGCATTGGCTACACCATTTATAATTGTTCTTGTGATTTTGACGATTTGGTTCAAATTCTTCTGTAAAGGTCGCTATGAAGAAGCTTTTCTTAAATACCCTTTACAGGTAATGTGGATTTAGATTAATTTTGAATGGTTTAAGGTGATGAAAACTTGTTTTTAACAGGAAGCAATGAAGAAAGATACTGTTGAACAGACAAAAGAACCAAATTTGAAGTTGAAGAAATACCTTGAAGAAGCTTATGTTCATCCTGTTTTCAAGAAAGATGATCGGACAGTGGATTTTAATGAATTAGTAGTTCCCACAAAACGATTGTCTAGAAGATTTAATACTACACCCGCTCCAAGTGTCGGCTCTTAGACATCACGTGGATCCAAAAACCCTAGATTTTATTGCTTTTAATTGGATTAATGCAATTTTTTTACAAAATAAATATATTTAATAAGAAAATTGACTAATTATGTAATATCAAATATATATTTAATCTTTAAAAATTCAAACCACTTGATTTTGGGAACCTTTTTCATAAATAGAATTGAAGATGAGATAAGTTTGATAAATCAACGACACATAGAAATAAAATTATTAATATAATGATTTGGTAACATTAGAAAGAAAAATAAAAAATAGATGTATTTATACATGAAAAATTACCTAAAAATATATAATCATCTTGGGAGAATTTCTAAAATACACACTATTTAAGTTCCAAATTACCAAACTAAATATCTTTTTAAAGTCATTACACAATTAAACATATTTCATTATTTTATTGATATATTTATTAGTTATTTATATTTTAAACCAATTATACAAAAATAAAAAGTCTAATAAGTTAATTGTAATTTTTCAAAATATTAAAAAAATACTTATTTTGTATATATGAATTCGGTTAATTGTGTTCATGTCTGTATTAGATCGAGAAATTAAAATATGATATATTTTTATTCGAAATATATAAAATTTAAAATTTTTATAGATTGTTTATTTTTTGTTGAAAATTTCAGAATTCGATTGTTTTTATTTGGCTTATATTAATATAATAAATATATTAATATAAATGTTAAAAGAGACATTTTATTAAAATAATCGTAATTTTTTCAAACAATTTTCTAAATTCCGATCATAATTATCACGATCATCTCAACGCACAGTACAATCAGCACACCTCACCGTGATTCTGAAAAGCTAAACCAACAACCAAATATTTATTTTAATTTAACCCGTACAAAACCTGAAATCAATTAACTTGACTCAAGATCACGTAATCGGGTGATCTCAATCGAATTCATTCATATATTTGTGTTACAAAATAAATTTACTTTTTTAATATTTTGAAAAATTGCAATTAACTCTTTAAACTTTTTTTTTTGTATAATATATTTAAAATATAAACAATTAATAAATATATCAATAAAATAATGATTTTAAAAATATGTTTAATTTGGTAATATGAAATTTAATGGTGTGTATTGTAGAAATTCTCCCCATATAACTTTATGATACATATTAAATTTATAAAATATTTATTAAATTATAGTGTCATAACTTTATTTATATTAAAACACTGGCATAACTATATATTTTAAAATAAGAATGATATTTATATTTAAATGATTGGAAATAACAAAAAATTAATTATTTTACAAATCATTTTACACAATGATGATTTTTTTGCAATAACAAAATATAATTTTACTTTTATTATGTATAAATGAAAAAAATAATGTGTTTTGATGCAAATAATCCCAAATATTCTTGAACTAATCATAACGATTTATAAGCATGTTTGGTTTATAATCTTACGTAAAATAATGGCATATAATCTTTAAATTTTATAATAATAAATCAAACAATTTTTTCAATATTAATAATATATAATTTGATTAACCAAATGTATATATCTTTAATTATATATGTATCACTATCAGGTCAATATAATTTTATTATATTACTAATATAATCCTAATTTTTGTACAAAAGTTAAAATTAATAAAAGTGGATATTTAAGGTAGGCACCTTAATTTTGATTAAATATTTTAAATATGGAAATTAATTAAAAAACGATTCGATTTTCCCTAAAAAAGTGGGATTTTATATTAGGGTTCCAAATAAACAGCTCGTAGGAAGAAGATCTGAGAAAGGAGGAAGCAATTTGACATTCAAAAACAACTAATTGTTAGTTAACTAACTGGAAACCCAGATTTATTTTCTATTCAAGAAATCAATGAGTTGAATAATCCTACCGCTATTGAGTCTCTGAGAAGAAAGGTGTGACAGCAACGAGTTTCTTCCGCTGAAGGCATCTAGGAAACTTTGCAGATCTTAATCGGAAATACGGAATACCTTCCATGGTCAATTCAGGTGAATTCGGTATAGAAAACGGTGAATCGGAACTCGGATTTAGCTTAATCAAAGCAAGAACAGCTTGCGCTGCGATTTCTCTGGATCTAGCAGTGATTCTCGAGTCCCTGAGTCTTGCTAAAGCTCCAGGCTTAAGGTATGTGTATAATGAGGTGTTTCCTCTTGAAAAGCCGCTACCAGTTCTGGATTTCATTGGTGAGGAAAGTGGAAAAGTAAATAACCAAGAAACAGAAGGCGAAAGCGAAACCCTAGAGAATGAGAAGAGGGATCCGGGATAAGAGTTTTAATTGACCGACGAAGGCGGGAAAAGTGGGAAAGTGGCGGGCTCTTCGCTGAGTTGTTACACTCCACGATATTCTCATGTAGATTTTATAGGAAAGAGGCGGTTTTGATACTCAAATTTTATTGATTATAATAAATTTGATCTCTAAATTATTTTTTTGTGTATAGAATCTTCAAACATCAATTAATTGGTAATATTCATCTCCATAGTTTGTAAAATTTGGTAAATTCAATTTCCAAAATTCATAATTAATCTCCAAAGTTTAAAAAATGCAAAACAAGTATTCATTATTTACGTTTGGTGGTAAAACTAGTCCCCAAATTTGAGAAATTTGCCGTAATTGGTCCTTAAATTATTTAACGGCCATTAGGGTTTACGTTTTTCAAAACGTTGAGGAACACCGTTTCAAAATTATTTAACAAACGTAATTGTCATATTTCAAAACGTTGAGAATCTCTAACACCGTTAGGGACATTTTTTACCAAAACTCTGGAATTATGAGGATTAAATACGCCATTGTTTTTGTTTGGGGATTAACATTGCCGAAATTGAAGAGTTTAAGAACTAATATTACCAATTTTGATAAACAATAGGAACTAGTTTTGTCAAACCATACAAAAGTCGGGAACATGTTTTGCTATTCAAAAACTTTGAGGTTCAAAATTACCAAAATTTTAAAATAATGAGGATTCAATTTACCATTGTGCCTAAACAATGGGAACTATATTTGCGCATCGCCCAGATTTTATACATTTTTTACAATAATTTATTTTCTAAGAAAAATAATACTCAAAAATTTGAAAATATATCATAATATTTTATTTGAATAAGAGAAAATATCTTGACTTTCTTAATTTGACAAATTATATCAATTTTAATATTTATAATTCTTTAAGTTTTATTTTAATATCTTGACTTTCACATTTTTATTATAAATTTAAAAACTAGTATTCTTAATTATTGTTATTGTTCAATTCGAACGAATCGATTCTCCATGCTCATATTTTATTTGAATATTATCCAAATATTTATATGAATTATTTATATTCATTTAAATAATTTGTTAGATCGATCTATTCAAAAATTTTGAATTCAATATATTAAACTGATTTGTTAGATTAAAAATTGGAAATTAAATAAAATGGAACATAAATTAATATTTAAAAAATAACAAGTGAAAATCATTTTAAGTACTATAATTTAATAAAAAATTGAAGAAATAATATGAAATATAAAAGATTATAGTTTTTCATTTTTTTATTTAATATTATATTTATATTACATATAAATATAATAATATATTTATTCACAAACATAATAATATCAAAATCCAAATAAACTCCAAAACATCTTCTAAAACACCTTCCTTGTCCGTTTTTGTTGCGTTCCACTTCGCATCATCGCACAGAACTCCTCGTAGTTTATTCTTCCATCCTAAAGAGTGAATAATTCGAATGAATCCCATGTTCGATCAACGAGCTTCCGAGTTAAATAAAACTTACATGATCTGTATCAACTTCTGAGATAATTTCCCTTATGGTACCTTCATCCCCAATCCCATACTTAAGCATAGCAGTTTTTATCTCATCTCTTGTTATATATCTAAACGAAAAAACCGAATCATTACAATACCAAAAACGATGCCGAAATCGGAGAATTATACCCGCTGTTATCCGTGTCGAAGTACTGAAACGCATCGAAAAGATGATCATCTCTTTCAAGCCTATGTCTATGCATTGTAGCTGTGATGAATTCGATATAATCGATCGTACCATTACCGTCTACATCAGCCTAGAAACGATTGAGTCATATCGAGAAATATGTAAATATTGATTTTACAAACTTACAGCTTCTAAAAGCTGTTTAACTTCTGATTCTGATAGCTTTGATCCAAGCTTGGCTAAACCAGATTTCAGTTCTTCGTAAGTGATTGTTCCACTATTGTCCGTATCCATATTCGAAAACATCGCTTTAAGACCCTTAATTTCTTCTTCGGACAAACTTTGTGCAATAACCTACAGAATCATTCAAATTATCATTAAGTTTAAGGAATGAAATCAAATGTCTAATCAAAGTACCTTGAGTGCAAGTTTTTTTAGCTTATTCATAGCTCTGAACTGCTTCATTCTCGATAGAACCGCGCTATCTATTGCCTTATCCGATGCTTGCCCTTTAATCCACGGATGCTCTACGAAAACAAGAAGAATTAAAACATCGAAAAAACGAACCGGTTTTACGAATAAACGATACCGAGTACTTGCGCGGAAGTGATTCTGTGTCTAGGATCCTTAGTTAGCATCCTTTGTACAAGATCCTTTGCACTGTGTGATATTGAAGGCCATGGCTGGCTTTCAAAATCAACTTTTTCATTCACTATAGCATCAAATATTCCCTTTTCATTCTCTAAAGCCGATAAAATCAAGTGAATTCTTCATATACGAGTTCGAATAAAGAACGAAAAACTAAATATACGAAGAAATACCTGCCCAAAATGGAGGGACACCACTTAGGAGAATATACAACATAACACCAGCACTCCATATATCTATTTCCTTTCCATAACTTTGATTCAAAACCTCGGGAGCAACGTAATACGGACTACCAACTATATCCCGATAAACCTTATCTAGAATTCGATACTGAATAACATTAAAAATATCCATACAAATCATAATGCATGAAAAGAAAGTGCAAAAAAAACCTTGTTCAATGAAAACTGAGAGACCAAAATCAGTAGCTTTTAACATTGCTTTATCATCCTTACTTGAAAGTAAGAAATTCTCGGGCTTGAGATCTCTATGCATAACTCCCATAAAATGGCATTGATGAACAACATTGACAATTTGGCGACAAAGATCAGCAGCAGCCTTTTCTGAATAATGCCCTTGTGTTATAATTCTATCGAAAAGCTCACCACCACGGCAAAGTTCCATAACCAAATGTACTGAGTAACGATCTTCATACACATCTTTGAATTCAACAATGTTTAGTTGGCCACTTAAATGTTGCATAATACTAACTTCCCTCGTCATATCATCTTTATCACACTTACTCACAAGTCTCCTTTTCGATATCGATTTACACGCATATTGTTGCCCAGATGCAATCTCTGTACACAAGTATGTTATCCCAAACTGTCCCCTGCCCAGTTCTTTACCCATAAAGTACATGGACTTAACGTCCTCAAAAGACTTACCCGTGATGCTATTCTGCACAAATATTTCGGCAGGTTTTTGGGTTTGAAAAGGTGTAAATGGAGGCGGCGGAGGTTGAGATGAGGGGTTTGGGTAACTCTGGGAAGTGGGTTCTTTATACCCTGTATTGCCATTAGAATCTTCGTTTGATTTTACGCTTTTGCTGCAACACCCACCCATTTCTCTTCACTGGTATGAATCAAGATTGCAACTTTATAAAAAGAGGAGGCATTCGTAAAGAAATACAGCTACGGAACTCTTTTGTTGACTCGTAATTAAAACTGCAAAGCGCCATTTACGTCTACTGAGCAGTCACAAAGAGACAAATATATCTTCATTTAATTCTCTTACTTTGTTCACTTAGTCTTCTCATTACCATAATTACCTATAAATAATATGATAATGAATTATTAAAATGTTTTTAAAAACATTGGCATTATTAAAAATAATTTTTAATTAATAAAATAAGCATTAGATATACCTACCTAGTCCTTCCAAATTTTAATATTGTTTTTCAATATTAAAATTTTATTAATTTTAATATTATATCACAATTGGATTAGTAATACCGATTCTCTAAATGAATCCAAGTGAATCAAACTTACGTGTTTTTAAGGCTCAAGATAAATAAGGTTTTGTTCGGGTTCAAAACCTAAAAAATACAATTCGAGGTTCGATTCAACTTGAGTTTAAATTTATTTTTATTAGTAAATATAATTATATTATTGGCACATGAACTGTTATGCAATGTTCTAATAGATCTCACCAAATTTAATAATTTATCAATTACTTTTATAAGTAGATTAAATAATAAAATTGACTTTATTATATAAATTCAAGTGAAAATTATATTTTAATTTAAGAATTATTTTTACGAAAAATAATTTATTTCGATATTTAAAAAACATTTATACATAACATGAAAGTTGAGGGTTCTAAGCCTTGAGGTTGTATTTAGATTTTATATGTATAAAAATAATTTATTGATTTTTTATTTCTATAATAAACTGTGTATTCATTTAATGTAAGTCGTATTATGATATTTTCTTCATGCCCAAATTTGGCAGTCTGACAAATAATTTATTCGGTAGCAATACAAGATAGATATTTTGTATATATCCTGGATTCCAAATTCATTTTTAAAATAATTTTAAAAATTAAAATTTAAATAATGCAACTAGATTAATTCATACTAAGTTTACCCAAAGCAAAATATATGAATACAAAAGTAAAGTTAAAATATAAGTTAACCACTAGTATCTATATTAAGTTTATACAAGTATTAAAATATTCTATATTTTAATAATATCACTTGTTAAATTTCAAATTTCGAGTCAATTTAAGTTGTGAGAATATACATATAACATATACGAAGAGGAATGCATATTGTTCAGGGGCGAAGGGTTCAGGCGATAGAAGAATTAGGAATAAAATGAATTCAATAATCGTAATCTGTTTGTACATTTGTTTATATACAAGATCTAAACTAAAGCTAGTTAATTAACTGCTAATTAAGTATGGTTACGTAACTGCGGTAGCCTCAACATCCCCTCACAAGTTGGAGGATCATCAACGTTGATGAGACCAAGCTTGGACACAAGGTAATGAAATGTGGAGCTGGTACATGCTTGGTAAACAAGTCCGTGAGTTGCTCTTTGCTTGTGATAAACCGGAGCTCTAAGAAACCATCTCTATAACCATCTCGTACTAAGTGGCAATCAATTTCCAAGTGTTTGGTCCGTTCGTGCAGTACCGGGTTGGAAGCAATCATAAGAGCTGATTTATTGTCACAATGCATAGGAATAGGCAATGTCGGAGGTAAACGGAGGTCCTGTAAAAGATAGTAAATCCATTTCAACACACATACCGTCGATGTCATGCTTCGATATTCAACCTCCGTGGAAGAACGTGAGACAGTCGACTGTTTCTTTGTTTTCCATGAGATGAGAGATGATCCAAGAAATACACAAAAACTTGTTACAAATCTACAAGTTTCTGTGCATGATGCTCAATCCGCATCAAAATAAGCTTGGAGGCAAGTGGAAATATGCTTGGGATGTAGAAGTCCAAGAGAAGGATAACCCTTCAGATAGCGCATAACATGTAAGTCGGCATCCCAATGGCACTTTCGTGGGTCTTGCATGAATTGGCTCAAGACTTGAGTAGCATGAGCAATGTCCGGTCTACTAAAGTTTAGATATAGTAACATGTCGGCAAGGCGCCTATATGGTCCCGGATCACTGAGAATAGAAGACGTGTCATCGGTCCGAGATGGAAAACCACTTGGAAGAGGATTGGATATAAGCTTTGCAGTAGTGAGCCCCATGTCATTGATAATATCCAATATATATTTGCGTTGATTGAAAAAGAGCCCATCGGAGGAGTAAGCAATTTCAAGTCATAGAAAGAATTTTGCATGTCCAAGGTCCTTGATTGTAAACAATCCATGCAAATAATCCTTCACAAGACCGATACATGTTTGGGACGTACCACATAACAAAATATCGTCGACATATACAACAAGCACCAAGAATTCCTTCGACGATCCAATATAGGTAAATAAGCAATGATCACGACCAGATTGTCGAAATCCATATGCGATTAATTGCCGCGTCAGTTCAGAATTCCATTGTCTCGACGCGTGTTTCAAACCATAAAGTGAACATTTTAGGAGGCATACATCACCTGGTTGATGATGAGAGTAGCCTTCCGGTATCTCCATATAAATGGTCTCATCTAGGTATCCATGGAGAAATGCATTATTGATATCGATTTGATGAAGAAACCAATGGTGACTCGCGGCCAAGGCTAGTACAAGTCGAACAGTGGTAACCTTGGCGATCGGTGAAAAACTTTCTGTGTAATCGATACCTTCAACCTGGTGGAAGCCTTTTGCAACTAGGGGCGCCTTAAAACGAGCAATAGATCCATCGGAGTTTAACTTGGTCTTGAACACCCATTTGCAACCAATGCGTTTTTTCGTGCGGTGGTAGAGAAACCACTGTCCAAGTCTTATTCTTCTCAAGTGCACTGATTTCTTAGGCCATGGCCTGAACCCATTCCCTTTTTGTGCTAGCTTCTGTGTAATTCAGAGGTTCATGAATTGTGGTCCCCTGAGCTAAGAAAGTAAGGTGGTGTGGGAGAAGCGCGGTGATGAGGTAAAGGGGAAACAGTTCGGGTATGGTCCATAATGAAAGGGGGGGATGATCTCGACTGGGCAAAAGTTACGTAGTCACTGAGCCATGTGGGGATCGAGTTTGGCGGTCACTTTTTCTTGGTACGAAGGATGTAATGGGAAGTGGAGGAGAAACAAGGTTGCTGAGGACTGTTTGAGGTGGATTAGTGGAATCAGGGCTGGAAATTGGTGGAATTGTGAATGGAGGAATTGAAGATGGTTCAATTGGTGGTGGTGAATGTAATGGAGGTTCGGGAACGGTCGGTTGGGTTGGAAAATCTAGAATAATGGAGTGTGGAGAGGAGGAGAAGGCTGGCTAGGTGGAGAATGAGTTTCATGAGTTTTGAAGGAAAATATGTTTTCATAGAAGTGGAGGTCACAGGTCACAAAAATGTTATGATTTGAGAGATCAACAACCATGTATCCTTTTTGGCCATTTGCATAACCAAGAAATACACATTTATGAGATCTAGGAGCGAACTTATCAAGATGTGGTGTAGTGATTTTGGCAAAACAAAGGCAGCCAAAAGTTCGAATGGACGAATAATCCGAGAGTCGATTAAAATGTTGAAAATAAGGAGTGTCCCAATTTAGTACAGCTGTAGGTAGTCGATTTATGATATAAGTGGCAGTAAGTATACAATCCCCCCAAAATTTTAAAGGAATAGAGGAGTGAAACAAAAGGGCTCTAGCCGTTTCGAGAAGATGTTTGTGTTTTCTTTCGACCACTCCATTTTGTTGAGGAGTATTGGGACAAGAAGTTTGATGAAGGATGCCACAGGAGGCGAAGAGTGTTTTGCTCTGGAGGCTTAAAAATTCATATCCGTTATCGGAACGAATGGTCTTATCAATTGCATTGTATTGAGTAAAAGCTTGGTTAAGAAAGAGTTCAATAAATGATGGTGCTTGAGACTTGTGATGCATTAGAAAAGTCCATGTGTACCTACTAAAATCATCAACAAGAGTCAAAATGTATCGAGCACCGGTGGTGGTAGGAGTGCGATAGGGTCCCCACATGTGGACCTTTTCGTTGTTGTTTTGAAAAATGACAGACATCACATGGATTATTTGGGTCCGGAGAATCACTAAGATGGAGAGTTTTGAGGACTTTAAATGATGTATGTCCAAGGCGATAATGCCATAAATGTGTGTTTGAGTTAGGGGAGCCAGTAGCAAAAAAAGCTTTATGATTAAGGTTCTTTGGGTCATATAAAACAGTATCATGAGAGGTAAGTAAATTCTGAAAATGACGCAACAATGTTTTATCAAATGAGAAGTTATCAAGTATGTAAAGATTTCCGACAACGTACCCGACCGCCACTACGGATTTAGTTTTCAGGTCCTGAAAGATACAATTAGAGGCAGTAAATATGGTAATGATGTTGGATAAAGTGGTCAATTTACTGACCGATAAGAGATTAAAGTGGAATGAGAGAAGATAAAGCACATTGCTTAAAGTTAGGCTATGGTTTAAATGGACAGTTTCAGATTTAGAAACAAAACACATGGCTCCATCAGGTAGCTTGACCGGATTAGGAATCGGAAGTGTGGAAAGGATAGCAAAAAGGGCTGTGTTATGACAAATATGGTTAGATGCTCATGTGTCCACAATCCAAAAACTTGAATTCACGTAATGCACATTATTATGAGAATGAATTGTACCTGCAAAATCAGTTTGGACAAAGTGGACTTGATGAGATGTTCCAGCTCCTTGATTCTGTTATAGCAACTGTTGTATATCATGCAACATTCCTAATATGGACTCATGATTTGCATTATTGAGAACTCCATGGTTTGATATATCATTCTCTTGTTGAATTTCATCATCTTCAGTCATGTTAGCAGCTAGATGAGTGTATTCCTTAGGGATGTTTATGCTTTGTGTATTCTTCAGAGCTTTGTACCAATCTGGAACACCGGTTATTAAGAAACATACATCCTTCGTGTGTCCAGATTTCTTACAATGTGTGCAGAATCTTTCTCCAGAATTATCCTGTGTTGAAAACCTAGATTGAGGTTTAAAAACATATTTCCTTATGTTGCCTCGGGTCAATAGAGTTGTGTCTGGTTCATGAATAATTTGGTGAGTTCCCACAGTTATTCTTTCCCTTTCAGCTTGAACAACAACTGCATATGCTCGGTTTAGAGAGGGCAATGGATCCATCATCAATATGTGACTTCTTGTCGCTACAAAATCCTCTCTAAGCCCCATAAGAAATTGAAGCAACCTAGAGTTTGTCTGATATGTTAGCAGCAAGCTCATCAAACGGCAAGTGCATTTTTGGATGGCTCCACATGTGCAATTAGGCAAAGGCAGAGCTATGTTGATATTTTCCCATAGCTCATAAAGTTTCGTGAAATATTCAGCCACACTTGAGGAGCCTTGATTTTGAATTCTAACATCACGTTCTAATTGATACAATAAAACTCCATTAGATTCTCCAAAACGCTCTTCAAGATCAGTCCATAAACGTCTTGTGGAAGGAACATAAATGAAAGCACCACGAATTTCATTACTAAACGTATTTAAGATCCATGAGCGTACGACTGAATCGATGTGTTGCTAGTGCGGAAAATCAACAGATTCAACTGAAGGTGCTGTGATTGTGCCATCAATATAACATAACTTGAATCGACCTATCAATGCTAAACGCATCGATTCTTTCCAGGTAGCATAATTCATACTTCCAGTTAAAGGTAACGTAACCAAGAGAAGTCCGGAGTGATCTGAGCCTGCGAGGAAAAATGGAGAGTCAATTGTGTATCCTGCGGTTTGTTGCTTGTTCGGAACTCCACTGCTATTCTCCTGATTGTCGGTCATGTTGTTCTATAGTGAAGGTCAGTGAAATCCTTAAGAAATCCAGTTGAAATCAGCGACAGAAGGTCAGTGAAATTGCTCCAATACCATGTTCAGGGGCGAAGGGTTCAGTCGATAGAAGAATTAGGAATAAAATGAATTCAATAATAGTAATCTGTTTGTACATTTGTTTATATACAAGATCTAAACTAAAGCTAGTTAATTAAGTGCTAATTAACTATGGTTACGTAACTACGGTAGCCTCAACACATATAATCTATCATCGAATAAAAAACACTTGAGAAATTAAAAGTATAAACGAAGAACTTAAATGTTTTTAAGGTTAAGGTTTACTTCGAATTAGAATTTAAGTGCTTTATTCAAATTCGAAAACTACAAATATTATTCGTTTCTATCATGTAATGAGTGATTCGAGCATTATCTCGATCCATTGAGTTCCAAATTTACAATGTAGACCCTATAAATGAATGAGTTGCTGCATACCTCTGTAGCCTCTAAATGGAGCATACATACGAATATTATTACCATACCCGTATTTGAAAGATAACTGTACAAAATGTACTGGTACGACCCGATCTCTGTGGTTGGGTCAAGTTGCCGAGATAAATATAGACGGTTATTAACATGAGCACATGAGCTATATAAATATGCCCACTATTTTTATATATTATCTTTAATCAATTAAATATGTCACTGTCACCAGACAATAGTACTTCGAGTGGTTGAATCACTTACCGCACTTTTTATTCACATTACTTTTTATAATTATATTAAAACACGTTTATAAGCAATTTGCACGGATTCAAGGGCATACGGTGCTATTAAAGTATACGCGAATTTGAAATAATATAATAATCAATACAAATATTTTATTTTTAAAAAAAATATAGTAGAAATATCAAGACATTGAAATTTATATAAAATAAAATGAATATGAAAAGCAACTAAAATAAAATTTATTGATAAAATAATAAAAATAAAATATTAGTAATTACTATTCCATCTAAATTGTCATTATTACATATTTATTAAATTCATTATCTTCATCATAATTTAATAACTTTCAATTTTAAATTTATATATTTCTCAAAATTAATATATGGAGTAAATTTTGAGAAGTTAAAGCAATAATCAAAATGTTTATAAATTGGAGCATATGTATGGGAAGAACCATAAATACCAAATTGTCCTATTTGGGATGAAATTTAGTTTGATTTTATTTATAAAAGAAGTTTTAGATAATTGTAATCAATTTATATAATTCTTTTAAGACAATCTCTTATTTATACAATATATCAATTTATCTAATTATTTTATGATAATATCTTATTCAGACAAATTATCTTTAGATATTTTTCACTAATAATATTCAGAGGCGTATGAGTTGGGTTGGGTTGGGAATTAGATCCGTCAGAAAATATTAAGTGGAATTCTGTCACGGTCTGGTTTCAGACAAGGCAGAGATCTTATTAAACCAAAAGATAAATAATATTTTATTAAACCATTGACCGAGGGAGAATTATGGCTTTGAGAGGACTCCCCATAACGACGGTGGCTGCGAAAGTCTCGGCGGCGTCAGGGGGACTCAGAGGGGAAGGCAGCCACTTAAACGCCTGGATCATTTTGGCAAGAAGAAGATTCACGTGGAGAACTCCAAGTGTCCACGCCGGACAAATTCTACGTCCGGCGCCGAATGGGAGCATCTTTACTTCTCTCATTCCGGTAATGTCCACTTCAACGCCGTCGCCAGTAAGGAATCTCTCTGGAAGAAATGCTTTTGGATTCTCCCATTTGTCGGCGTCTTCGGAAATACCTCCTGTGTAAAACTCAACGCTTACGTTCGCCGGAATAGTGTATCCTCCAAGCTCAATCTCTTTCGTTGCTGCGTTTGAATAGCTAAATTGTAATTTTTGGGTATGATTTATGAAAATGAAGATGATGGGGAATTAAAGTTTACCGGCGTGGGAGAGGAGAAAGTAAATGGGCGGGTGTTTTCTGAATGTTTCTTTAACGACGCCTTCAAGATACGGCATTTTCTGTACTTCGGTTTCAGTAATCACGCCATTTTTTCCGACGACTGTAACGATTTCTCTGTAAAGCTTCTCCTGCGCGTCTTGATTAACTACTAGATGAAACAAAGCCCATTCCAGCGTTGCGGCGCTAGTGTCTGTGCCGCCGTTAATGGCTTCCGAGCAAAGGCTGACAATTTGCTCGTCACCTAGCCTCCCACGGCCGGGAACTTCAAGTTTGAAGAGAGAGTCAATGTAGGCTGCGCCAAGTGGGCTCGCCATCTCCGCCGTAGTTTCCCCACCGTCAGCAAACGCTCTCCTGCTCTGTATCAAAGGAATCAAGAAATCTAACTGCTTCTGCCGCAGTTCCTCCGCCGCCTTCACGTGGCTACGAAACAGTGGAGTGAGAACAGGTAGAAAGTCCGGTAGCTTCGGCATAGTCATCAGAACAACATCTTTAAGCACACTTTCGATTTCACGAATCTTTTCTTCAGAGACTTTAACCCCAAAACAGAGACAAATAAGAATACTGCAAATAGTCAGACGACAATTAGCCATAACTTGAACGTAGCCCACGGCGGCGGCCTCCTTCTCAAGCCGTTTCATGTGATTATCCACCGCCCATTTTCTAATCCAACTACACTGCTTAATCCTCGTCGGATTTATAAGCTCAGTTACAAAATTCCTTCTAAGCGACCGCCACAAAGCTCCATACTCAGCCGAGTTAATCGTACATTTCCCAGAACTAAATATCAACCTGATCGGCGACTCCGCCGGCCGGCTAGCGAATATCGCACCTTTCTGAACTAAAGCTTCATGCATCAACTCCGGGCTAGCGACAACCACCAAAGTCCTCTGCCCCATTTTCAAGGTAAACATGGGGCCATACTTTTCACGTAACTCACGAGCGAAAAACACAAAATGCCGTCGTTGAAGTATAACTTGAAAGAGATTACCCACTACCGGCCACCCTGGCGGTCCCGGCGGCAAGTTTTTTGCAGTTCCAGACCTCGAAACCCATCTTTTCCACCAAAAGGTCAAAATCCCAGCAGCAATAAGAAGAATCACCGCGTTGAAAAACTCCATTGCTATCTCAAAGTAGTGGGCTTTACAGTCTTCTCTTAAACTGGATTTATAATCTTCAGAGATTTGGCATTGGAGGTGGGTGACCATCTTCAATGCCTTACCAACTACTTACATTTATAACCAGACTAATTCCAATGGCATTTCCGTAATTAGACTGTTTCAAATTAATAAGACTCTCCCATGTGGATGCACCATTTTATAATTTTTATATTAAACTTTATAACATAATATAAATTAATCCTAATTTTTTATAATTGATATTTTTAATGAGTCTTGAATTATACCCATAAAATTTCATAAATTAAGTTTACTGATTTGCTCGATATATAAATTATAAAATATAGTAAATACACACACTTAACCGCATGTATGCTTTCAAAGGGACTTTTGGTTTGTACAGACTTTAAATGTTTCACATGCTGAAAAAAGAAATATCCGTGATTTATAGCTTAAAAATTACTTTTAATAAATATAAAATAATAACATTATTATTATTTTGATGAGTAACCCCTAAATTTTTAAATTGTACAAAACTATTCCGTACAAAAAAAATGATAAGCTAAATAAATATTGAGATATGCATGTATAATTTTAATGTATAATCACATCCAAGGGAAACAACTGTCAAAATTAAACCCCTTATACGTCTCTGTCAATTAAAGTAACAAAATCATAAGGTAATGATATATCATAATTCATCATTTATTAAAGTTTTTAATAATTTTTTATTGTTGGGACTAAGATTAATATTTGGTCTTTAGTTAGTTATATAATAATATTAAAATTTAATGTTGTGTCCGGACCCTTATCAAAATGTCACGTCTTTTTCACGGCAACAAGACACGTCCGGTCCGGCTTTCATACTTGTATGTTAAAACATAACTTCAATCATCAACCACAAAATTTTGTGCACAATCACATTCAATAGTGACATTTACAAATGAAAGTTTCGCTAAATCTTAAACCCTAAATTATATAGTTAATCTTATTATAAATCATTGTGTATGGTTATTATTATTTTAGGGTTTAGGTTAAAATAAGAAGAATATTAAAAATACTTTGTATAATTGTATGTTGAATAATTTAATTAACAAAATCATTGACTTATAAAATATTTGGTGTCCTGTCCGTCAACTGCAAGCACATTTAGTTTACTCCATCCACGTGCCAAAGCTCAATTTAATTAAATGATTAATTATGTATATATAAATTATATAATTCTATTGTGAGTTAAATTAATATATAATTAGCATCTTATTGTTAAGTTTTAGATTCTTACCTTAAATGGAATAGACCGTACATATCATATATTTTTTGATATATAATAATTGGGTAAAACACAAAACTTGTTCTCGTAGTTCGGTCGATGTTGTGATTTTGGTACTAAAAAATTTTATTATTATCATCTCAAAATTATATTTTAGCAAATCAAATACTCATACTTTTAATATATGTATAAGGAGTCAGTTAAATTTAATGTGTGTGATAAAGTTGATCTTCCAATATTTTTCAATTTCTACAATTCAAATACTTATTCAAAAATCAAATTTTGAAATCACATTTATCGAATTTTCAAGACTTTGAACACCAATCTTACAAAAAATAAAAAGTTGATGGATTAAAAATATATATATTATATATTGTGTACCAATTTTGATAAATTATTAAATTTTAGGGATTATAGACCCCATTTATTTAAATATTTATTAATTAAGGTGATTCAAAATATTGCATCATGATCTTATCATGTCTACAAATTCCAACACAATACTTTCGTAAGCTCGGTTGTCAAACTGTCCACAGCCGGTCCATAAATAATGAAATTTAAATTAAATAATATTAATGATATATAATTGATTAATTTTCTCAATATTTATTTTTAAAAATTGATTTATGCCTTCAATAATAATATAAATTTATTACGGATCGGGAACCTTCAACATGGTCAGCAATGAGCCATACGTTTCTCACTAAAAATTATAACTTTAATGTACCGACAAATGTATTAAATTTTTATCATTTACTATTAATGTATCCATAAAAGCTTAATTCTTTAATTATATGTAACTATATTAAGGCATGTAAATTTAATCTTACAATAATCGATCCTTTTTTGTATAAATTGGATGATGAAGAGTCAAGTGAAAATTAATGACGATTAAATTAACCTTTATAGTAATTTTCATGGAGAAAATGAGCATTCGTACCCAAATTTTAATAATATTGACAAATTTGTTTACCATAATTTGTGATGATATATTTGATCCCCCAATTCTTAAGATTTAATATATTTGATTATCTCAATTTGCAATATTTGATAAATTAGATCTACAAAGTGCAAAATCGATTTCAAAATTTGATTTTGATTGATGATCACAGTTGTCATAATTGAAAAACATTGAGGAATCAATAATACCATACAAATTAAATTTTATGTATTAATTATTTCAAAATATACAAAAGGGAAAACAATTTTGCTACCATAATTGTCATATTTATAAAACTTTGGAATTAAAATTACAAAAATGTGGACCAAATTTGCATGTAGCTCATTTTTCACGTGTATGTAGATTTTTAATAATAAGATGAATTTGAACCATTATTACTCATATATATCAAAAACAGATTATTTCAATATAATATCGTATTGAGAGACTAAATAGACGGAATTTAAATGGCATATTTACGGGTGATCAATGTTTTCATAATCCAACGGATTATCTTTTTATTGTAGATCTAATCAAATAATCACTAAATTGTTTATATAATACATTATTTTTATATTTATATTAAAGTTATAAATAAATATATTTATTATATAGTCTTTCCGGTTAAAAATTTGAAAATACATTTAAATTAATTGAAGTGGGCCACTTCCACTACAAGGCCCAAATGCTTTTCAATATTTAGCCATGTAATTTGGAATTCCGGGCCGCTACATTCTGTGCAATTATTGGGTACGTTAGGAACAGTGTTTGGCAAATAGTGGTGAGGTGAGATGACTATATTGTGTTGTGAGGTGAACTGATCGTGATTTTAAAAAACTGTTTTTGAAACAGTGATGCAGTGATCGTGATGTCATAAAATGACTTTTTTACCCTTATTTTTAAATAATTGTTTATAACTTAAAAATTATATTTCATATTGTTTTATGATAAATTCGTTATTTCAAAACTACATTTTTAAATTATTATATATATTTTTATAGTTTGAACACGTAATTGATAGAATATAAGAAGTTATTGATCAAAATTATTTTTTTAAAAAAATAAACTATAATTTATCAAAGGTAAAACTGACATTTGGTAAGTGTGTTCTAGTGGCCGTTGGGTTAACCCAATTGTGAACTCACCGTTATTTTCTGCAGTCACACGAACGCAGTTATTAATGATGTTTGGTAAAAATCTAATACAACTACGGTACGTTCACCGCACCGGGTGGTGGACTGGGTTTCCAATCATCACCATTATAATGATACAAATTATTCATTATTTGGCCTTACACAAGACTTAATAAAACTAACGATGATAATTTGAGTTATTCATTGTGCTCCAATAGTCCATTTTAGGTCGGATTTGAATAGTTAAATGAATGATTGATGTACGACGAATTACCTTAAACGAAACATGTAATAGTTATATATATATATGATACACTATTTAATTGGTTACATGTATATAAAATTAATTACTTATTTAGATTTAATTATATATATTTATAAAATTATCTTAGATTAAAAAAATCTTAGTTTACATTTTTCTAACTTTGAATTTTGAGTAATTTTGAGATATGAATTCTTTATTTTTCTACAAACTACAATGAATATGTCTCTAATGAATTCTATACATAATCAACATTATAACTAGATAAAATGGCGACTTGGGTCCCCAAAGTTTGGATAATTTGGCAATTTCGGTCCCCAAAGTTTCAGTGGCAAAAACAGTCCCAAAAGTTTTGATGATTTGACAATTTTGATCCCCAAAGTTGCGTATTTTCACAAAATATGTCCCCAAAGTTTGCGAATTTTGGTAATTTTGGTCCCCAAATTAATTTTCGTCCGGGGACTTAATTTGCCATAATTCGCAAACTTTGGGGACATATTTTACGAAAATACGCAACTTTGGGGACTGGTTTTGCCAAAATTCGCAAACTTTGAGAACCGATTTTGCGTACATGAAACTTTGGGGGCTGGTTTTGCCAAAATTGGAAACTTTTTGGGATCAAAATTGTCAAATTATCCAAACTTTGGGGCCAAAACTGCCTTCCACCCTTATAACTATGTTGAAATAAACATAAATTATGAAAGATTGTATCTTTGAGGTTGTAACTTGTCGTATATATATGTAATCAAAAGTATGTAAGAATGCATAAAAATACCTTCAATATTCTTCATTGTGTAATTTCATCAAACACCTTGCCTACAAAAGAAAATATCAAAGTTTTAATATGATATTTGATATTGTGTTGATCCAATACAAATTAACCTGTATCATGTAAATCATAGCAATAATTTAAGGTATTTTTGTCCAGAATAGGATAACAAGTGTATACGTAGATCAAAGACTGTAAGAGCAAGGACCTAATCAACCAAGACACAGAAGAAATTCATAGTGAAGAATATCCCGTCCTGCTACATAATAGACTCATTGATCTAGTCCGACGGCTGCCCGGAGCATTCTTGACATTTATCCGCGGGTTCTCCACAACAACCACTCTCTTCGTGTGGATAAAAAAGAAGTCAAAATTGTTTACCTGGTAGATAAATCCAAGCAATTTAAGAAGATTTCCCAATCCCAAGAGATCGCAAATCGCAAAAAAATGTTCTGCGAGAGTGACGGAGACGCACATTAGCTTAGCCTATGGAAATCACACGGGAATGAAGGCGCCAAGAAAGGAGAAACTTCTCGTTCTCGTTCTCGTTCTCGTTCTCGTTCTCAAATTAGGTCTTCGAATAGCAGCAACATGAGCACGAAATATATTAATTATTTTTAAAAATAAATATTAAATTCTTCCAAAAAAGCTCTATTTTCAGAAAAAAAATACTTTTAGGTCCGGCCATGAGGAAGAATCTCCACACGCAAGCACAGGGGCTCAGACTGCCCAAACCTGCTCCTTCTTCTCTCTGCAACACTCTTCCCATTATTCAAAGCCGCGTATATTGAAGAAATGAAAACAANGTAGGCTAGTTGTTCAGATGAAGAAGCAGAGGGATTTTAGTAGTTTTGTTTATGTGTATGAAACTGGAATTTATGGAGAAGAAGATGATGAAAGGAGAGAAGAGAATTGAATTGACGAAGAGAGGAGCATTGAGAGGGTGCCCTCAGCAGTTATTGCTGCGGGAAGACAACCCTCTGCACTGCCCTGGGCTCGGGCTGGCATGGCCTCGTCTATTATTCATTTCTTAATTATTTTTAATCACGTGGTTATATTTATATTTAAATCTGATATATTAGTAATAGTATGGTAAGATACGATATCTGCAATTTGCTGTACATTGTAATAAAAGCTTATTCAGATATAATGTGCTGCAACTTTAATTTGTCGTACTATTCATCACATTATCATTATAATATAATTCAGATTAAATATTTTACCAAACTTTCTAATTTAGTTTACATGATTAACAATGTATATTTTGTAGTAATTTACTTATGATAATTCCACTTAATCCAAAGTTTTACTTTTTCTATTCATTTCATAGTAGTGTACTAAAATACAATTGAATCAAAATATAACAACAACTATTGCAATTTTATTAATTTAATATATATAATTAAAATATATTGTTATTTTTAAAAAGTAAATATAATTAAGAAATTTTTTAAATATATTTTTATTTTTAAAAAATACCCCATCCACCCGATATTTCCACAACATGATTTGGTTATATCCAAATAGAGAGGGATGATTATAATAATTTGGAGTTTATTATATAAACAGTGTTTTAAATACCAATACCTTCTAAAACATCGACGAGTCAAGTACGTTGGTATATTGCCTATGTATCGGATATATCCATAAGTATCAATTTTTAAAATATTAATAAAATAAAATAAACTATTAATATTGAGTAATTGTATGAATTTTAATTATTCCCAGCTCATTTCACTTCAAAAAAAATAAAAATAATGATATTCTTTCAAAAAAATTTCTTAGATCAAAGAAGTTTGATCTAACATGACTCATTTAAAATATCATTCAAATCTAGCACACTCGAAATGTTCGATATATCGGGTAGGTGTACCCAAAAACTCTATGTTTTAAAACCGGACCGAATGTTGTGAACTATTTTTTCAACGGTCCGGTTCAAACCTATTTGGATCAGTCTCAAACTGGTTTAAATCGTTTTTTTTGTTTTTTTGTATTTTAAACATTTGAAATGTGTGAATTATAATTTAATTCAATTTTTTCAAGTGTTTATATAATATCAAAATAACCATACAATACATATAAGTTTATAATACGAGAAAATGATGACATTGATCCTCGTAGTTTGATGGTTGTGGCAAATTTAGACCCCGAAGTTTATATGTAGCGTTTTCAGTCCCCGTACTTTTTGATATTTGACAAAATTGATCCTCATAGTTGATATTTAGTCATATAAATTAAATTGAACAAAATAAGTCTCCCGTAATTTTGAGAAATTGACAAAATAGGTCATTCGAAACCCGAACCGTGTAATTTTCAGCCGTTAGCTCCTATTTTATTCTCCATTGCAATCTCATATTTTCTTTTTCTCATCTTCGCCGTTGCCACTACTCCGTCGAAGTTACGTAGATTCATCTTCCTTTCTCTTCCGTCGTCACTGCTCTATCGAAGGTACTCATCGTTTTGTCTTCGTTTCATTGTTAGTGTTGCTCGTTACCAAAGTTGAAAGACTTAATTTGCACAAATTACAAACATCTGGGATTAAATTTGCCACATACATTCAACATTGATGACCAATTTTGCTAAATGTGGGAAAATGTGAACACTAATTTTGCACACATAAAATTAAGAGACTTAATTTACCACAATTATCAAAATAGAAGGATCAAATTGTCAAAATAGAAAACTGCAATGACCAAATTTGTGCATCCTCTTTATTATACATATAAAAAATATAATATATTATAATATCATGATGTTTATCTTTAAGAATACCTAATTGGGTAGTTTTTTAGTGTTTAGTTATAAAATAAATATTAGTTTGAATTATATTTTTTAAAATAATATAATAATTAATAAATTGAGTATGTCGATTAATATAGAAATTAAATTTTGAGTCGAAATGGAAATATAACAAATTAAGAGAACTGTTGTTAAATCAGACCAGATTTTTTATCGATTCAGGCTCGATACGACGAAAGGCTAAAACTGATTCAAATTTAGAAGATAGCTCGAAATTTAAAATATTAAATATATATACTAAAATCCAAATGGAAGAAAAATAGAAATACCTCCACGTGACATTGCACGCGATAGCATTAATAGAAGATCATCCGCGCCTATTAATAACATTTATTTCCTATTATAAACAATATCCGCTTTCAATGATATTGGTGGTGGTCTGTAATAAGTATTATTGAGGATGATTTATCATTTTCTTTAACAAATAATAATATCGATAATTTTATTATTTACATTATATATGAAATATTATTCTTATAATATAATTTAGCGATAAACTAATTCATATCTCCAACACATTTAACACTAAAAATTAATTTTATTTATCTTGTTATTATTAAACAATTGGTGTTTGTCAGTCGTTCATGAACTTTGAAATAATGTAAACACACTGAATTTGATGTTTGAGAATTGCATCTAAATAAAGTTTTATATAATGTGTTTTATTTACCTAAACCTTTTAAAATTGTAAATATTATGCTATTAAAATTTAAGAATCTTCTTTGGCTCCGAAGTTTTAAAAGTATTTATATTTCACCTTAATACTCGTAAATGTATTAAATGTTGTAATATATATATATCTCAAAACTTTAAAAATTTTAAAATAACATATTTTGTCAAAATCACTCAAACAAAAAGAAGAAAACCGTTAGTATTCATTCAAATGTCATTCTTAAACAATTTTAAATGTTAAATATGTAATTTCTAAACTTTTGATATATTATCTTTACAATGTTTTAAACATGAGAAGCTATCTTTGTAATTTGTTATAATAATAAACCGGCGATGTTTGCTCACAGCCCACAACTTACGGGCGGTGTAAATGGTATGTCCTCCAAGTTACGAAATTACAAATACAATATATTTTTTGAGCAAAAACATGCATTTGTAGCCCTCCAATTTTAATTAAATGCATATAAGACACCTCAATTTTCCAATACAGTTTATAATTGGCCTCTAATGAACTCGTAAATTTTTAATATTTTATGCAAAATTATCGAACATCAAGGGTAAATTTGTATAATTTTTGCAAACGAATCTTATTTGCGTACTTTATGAGAGATTTTCAAATAGTTTTCAACTTACGGAAAACCGGTGCTAGAATGTTAGGGGTCAAAAATAAAATGTATTGATAACATTAAGTGACATTCTTATAATTTCGTAAATTGGGGGGTATGACCTTTATACAGTTAGTAAATTTGAGAGTTAATTATGCAATTTTATCAATAATTTTATCAGTAAGTCATTGGTCAGCTAAATTATTTGAAAACTCTAATTTACATAAACTTTACGTTTAATTTGTTTTTAAGTTTCGAGTTTTACGTGTTTAGATGGAGAATTTATTTGTAAAAAAAGAAGAAAAAAATGATGAAGAGCAGCCCATTTATTAAATGTTGCTATTTAAATATATTTGGTCCCATTTAGTATTTTGATTAGTAAGATCCGACACTGTCTCCTTCAAGACGCCCATTTCTTCAATGATAATTCATCTTCCCTGCATTCCATTCCCTCCCCCAATTCTAGCTACTTAGAATAGTCATATTATGCATCGATATACTTCCCAATTACTCGCTGTTATGGTTCAAAAACAGGAGATGTCAACAGTTATCTGGTTCGTTGAAAGACGAACTCGGTTGAAATTTATTTAATGTGTGGAGGACGATTATAAATCAAGTATAAAGGAAACAAAACAGTTTAGAGTGGAAAACCTCAAAGTTGAGGAAAAAATCATTTGACTAAAAGCTGAAAATATCTTTAGTCAATTCAATAAACAATGTGTTAATCACAAATACTCTGTTTGTTCTTTAGACAACAAAGGGGAAGAAAACTTATTGAAAATAAATCGATAGATGGCTAAGTAAGAAAACTCGCAAGGAGAATCAGAAGATGATCATTTTCTTCGCATCCCTAGTGTCCTTTTTATACGCCTACTGTGTTGTGTGAACAGTAAGATGTCATTTTGTACTTGTCCTCTACGGTTAGATCGGCTCGTGTCAGGCGGGACAGCCGCCGGACATGACTTCATAGGGCTGCACGGCACTAGGTCTTTTGGCGCTACTAGCCGGCTATCTCCAGACTAAGAGAGGCTCATATGACTCCGCCGGACCATACCTATGACATAATTGTCGGAGGTTGTCATTGCATGTTGAGGAATGTGCATGGCCCGAAGTATAGCCTGTGAAGTGTGGACCGATCGGTCCTGGTGAGGGGGAGAAAGCTGGACCATATCGATCGGGACCGATCGATATGAACGGGCGGTCGGGCTCGTCTGGCCTGGCTGGGCCGTCCATTCTCGTGAACTGGATCTGGGTCTCTAAGTTCGGCTTATGTTACTTGGGCTGGTTTGACTAACCTTGACCCTGATCAGATTCGGGGTACCGGGTTCTGGAGATCTGATATTGTACGATTTATATTAAATTAGTTATAATTATTAATATTCAAGTAGCGTTTTAGAGGTCGAATCACCGATCAATATACCATAACTTGCTAACTGTTGGAATTGTCGATCGTTTTGTTGACCATTCCACAACCCTATTGGTCAACAATTTCTATGATTGTTGAAAAATGTGTGATCGACACTTTAGATATCGATTTTGAAAATTTATATGTTATTTTTAAATTTTACAAGGTTTATAAACATAATCATTACATATTATTAAAGTTAAGAACCAAATATATAATACTAATGTGATTAATATATTAAAGGTGTTAGAAAAAAACTACACATTTTGAATATTGGAGGTTATTTAAAAGTTAATACTATTTTAAAATATGAACTAGACATCAATTTATTCTATAAAATTTTGATCGTCAAAGTTTTATAATAATAAAATTTTGATATATAAAGTATAATAAAATAGTTGACCCAAAATTTTTATTTTTGACAAATGATGTTATAGGTTAAAATAAAATTTCAGGATCCAATTTGTTATTTTTGTATTTTATATTAAATATTATTCAATTTTTTATGATGAGACATAGAGAGGTATAAAAGTAAATAATATTAATTTAATTATCTGATTTGCTTACATCACGGTGGTGAATGATGGGCCACGTCTCAGTCTGACACGATCTAGCCAAACATTAATTGTAGTAATTATAATGAGTAATTAATTTATAGTAATATATTTTGAAAACCACGTCATAATTCAATTATTTTCAGTGAGTTCTGGTGAAATTACGTATAGTTCAGAAGATCTGACTCTGCGCTAATGTGTTTAAATTCAGAGGATGTTTTTTTAATTTAATTTTATTCAATTTATAAACTGATAAAAGCTGCAAAATTAATTATTTTATTTATAGCGTTAGCTACTCTATGGTTAAGTATGAAATTCTCTGGACAAAATCGACTTTATACTTATTTTTGAAATCGACATTAGACTATATATTAAATAATATATTAAACAAAACTATTAAATTTAATTGTCTTGTTTCAGATGAATCTAGAAAGAATTATTAGGAAAAAAATACTCTTGGAATTTTACTTAAATAAATTATTTTGTTTTTTATTATTTATTATTTCATATTATACAAATATAAATAAATTGTAACTATATTATTAATATTTATTAGAATTGTTGATCCTAGAGGTATTTGGGCTTGTGTAATTGGAATTGTTTATGGAGCCATTGGGCCTGTATTATTTTATCCAACCGAGATTTTGATTCTTTGAATTGGGTAGGGGTATTTTAGTCAATAGTTCTTTGTTCGATTCCGTCCCATGTTCCAGACCTCGCCAATCGACGGTTGTAGAGCAGTATTTTTTTAGAGGCGGAAGCAAAATTTTCCCTCCCGGTCGACCGTGTAAATTTTCTGACAAAGATGGTTTGTGAAAAGTGTAAGATTATTCTTTTTATTCGGTGATTTATGTTCCCGTTGACGTTATGTATCTGAAATTGGTTGTTAGGGTTTTTCTGATTTGGGATTTCGGTTGTATTTCTAATGTTTCTTTTGTTTAGGCGAGAAAAAGCTTTCAAAAGTGATTGTACCAGATAAATGGAAGGAAGGGGCGAATAATACTACTGAAGGAGGCGGCCGAAAGATCAATGAGAACAAGCTCATCTCCAAGAAACATAGGTACTTTTCTGTCACCTGTTCGCGCGATTCCGTAACTTTTCCTCTTTTTAGTACTTTTACCGACTAGAAATTGGTGATTTTTTATGCAACGCGTATGAACTGTGAGATAATAATAGTTTGTGATTTCTTTATAGCTGTTTGTTGCATTATTTGGGTGTGATTTTGTTATCTTGGGCACCATCTGCACAGCTTTACATGATCATCTTATTAGAGCTTCCATGAGTTCTACACAGAACCAATGAAGTGGTGTATTTTTTATGAGCTTTATGGTTGGCAATATGGGTTAATCTTCCGTTCCTCTTGTTTGTATATATGCACACTTTCGTAAATAATGCTCTTCCGCATCAGGGTTGTAAAAGCGTTTCACTTTATTTGTTAAATGTGGACTTAGTGCTTAAAATAGTGAGTTCTTAGGATTTGAATCATTTGCAGATGGACACCTTATGGACAATCCAAGTGTATGATATGTAAGCAGCAAGTGCATCAGGATGGTAAATACTGCCATACATGCGCCTACAGTAAAGGTAATCTCTTCTTCAATATCCTGATAAAAAACATATGATTTCTCAAGGACAAATCATTCAGGTGTTTGTGCCATGTGTGGCAAGCAAGTCCTTGACACCAAATTATACAAGCAAAGCAACGTGTGAATAAAATCATCCTGTTTCTTTCACCTTCAATATGTATGTGATTCACATAAGCTCTTGTTGAATCTATTTCATGTTTTTAGATAGAGGAGAATAACTCTAAGGTGCGGTGCATTCTTCTTTAGTGACTTCTTGTATCATATAACTATGCATGTCCACTTTACTTGAATTATATTCTACTTAAAGCATTGTGCAAAAATCTTCTTCTCATTAATTAATCACACTATTGCTTGTCAATATGTCATTTAATTACAAGGGTTGTACACTATCCTGTTTTTACGGGATTCTGAAAATCTATTCCGTTTTTTATTTTGGTGATTTTGGTGTTCGATATGTTAGAAAATGATCGTATTTGAGTACTTTAATATCTTGATATTTGTACGATGCATCTTTTCCTTTAGGTCTTGCATTTTAAATATTTAGTTTTAAGATTCAATTATTTGTTAGATTTCAAGTTTAATTGTATTTTGTTTGAGAAAATGATGTTTCCGTCCAAATTTTTACAGTTTTGACAAAATTTATCAACATAATTTGTAATGACATATTTAATCCCCGAATTTTAAAATCTTGGCAGATTTGTCGGTCAAGTTTGAAATATTTGACAAATAAAATACTCAAATTTGTAAATTGGTACTCGAAATTTGATTTTAGTCGATAATTTCATTTGAAAAAATTGAAATCTTTGTGAACCAAATATGCTATACACAATCATAAAATTTTGTAGATCGAAATTATCAAAACTATGAAACTATGAGAATTAAATTTGACTTTATATTCACTAAGTTGTAAGTTTAATTATCATGTGTTTTTGCCTTTTTGGGAATGACATGGAATTTGTAAAATTATGTGGCATTTATGAACATATATGAATACTATAGAATTATGGGATTTGTTACATTTATGTGTATTATAAATCTAAAATTTAAAAATAAAATATTAAAAAAACTTGAGAATATTATGAAATAAGTAAAATAAAACAAATGTCAAAGTATACTACTGTAACACTTTTCTATATCGGGTGATACAATATTAGGAAAATGTCAATACATTAACTCCAATGGTAAAAAATTGTTATATACATATTTATATCAAATAATATTATACGTTTGCAAAAATACATTTTTTATTCACTGTTCCTTAAGTACATTATTTATTATTTCGAAGGGTTAATTAGACGTGTTGTCAAAGTAATTAGGCGATTAATGGCTGATTAATTGCGTATGCCGTACCATAAGAGTCATTCACACGGGTGCCTATTTTCAAAATTGTATTTATATTTATTTATAAACTCATTTTATATTTAAATGATATTGTTCACTCTACTATTTTGTACAGTTATTTAAATGGATTAATGACCAACTGTACAGTTATTAGTACTACTGATACAAAATTAATTAATGTGATACTAACTAAGTATACCTAAATCACAGCGCAAATTAGAGACCAGATGGCTTCACAAATATGATGAGTCAAAAAGTCAAACTTTTTAATAAATCATTAATTATTATTTTAATTATTATTTATAATTACATATTTTAAAAATTAGAAATTATTTCAAAATTATATATAACTTACGTATCATTGAAGCCATGCAAAAACACAGAATTCTCATTACTCCTCTGATGCGAAACTCCGACAACCTAATTCCGGTGTCCTCTGCCGTCAATCGCTGAAATGAATTTTCATACTGAAAATCCATCGACGCCGCTACTGAACATGAGCATGAGTTATGAACTCGAGTTTCTAATTTCCGCCGTGGTATCATTTCCGGCTGGAGTTATCTCCTCCGCCGCAGGGGTCGGCGGGGGAGGACTTTTCGTTCCGATTCTAACGCTTATCGCTGGTATGAACCTCAAAGAAGCAGTAAGCTTTTCTGCTTTCATGATGACTGGTTCGTCATTGTGCGGTATCGCTTGTCAACTGATTGTGAACCGTGGGATACCGGTGATGAACATCGATATAATGCTTCTGACGGAGCCGTTTTTGCTTCTCGGTGTTAGCGTCGGAGTAATACTCAACATCGTTTTCCCGGAGTGGCTTATCGCAATAATTTTCGCGACGTTTAATTCTTTCAACACATTTAGAACTTGTTCTTCTGGATTTAAGTTGTGGAAGAGAGAATCAGAAGATCGAGAAGCAAAAATAGAGGAACCGGAGGAATCAGAAATAGGCGAGTTTCCGACAACCACCGTCACCACCGCCGAATTGAAGAAGCTATGGATGAAGCTCGGGTTGCTGACTGCAATATGGTTTTCCTTCTTCACATTGCATCTTCTTCGAGGAAATAAATATGGAAGTGTAAAGTAACTGTATAATTTCAGTCATGATTTGGGGTTTAGGGTTTATAATATATTCATAATGAAAGTTGACTTTTTTGTAGGGTATTCTAAAGATTAATGCTTGTGGAACCCTGTACTGGATTATGTTCTTATCTCAATTTCCTCTAGCAATTTTTTTCACTTCATGGATATTCTACACTAGAAAGAGCAGTACCATTGCAGATTGCTCGTCGCACCAGGTGCATTTTCAAAGTCTCTTTACTATCTCCACTAAATTGAAATGTTATATTTTATAATATGAATGATATTCTAAGTAATTTGTTTGACACATCTTTCAATTAAATCATGAATTTATATATAGTATCAGGGTTTCATAGTGATTCGTATTTATTGCTTAGACAACAAAAATATATCAATTTATTACTCAAACACTACCGAAATTTTGAAGCAAATATGAATCAAAATAATGCTAGTTCGACTTGAGTGGGAGTATTAGAGAATAATATAATATATGGTTGTGTAAATAGATATATCATAGTTTATAAGATAAGTGATATACTAATTAATTTGATTTTCTATGTGAATTTCTATATACATAACTTCATTTCATATTATTTTTCGTTTATGTTACAAGGAGAAGAGAGAAGAATCCGGAAATAAGCCAGTGAATGCGATTATATTTCCGGCAGCAGCGCTACTCGCTGGTATCCTGATTGGACTTTCCGGTACAGGAGGAGTTGGGAATATAATGAACCCAATGCTTCTTCATATCGGAATAAAACCAGAAGTAAGTCCCCTATTCACAAAACAGCAAAAATCGATAATCATCGTATTAAAGGGAATATCTATTTCAGGTTACAGCACCAACAAGTTCTCTGATGATACTGTTCTCAGCTTCCATGTCTGCGTTTCAATACTTATTTCTAGGAATGGAAGATGTAAAGAAAGCATTGATTTATTCTATAATCAGCTTTTTTTCATCGCTTTTTGGATTTCTACTTATGAAACGTGCGATCAACAAGTTCGGAAAAGGCCCAATACTTGTACTCTCGACCAGTTTAGCCATAGCTTTAACCACTGTTTTCATGGCGGTTTTTGAAGCTTTTAGCATTTGGAAAAATCGATCGTCTGGGAAAACTATGGGCTTCAAACATCTTTGTCATGCTTCTGTACATTGAACTTTGTCGTAGCTTTAACTATATTTAGTCAAGATTAGGAGTTCCAACTCTGTAAATGGTTAGGGTTTGATAATAATTTAGTATTTCAAATAAGAAACCCTAATAGATGAAGATGGTCTGGGCCGGCCCAATTAATATAAAGGTCAATCCATTAATCAATGCGTTGAAAATAAGATAATTAACTTAACAAACTCTTAAAGCTATACATTGTACTTTGCAAAATTACACCAAATTAACTCTTCAATTTCGAGAATTGTGAATAAAGATATAAAATATTAACGACGTCGACTGTTGTTAGAGAGCTAATAATAAACGATATTAGTAATTTGAGTTGTTTTACGTTAATTTAATTGAAGTTTTAAAGTTATAAATGTATATTTTTGATGTATCATATTTGCATTTTCAAAACTTAGAGAATATATTATTATACATCCTTTAAGTTTGAGGGTGATAGACAAATCTCAATTCTCAACCTAAATAAATGAATTTTTAATAACATTATTAGTGTGAATTAGGGTTATTACACGATTCGAACAGTTCGTGAATAATATATGTTCGGCTCGTATGTGATAGTGTTCGTTCGTTCGAATAAAAATATAAACATTGTTCGAACATTATTTTTTGTTCGTTTATAATTTGAACGAACACGAATATTTTCGTGAACAATTTCGAACGTTCGTGAACAAATATATTATTTTAATTAATTTTTATACTAATAGATTATTAAAATATTTAAACTTAAAATCATGTACACAATTTTCTTGATAATATTCTTATTTGTTTTGTGAAAGATAATTTATTTTATTATTTATTCAGTATATTTATTGTTTTATGATTTTGTTTGTAAAACAACAAAATTTGATTTTTTTGTGATGGTCACACAAATAGTACAAATATGTTCGAACAAATCATACGAACAATGTTCGAATAAGCTATTCGAATGAACAAAAATATTCATTTAATAGTTTGAACAATGTCCGAACATCTTTTCACATTTGAATAAAATATGAACGAATATGAACACGTTCGAATAAAAATACGAACGAGCATGAATACAATGAGTTCGGTTCATTCGAATCGAATAACAACTCACAAGTGTGAATCGATTCGATTCACAACACACAACTCACAACTGTTGTGAATCGAATCGAATAAAAATATTCTGAGATGTTCACAACTCACAAGTGTGTATCATTTATTAAATAAAATTATTTTTATTTAATTATTTATGTTGCATTTTTTGAAAGTAACTGATGTTAAATAGTTCCAAATTACAAAGAAACTAGGAGAATTAATATCCCTCATTGAAAAAAAGATAAATTAAAAAGCTGACGAATTAAATGAAATCA
This sequence comes from Utricularia reniformis, assembly GCA_009725065.1. Classification (NCBI taxonomy): domain Eukaryota; kingdom Viridiplantae; phylum Streptophyta; class Magnoliopsida; order Lamiales; family Lentibulariaceae; genus Utricularia; species Utricularia reniformis. The sequence continues at coordinate 405,859 of RWGZ01001258.1, read as the reverse complement.
TACTGCTTTGGGTGACGTCACCGGAAAAAGGGAAAGAAGTCGGAGCTCCGAGTCTCTCGGAGTATTCACCGGAGAAGGATGCAAATAAAATCCCTTATCTCTAATAGCCTTTTCCTCCGCCGCCAAATCCAGATTACCTAAGGGTCGTTTAAACGGGTCGTCAATCAGCGGCGTCACCGGGCTAAGCGTCAGCGACGGGAAGTTAAGAACACTGGGCGAAAGAGCTTCCATCTTCGGCTCATGAAACGAACTTGGTCCGGGTGGACTGATCTTGAAGCTTTTGAGCCAATTTCTTCGTTCGTACAGCTTTGAACCGGAGTTGACATCTGGAATCCGGGTCCGGAGAGCAGTCTCTTCAGAACCCGTGAGCATTTGAACGACCTGCCTGAAGGAGGAAGAGTCGGCTTGGACGAAGGTGGTTGGGTAAGGATTATCGGGTTCGGATCTGATGATCGGTGAAGAAGGTAACTGGTTAAGCGTACGCGGCGGCGATGGTACCGCCGGGTTTTCCATAAACGTTGAATTTTTCAATCAGACAAAAGTCTTTTCTTCATAGATTTATTGGTTACCAAAATTCAATTTTTTTATTTTTATAATATATTTTCTTCTTAGGTTCGGTACGAAAGTCTGGAGATAATCTGGTTCGGTACAAATTTATATAAGTATTAATCTCTATTTCTAAAAATTAATTTTTTATCATTCCATTTTATTATTTTGTTAAATTTAATCACAATCAAAATTGTTTTGGTTCCTTTACCTTATTAGAGGTAAATAATTCAACTATGTGACAATTCATTGACCATATCACGGAGTCTGTTAGGACCGAATCAAACAAACAAAATGAGTCCTTACTCCTTACTCCTTACTCCTTACTGGTAATGTCATCTCACTTAAGCATAAGGCCAAATTGCTAAACTAACCAAGAACCCCAACAAAGCTCCGGCTACAACTTCGACTTCGGTGTGACCGATCGATTCTTTTACCTGGACATAACTTGGGGTTCCACTGCCCCTGCTAATCTCCTTGTTCTGTGCATTTTCCTCTGATGTTACAGCATTAAAGGGCTCGTTGCTGCTTCTGTTAATGGATGTAAGTGATGATTGTCTGATTTCTAACACAAGATTGTTGAGTGATTTTGCATGAATACCAACTTCCCTTCTAACACCCTGCACATTTACACACACATAAGCCCTAAACTTTCGAAATAATAAAGCCCTGCACGATTAATATGATAACAAAGACTACAAGAAGCAAAACCTGCGCATCATACATTACAAGGCTTGCATACACTACAGCTAGACCAAAAATTGAATCTGAAAACCCCCTGCAATTTATATAATACTTAGACGAATTTCATCCTTTTGTTCTTCTGTAAAATAAGCAAATTTAAAGCTTGTACCTCTCAAGAAGAAGAGAAGTTGCAGTTGCCACAACAGCCTGGAAAAATAAAGAAATAATGAATGAGGAAGATGATGATATGTAAATCAAGCTTTTTGTGGATTTTAATGGCGATTTGCTCAAGGGAGGAAATAATTTACTGAAGAATGGGTGGAAGGGAAGCCACCAGCTTGAACTGAAGCCCTCCAATTAAATTTCTTTCCATATAACAGAGACGAAGTGAATGGTTTCGAGAATTGCCCAATTGCAGCGGAGATAGAAGCCGATAAGAGAACCTATAAGATAAAATTGAAGCAATTCGAAGAACCCATATGAATAAAGGGAAGAAAAAGCGGAACCTTGTTGTGGAAAATGTCAGTGAAATCAGAAACTGAAACACTGGTACAAGCGAGATCAGATGAACATCGAAATGATGAACGAGAATTAACCCTTTTTTTAATGGGTAAGCGGAATTTGAAATTTTTGGGCGTGGCGAGGGAGAAATCGTAATGTTGAAATAGTAACATCATCGATTTCCCGGTCGTCGCGAGTAAGGATCCTAAAAACACTACCTTTTCTTGTAGGAATCTGAATTTTACGCGTTTTTATATGCGTTTCAGAAGCTTCTTCGATCTTATCTATTCATGGGAGAAATACATCATTGAATCAAGACATTCTCCAACTTTTTATAAATTCAACAAATCTACAGATTCCATATAAACAATCCCATTGACACATTCACCAGACAGAATTGAGGTTCAACATCAAATGAAGAATTAAAATAAGCTGCAAAAAAGGCTGGATTCAGCGTAGTAGCAGCCACCAAGTTAAGAACAGAAGAAGCTGTCCGATTATTTGAACTTAACCCGACTCTTCCTACATAGAAATAGTCACTGGTTTTTAGCAGTGCAACAGGTGGTGCACAAAAGATTAGACGATCGCGATGGGACTCGAACCCACAATCTCCCGCTCCGGAGGCGAGCGCCTTATCCATTAGGCCACGCGATCAATAATTGCAATTTAAAGCGTTATTAGTTAGTTATCAAGTTATCTATCTAATAAGTTTGGTATAAGCTGAAAAATTAACAAAATATGGTGCGCGAACAAATTAAATTATTATTTCAATATTCTCATTGTAATTTTCAAAGAAATGTTGATGTATAAATTATATATCCATATGAAAACATTATTATAATATAATAGAATTAACAAGAATGAGAAATAATGCAAATAGTATCTGCTAAGACAACAGCAAACTGTAAACTGTAAGAATAAAAACACAATCAAACTTAAACAACATAAAACCAACACAACACATTTCTTTTCCATATCTTCTATTTCCTTTTGCTCACCACAACTTTCAATCCATTCTGAGCATGAAGCATAATCGAATCACGAGGAACAACACGATCACTCTCCAAAACCTCAACTTTATAATGATAAAGAATAAAACCAGCAACCATTTTGATCTCAGCAAACGCCATCTCTTTCCCTAAACACGATCTCGGACCAACATTAAACCCCGGAAACTTATACGAAGGCTCCGTTATCAACGCACCATGACCCGTAATCCATCTCTCAGGCTTGAACTCCATACAATCCTTACCCCATAAAGACTCCATTCTCCCTACTGCATAAAACGCAAGAACAATCTTCGTATTCGGAGAAACACGATGACCGCTAGGAAGAACATCAGCACGTAATGGAGATTTATACTGTAAAGCTAAAGGAGGAAATAATCTAACACTTTCACATATTGCTCCATGAAAATAAACAAGTTTATGTGATTCTTCAACTGTGAATGTTCTCCATTTCCCATTCATTTCTAGAACTTTCTCCATCTCTTCTAGAATCTTCTTCTCTGATAAAGGATTCATCGAAATATGATAAAACAGCCATGTTAACGCTGTGCTTGAAGTATCACTACCAGCAAATAGTAAACTTAACAAAGTATCTCTTAGAAACTTCTTTAGATCTCCTGAAATCACAGACTTATTCTCATCATAAGCTTTTGTGAAGCTTTTCCAAATAGTATGTTCAAGAGGATGAGTTTTCTGATCATTTTCAGCTTCTGTAAGGTAAGAGTAAATGAATTCATCAACATCCTTCCATGCTTGTGACAAATTCCTCTCTTGACCAATTTTCAGAAGCTTCAACGTCTTCCAAATACTTCTAGGCAAAACATGACGCTGAAAAAGGGGTTTAAGAGCTTTTGCAAAAGCTTTTTGACAAGGAATATTAGGTAATGAAAGAGATAAGCTACAAGGATCTGAGTTTATCAACAACATGAATATATTATCAAAAGCAAAACGCTGAAAAATGTCTTGTAAATCAAAAGGAGTACCCTTTTGACTGAAATCTTCAAGAACTGGAAATAAACCAGTATCTGTTTTTAACCAAACGCTTCTTTCTAAAGCTTTGTTGAACTTAGGTCCACTTAAAAATGAAAGAATACTACTTCTATGAACTTCCCATAAAGCGAAATCTGTACAGAAAATACCATCTCCAAGTATTTCAAACTTTTCTTTGAACTCCAAACCCTTAGGATAATTTGAGAAATTTTTGCTCAAAATATGGTTTATGTTTTGAGGATTACAAGTAAAGAGTATATCCATGTTGCAGAACCATGGACCTCTAAACCAAAATGTACCTTCAGTTTGACGTAAAAGATTTGTTGATTTGTTGTGTACATCGCTTAAAACTTGAAACACACTTGGAAGCATTCCTACAAATGGCCAGTTTGTGGGTTCAAGTTTTGGCTTCCCTCTTCTATCTACTAAATAGTAAATAAAAAGAGCAACAAAAAATGCTATCAAGATGATTTCTGGGCGTTGGAAGAAGCCTGCCATTTTCCCAGCTTCCATTTCTCTTCTCTTTTTCGCTCTGCAGCGACTCTTCTTTGTGCGTCAATAAATTTAAAGACAACAACCCAATTCCCACATGTATTAAATTGTAAAAAAATATTACAATTTATTAGTTATTACATACCACATGCCCTGGTTTCTGTTCTATCAATCTTAATGCAGCCCACATGGTGTTTGTTGTGTTAGATTCCTCAAGTAATTTTACCTGGTAAAAATTCAAGATTAAATGAACTCACAAAGTTATGTCGTGAGCTGCATTTGTATTAGAAATTCAGTATAAAAACACTAATTTTAACAAGTAGATCTTCGTACCAATTTGTTCAATCGATTTAATTTGGGTCACACGTAAAAATGGTCCCTTATTTTCATTTATTTGACAAATTTGATCGCAAAATTTCATCAGTGTAGTAATTATGAATCCAAAATTTGGGAAATACAAAATAAATTATCATACTTTCTATAGCTTAGCAAAACTATGACTCGAAATTTAGTATGAGTGGTAAAATAGATTCTCAATGTTTTTAATTTGAAAATTGAATTCATTCGCAAAAATCATATTTTGCGATAGAATTTGTTGAATTTATACACTTTGCATATCAAATTTATTTGATTTATTAAACCTTGGGGATAAATAATGGGAAAAACCAAATTGAATGACAAAAATAGATTAAATTTGATAAAATCATCAAACTTTGTAAGTTAATATCGTCATATAAAAAATGAATAATATTCCAATATTAATAATATCAATTGTCTGGGGAAATGAATGATAGACTTACTTAGCAAATATTCATAAGATTAATTTTAACGGCTTACAAGGCTATATAGAAATACGGTTTTGTCTGTTCCTCTTTCCTCACCTCCACAGAATTATATGTTCCGCTGACAAGGGTTTGGGCGCCATTTCGGTAATTTTAGAATGTTCAATTTTTTTTAAATATTTTAATATTTTTATTTCTTTTAAAAATAAACCATTTCGGTAATTTTAGTATATAATAAATAAACAATTTAATATATAATATAATAAATAAAATATTATAAAATTTATAATTTTACTTTGATAATATAAATATGTAATTTTAGGTAAAATTAAACCATTTCGAATTTGAAATATTAAAAATGAGTACGAAACAATGAAAATAAATACAATCGAAACATTGAAATATAATACATACAACTATATAAATTTTAAAAAAATAATGTTTAATTATCCCGATCATCAAAATTTAAAATATTAAAATTCAAATGTAATATTTATTGATAAATTGAATAGTAAATAAATAAAATTGATGAGATAGAAAGATAAAATGAAATTTGGAGAAATGAAATGCTGTGGATGAAAGAAAAAAAAATGATGTGGATGAGTGAGAAGTTTTAGGAGTGAAAAAAGAATATGATGTGAATGTGATATAATGATGATGCGTAGATAAATTCATATGGCGGAAATGGTTTTGGGTATGGACAATGTTATATATACACTAAAAGATAAATAATAACATACATTATTGTCACACTTATTTTATAAATTTGAATCTGTAGTAATAGTACGGGTTCACCTCATTTACATTTCCCACATAAAAGCGACATTATTTTTATAAAAAATAAAACTTATGATGTCTATGATAATTCAATGTAAATCATTAGATTATATCTATATAAGATATATGAGTAAACACCAATTTATATATAATTAGATAATTAACAATTAAATTTTCAACATGAAATGATAGTCTACGATATTTCAATATTTAAAATAATATAAAAAAATGTTTCCAAAGTTAATAACTTATGTATTTAGCACCCAAGTTTTAAAACATATGAATGACAATCGAGTGAATAATATATGTTTTCGTTTTTTTGTGGGAGTAGTTTTGATAATTTATTTGTCATTTTAAATGTTTCAAAGTTTTGAAACATACTCATTACATATTTTTAAAGTTAAGTAATAAAATACAAAATATAAATGCATTTAACATATTAACGAGTGATATAGTTAAATATAAATAATCTTGGAACTTTAGGAACCAACTACTAAATTCTTAAATTTTAATGTCATAATATTTACAATTTTAAAAAATTATGGAATAAACAACATATATTATATCAATTTCAATTATTTGCATAAAATTTCAAACTTGGAGTCACTACTTACATTATAGTGAAGTTAGTCGCTATTTACAAACACCACTCAATTTTTGTGTGCTCAAGTTAAAATTATGCAAGAAATTAACGAATTCTATTAGAGTGGGTTCAATATTCGTTTGATTAAAAAATACAAATATAATATTCTCTAATTTTTGTAAAATCAAATAATATGTTAAAATTTTTCACATTACCTAAAATTTAATAAAATTTAATTATAATATATTTTATCATTTTTTATTATTTTAAAGAAATTATACATCGGTGCACTAGATTGCACTATAGAAATGGGGATGAACGACCAATTCAAACCAATATTTAAAAAATATAATGTCAATTAAAAATATTTTTAAAATATTATACAGTTATAGCCGGCCAAATCTGGTAGTTGGGCAGCAAATGGGTATTTCTGACATTTCACCCAACAATCTTTTAAGGAAGTAGTAAAATACTCCTATCTTCTTTCAAAATAACGTGTCATAATAAATGCTCTCGAATTGTCAATTGATGTTTGTCAAAATTGTATTTCAAAATAATAACTATTTTTTAAAAAATATGTATATATTAATTTGCATGAGAAGTTTATTTTGTAATATATAATTCAATTTTTTTACATTTAATATACACTAACCAATGTTATATTTATAAAGAATATAATTAGATTAACAAAAATGGTAGAGGATAATTATATAATTTAGAGGAAATATTATAATGTTAGTAATTAAATTGCTATTATTACTTATGCATCCACTATCCTTCTAACTAACAATTTACCATAATGTTACTGACATCTAATCAAAGCTACCAGCCAGCTACTTTAACGTTCAAGTCTAAAGCCTCAAAGTGAATTAAATTATGATAAAATTACGTTTGAGTCCAAAAATTTGTAGTTTTGATAAAATGGTCATCTAAATTTGCAATATTTGGTAAAAAAAATCTCAAAATGTTAAAATCAGTTGCGAAATTAATTTTGGTAAAATTTAAAATTTTAGAAATTAATTATATTATACATATAAACTGTGATTTATTTTGTAAAAACTTCGAAAGTATGAGACCGTTTTTGTCATCTTAATACTTGAAGGATTAAAATTAAAAAAATTATACTATTTTGAGAATTAAATTTATGTCTCTACCCATAAATTATTACATACTAAAGACGTGTAAATGAATCAAATCTAAATAAAATTATATTCATCTTTAATTTGTATCCATTAAAAAATAATAATTTTAAAACATATTTGATCACAACGCAATTTATTTTAACATCGTATCAAACTTGATAAGGACATGAGATTTATACACAAAACATGACATTATCGATTTTTTGAAGTACAATTGTAGTACATTTCAAGAAATTTAAATGATCAAATCAACATTTCAATATGTATATAACTAGAACGATATTATGTCACTAAACAAACGTATTAATTTGGCATCACATCAAAATTAATGTTTTCACTATTTAAAATAAATTAAATGACCAAATTTAAGTTACTTACAACTTAAAAAGCATATTAGTTTAAAAGTAACAAAATTTAAGTGTTAATAATAATACTATACATTATTTCTAAGTATCATAATTGAGAGATGTCATTTGTTACATATTTTCATACCGACCATTAAGTCAAAAATTGAGCCTCAAAATTATTTTGATCGATATCGGGTTTTCAGGTTGAAATTGAGTTAGATAAAAAAAAATTTTATTTTTTTTAAAAAAACAAGAGAACTCAATTTCAAATCCCTATTAAAACATTGCATTTGTCTAAGGAAACAAAATTATTTAAGAGCAAGATGTAAGGATATGTTTCTCATATGCATAATATTATATGCTTTAGACTATGTTAGCCCTTACAAATCTTACTTAGTTCTCATGATTTGTTTCTTTCACAATCATAACTTTCTTATTGGAACCATCCATCATACCTTTATTATAGGGTGAACATGCATAATTTTTCATTTCCAATGGGAATCATTTGGGTCAATCTAATCAAATCATACAATATCGTGCAAATAAGACATAGGTAGAAGTAATGTGCAAGCACTCTAAGATGAGCCAGAGGTAAAGAATCGGAAGGTAGTTAGTGTGGAGACCCAGAAACCCAAGCTCGGGTTTCTTAAGCATTTCGAGTATACATCGTTTCAGATTGATTAGAGTCCATTTAGAGCTAATGAGGTCAAATTTCAAGAGATTATTTGAATTAAAAAGAAGTTAAACCAGTATAAATATGAATTAATTGTATTTGTGATCACTTGCAACCCTAATTATATAATCCGATATAAGTTCCCCTGTTTCCGTTAGAGTCCATTGCATAGATTTTGAAACCGGTCTGGACTGTCCGGTTGGACCGGTTCGACCATGAACCGGTAATACATATGATCCTATCCAATTCGGCTTATTGTTTAATTTCAAAACCGTGCTACGTCATCTATGAACCGGTTAAAATATGGTGGTTCGAAATTTTTTTTGATCCATTTAATAAAATAAAGTTAGGCTTTCTTACCTACATTTCCCATTTTTCCCATATCCAAACTCAAAAGTCAAAGTTTTACTGTGCAGATCTTATTTTACTTTCTTTATTAATATATGTTGTGGTTCGAAAATCGTGGATGTCAACAGTCGACCGGTTCGTTGCAAGACGAACTCGGTAATTATTTGTTTGATGTGTGGAGAACGATTATGAATCAAAGGTGAAAAGACGCAAGGACTTTAGAGTGGAAAACCTCGAAACCAAGGAAAAAACCACTTGACTAAGGGCTAAAGGAAGTGTCTTTAGTTGGCTCAATAAACACAATAATCATCATACAAGTCATGTTTGTTCTTTTAGATAACAAAGAGAAGGAGAAGAATCGAAAATAAATCGAAAGAGACTTCTCTCTACGAAAGCTCTCAGGAGAAAACCGGAAGAAGATCATTTTCTCACACTTTAAGTGTCCTTTTTATACTCTCAATGTACTGTGTACAGTAGGGTGTCGTTTTGTGCCTGTCCTTTGCTGCTAGGTCGGCTAATGTCAGGCGGAACAGCCGCCGGAAACGGCCTCACAGAGCTGCATGACGCTAAACCTTTCGGCGCTACTAGCCGGCTATTCTCTGGCCACTGGTAGCTCGTACGCCTTCGCTTGACCACGCTTCTGACAGGGCTGTCGAGGGTTGTCGTTGCATGGGTTGAGTGAGAGTGGCCCGAAGCAACGCCTATAATATGTGGACCGATCGGTCCGGCGCGTAGGAGATGCTGGGCCCTACACATCGGGACCAATCGCCATAGATGATCGATCGGGCCACAGGATCTGAATGAGCGATTCACTCACGTGGGCTGGCTCTGGGCCTCCAGGTTCGGCTTACGTTGTTTGTGCTTCTTTAGCCAAGCTTGGCCCTAACCCTGTCTGGGATACCGGGTTCCGGGGATCTCATCAATATTGATTAATAATCATTGGTATACAAAATAATAAGAATTTGGAACCATCGTCTTGATAATTAATATCATTTGTAAGTGTATTTCTTACGGTATATAAGATATGCTTCACTTTATTTCTTAGGAATTGTTTGATTGTTTCTGTTTGTCTTTTGAATTTTAGATTTCATTATTTATATATAATATGTTTGATTTGTCTTTTGAATTTAAAGTTTCATTCTTTATATGAAATATGTTTGATTGTTTACTATGTATATATTTGTTATGGTGTATTCATTTGTTAATTGATTATTATTTAGATAATATATATTGGATTGTATTTGAAAATATATTATTATATTGAAATATTTACAAGTATCAATGAGAGTAGTGAATTGAATTATGTTTCATCTAAACACCAAAAAAAGTGATCATGCTTGAAGATGTGTAACTGAAAGTGGTAAAAAATCATTAGTTTGTATATTCTGTGGGCTTAAGTGTTGTTGAAGACTGAAGGAACATTTAGCTGGGAAGGTGAGAAATATTAGAAAATGTATGAACGTTCTATATACAAGATGGTATGTTTAGTAGTTGATTGGAATATATATGATATGATATGGTTTTGATGAGACACTCGGAACCCGATACCCCGAACTTGATAGGGTCAAGTTTAGCCAGTCCAGCCCGAGTGACATAGTCGAACTTGGAGGCCCAGATCCAGCTCACATGAATGGACGGCTCAGCCAGGTCAGTCGGGCCCGAATGCCTGTTCTTATCGATTGGTCACGATCGATATAGTCATGCTTTCTTCCTCTCATTAGGACCGATCGGTCCACATCTCACAGGCTATGCTTCGGGCCATCCACATTCCTCAACATGCGACAATAACCTCCGACAATCCTGTTAGAGGCATGTCCGACGGAGTCATATAAGCCTCCCTTTCGTCTGGAGATAGCCGACTAGTAGCGCCGAAATGCCTAATGTCGTGCAGCCCTATGAAGTCATGCCCGGTGGTTGTCCCGCCTGACACGAGCAGACCTAACCGTAGGGGACAAGCATAAAACGACACTCTACTATTCACGCAGCACAGAAGGCGTATAAAAATGACACTTGGGGGACAAAGAAAATGATCCTCTTTTTTTTCTTCTTGGTTGGTCGGCTATCGTTTTATTTTCGATAAGTTTTCTTCCCATTTTTATCTAAAGAACAAACATGACATTCGTGATCAACAACTTGCTTATTGAATCGACTAAAGGTATTTCTAGCTCTTAGTCAAGTGGTTTTTTCCTTAGTTTTTGGGGTTTTCCACTCTAAAATTACATTGTCCCTTCTATATTTGATTCATAATCGTCTTCAACATATTAAATAAATTATAACCGAGTTTATCTTGCAACGAACCAGACAATTGTTAACAACCCCGGTTTTTGGACCACACTCCCGTTTCATAAATCATATATTTATGATTTATGAAATTAAAACTAAATTTATTGAATATTTAAAATATTTTATAGTATGGGATTGATTTTATTAAATGTGAATTACATGATGTCATATTTTTTATTTCTCGTTTCATTTAAACTTTGGTAAGTAAAGTTTTTCTATTTATAAAAATATTTGTTTTTAAATTAATTCTTTAAACTATATGATATATATAATAAAAGTATAAGTATCAATAAAATGATAAATGAAAGTTGATTTAATTAAATATTAAATAATATGGTAACCACCAAAAAGAGAAACATACATTCATACACCATTAGACTATCTCCCGTCTTGGGCGTCCATAAACATGTTTCTCTCTGTACATATTAGCATTCTTTCAGTACACATATTCTTTTTTATTTCCTTAATACTAATATAAATATTTAAAAATAACAACTTTCATTTCATCCCTACAACAATGTCCGAACACTTACAATTTTAATTTTTCATTTTTTTAATTATTTACATTGTTTTAGAGATCCATTTATTTTTAAATTTTAGTTCATTTACATTCTTATATGTAACTTAATTTTATTATTAGTAAAATAAATATGTTCTAGATAAACATTGTTGTCAAAAATATTTAAATAAATAAAATAGTTTACAAAATAATAAAATTGACCTAATTTTAAAAAAGATAATTGTAAAAATATAAAAAAATTATAAAAATAATAATAATTTACATAATCTTTCATAATGATATATTAAATTTAAAAAATTAATTAAATTTTTTGAGAAGATAAGTGTTCGATAGACTCGCCGCACACCCTTGGAAATCGCCTTAATGATAGTTGGGGACGGGCAATACAACTGTCAATTATTTGGCTGTCTTGATGGCGACAACTGTTCAAATATTTAAATTATAATTATAAATAAATCGGATAAATCTAACTTATTTTATTTTATTTGAAATTGATGTGATTAAAATGGGCTATACTTAAAGTTTGGTTCTCATAATTTTATGTATGATTATACAAGTGATCCCGAAAAGTATTAAGTAGCAAAACGATCATCATACTTTTTATTTTTGTAAAATCAATTTCAAACGTTTAGTATATATAATATAATTTATACCCAAAGTTTTCGATTTAACAATTAAGATCATCGACTAAAATCAAATTTTATAGATTAATTGTGCCATTACAGAGATTTGATTTACTGACTATTGCAAAATTAGATAAGTAAATTTACCAAAATCTTAAAGTGTTGAGATTAAATATGCTATTAAAAATTATATGGACAAAATTTTCCAAACTCTGAAAATTTGAAGACTAAAAACATCATTTTCTCAATTAAAACCTAATTTCAAATTAATATGTTTAAAAACTAATAAGTCATTTCGAAATTATCTCAATTAGAGATTACTTCTCTATTTCTAATCTAATTAATTAATATTTTTAGGACTAGAGACGTCGTTATCTATGATTTAAAACTAATAATTCATTTCAAAATTAGCTTGATTGAGATTTTGGGTTTGTTTGGTACTCCGATTAAAACAGCGGTGAGATGTTGAAATCGTGATTTTTTTAATGCGCACAAAACATAAGGTTAATTGCGATATGATAATCGTTAAAAAATCACGATATCATCACAACTGTTAAAACAAGCTGTGACCTCATCGTGATTTTGGAAAAGACTCATTTACCCTTACTTCTATTAATTATAATATAATTATATTTATTATTTTATATATCTAAATGTATATTAGTATTTTTACATAAATCACGATCATAATATCGCAATTTTACCAAACATACTTAAAAATTCATGATCATCATATCTCACCACATCTCACCACACCGCAATTTTTAAAAGCTAAACCAAACAAACCTTTTCTTTATGTATCTTATCTAATTAATTTAAACGGTTATATATGTTATCGTACAAAATAGCTATCAATTAAAAGTAATGATATTATAATTATATTTTGTTATAAGTTTATTCATATATAGTCAACATTGGATACAATGACCACACAATTATTATTGTAGAATTAATCAAACCCAATGAAAGAGAATAATTATTATGATGAATTTTCTTTTTAAAATAGTGAAATAATGGGTAAGGAGTAGTATTTTAAAACCTATCTGATATCTTCTAGATCGATTAATTTAAATTTTATTTTTTTGTTTAATTATAATATTTTTTTAAAAATGACACCGAACAATAATAGATTGAAGAGTAAATAAAAAATTAATTTAATGAATGAGATTTGAGAACATTGATATTTAATGGGCTTTTTCTTGGGATTGGGCCCTCGTTTAGGTTTCTTATGAGGCCTATAAGTCCAGTCCAGATTGCTAATACGACAACTGTAAAAAAAATGATAAGTTATGTTCTGCGCTGACATTCCAAACTTAACAACGTGACCCTAAACTTGGACAAGCTGTAAACGTGGGCCCAGAGAATCGGCACAGCGCCATGGCGATAATAATAAATTATCCCACGCGAATCCTACTGAGCCCGTCGTTATCTCATCTTCAACAATTTCTATCTTTTTGTTGTCGATGTGGATAACATATTTCGGAAATTCAAACCGAGAGCAAGTGTTGTTGCATTTTCAGCGAGAAATGACGTCGGCCTGTGTAAATAACGTCGGAGTTGTGGACTCTTGTGTCTGGCTCAGTCAAAGAATCTCGTCGGAAGGGATAAACACGAAGCTAACTGAGGAAGATGTGGATCCGAAGAAGAAAACATATCCAGATCCAGATATCGCGGGGACTGAGTTCGAGTTTCGACTTGAAGATCCTGTGTCTATGCTTCCTGCTGATGAGCTTTTCTCTGATGGTAAGCTTCTTCCTATGCTACTCCCTGTGAAGCGGCAATCGACGGAGGCGGTTTCCACTGAGGCTGAAGTCAAATCGGAGGAGTCTCTTCGGAGAAGTGAGAGTGATATTTGCTTCTCTCGGAAAGCACCGAGAGGCTCGAGTCGATGGAAAGAGCTTCTCCGATTAAAGAAAATTAGCATGGCAACAGAGGAGGATTGTAAAGCAACGGTGACATTGTTCGCATCTTGTAGTCAAAGTGTTGCCGCTAGAACTTTGATTCAGCCTTTTCGTCACCGCAGCACAAAATCCGCCATGGATTCATCTCTAACTCTTCCATTACTAAATGAAGTGGATAACGAAGCGGAAGCGCTATCGATTTCCTCTCGACTCTCGCTCTCCGATACCGGCCACGGACTGGATGAGCGTCCTCGTTTGTCACTCGATTCGAAAAAGCCAAAGGCCGTTCCTCGTAATTCTAAAAATGCCAACAAAGTCCGAGTAGCAAAGTACAGAGCAACGCCAAATGAAAAGTCGTCGGTACCAACTCGTACCGGCCGGAACTCGTTATCCAGACGAGCGGAATCATCAATTCAAGTTCTAGATGTTTCAATCGACAGTCCTCGCATGAATCCATCCGGAAAAATCGTTTTCCATGGATTAGAAAGAAGCTCAAGCAGCCCTAGCAGTTTCAATGGCGTACCAAGACACAAACACCGCGGAGTAGAGCGATCGTATTCAGCAAATCTCAAAATCGCTCCGTTTCTAAATGTTCCTGTTCGCTCAGTACGCGGCACATCCAAATCCACCGTCTTCGGCTTCCCTCTCTTCTCCTCTCAACAACAGAAGAAGGATTCCATCAAAGGCATTCATTTCTAGGTAACTTTTCCATCACAATTCCAACAATTTTATCCTGATTACACAATTTTCCTACCAGAGAAATAGCGCCGGAGAGAACTCCTTTTCCGTGTCGGAATCTACTACCACGCGCCCATCCCGGCGAGTGAGTTGCCATCTGTCAGATAATGAACGTCACCTGCAAATGTGTACTGCTTTTGCACGATGGCCATGAATTACAGTTACAGATATTGTTTTTTTTTTTTAAAAAAAACCCTATGTCTTCAAGAGCGTGGGCCTCACTCGTTTTCTGCTATTCACTTTAATCAGCATCTCATGTCTGTCGCCTGAACCTCCGGCAATCTCTCACGGATTCCCAGAATAAAACAACACAAATATTTTACATTTTGTCAAAAAATTTCTTTCAATTAAATATACGTTTAATCATTTAATGAATATTAAATATTTAAAGTTTTATTTAAATAAAGTTTCAATTATACTTCCTTTCAATGGTTTCATATTGATACATATATTTTTTAAAAATATTTTTTTATTATTTTCGTGTCGGCCCAAAAATCTCAAGTACGACATAAAAACCTAATCCACCGTATTGGCTTTCAAATGAAATTATAATATTACTTTTAAACATGAAATGACCATTTTTGGAATAAAGATTATTCAATTTTATTAGAATATATGTAACAAAAAGAATAATGGAGACATGAATGACTTAGACGTCATTTCATGTTGTAACAGTAGTTGTAATTTAAATAATTTGAACATTTTGATAACCCTGTTTAATTTATCAACTCTATAGAATTTTATTACTATTTTGTTATGAAATAATCTTTTTATATTTTATATTTTGGTAAAATTGAAATATATGCAGAGTATCGATTAATTAGTAAAATATTATTATTTTTATTATTTATTCATAAATTATGATTATAATAATAGAAATTTATCAAATACATTTAAAAATTCACGATATATCTCTGTCAATATCTCATCTTATCTTAATTTTTAAAAATTAAACCAAACATAACTTAGGCTAAATTTTCAACTATGAAAATTATTTGAAGTATTTTATTATAATATTCGGCCCAATTTACTACAAATTGTCTCAAATATTCACCAAGGGAGTTTGGGGAGGAAGAGTTGTGTTTTAACTTTTATCTAGGCCGGGGTCCAACGGGAAGAAAAGCCCAATTATCATGCATGAGCTTCGGCTTTAAGGCGGCCCATTAAGATCTTTAATGGAAATATTTAATTAAGGATATAAGTCTTTATTTAAACGAATGTTTTATAATTTATACGCATGTCTTAAAATAAAATTTTACCAATTTTATTTTAATATCTTATATTACATATTAATTATGATTATCAATTTGGACGAGCTGATTATTATAAACAAAAATTAGTAATAATTTAGTAAGACATAATTTGACAAGTGAAACCTTATACATTACGCATTACTTTTTGTTGCCTAATGAATTCATTATTATTAACGTCGAATTCTTTTACTTTTGCACGTTGCATATTTAATATTTTTACTATATTATATTTTATATATATTAAAGAGATCAATTATTTTGAACTTTTTGATAATGACAATTGGTAATGAAAAAAGGTTGTTTAAATCATACGCTGAAAACTACTAAATTATTAATTAATATTAATAATATAAGTTGAATTATTATGCTGAAAATTTAATAACCGATAACATTATTGGATTATTTTAAAAATTACATTTATTGAATTAACCAATAATTCGTATTTCACCAAACTTTTAATGCTGTAGCTGTCAAGTCAACGTGGCTTAAGATTATTGGCTGGTCAAAGCTATCTAAATTCTAAATTGGCTATATGATTATAGATGAATTTGGGGTTTTTGAATTAAGAAATGATTATTCGGTGAATTAATTGAATTTTTTTATCGAGAAAATATAATAATAATTTGTCAGTACAAAAACCGTGGAATGTCGCTTCATTTTCCTCAAGAAACAAAAATCAAATTCAATCCTCCTGACTCCTGAGTCCAGCCATTACGTTTCTTTGATAACTGCTCAGCAATTTTCAAAACTGGTTTAGAAAAGGCAATTGAGACGAGTTGGGTTTCGTTCGTTTTTTTTGGGTTTTTTGTAATGATTTGTTTTTGAAAGTTGAGCCACTTTCGCTTCTGTTTGTTGGAGAGGAGAAAAGAACGAGTTTCATTTGTGGGTTTTAATCCTAGTGGAGAAATCTGGGAAATTGGTATTGATTCTGTTTGTTTATAGTTTGCTGACTCTTTAATCTGCTGTTGAGTTCTTCATTTCTCGATGATTCTGTTCTGTTTTTTCTGCACTTTTCTTCTGTTTCGTCTCTGTGTGGGCCAATGTATTGATTTCACACGCACCCTTTTTCTGGTCCATTCAGGGAACATCTGTTGGTATTGGTATGGTCATATGGGGCTTCAGCATTTTATAAATACTATTGCTGCTTTGCTTTGCTTTTCTCTGTTCTGTGTTGTTATTTATTATCTACGAAGATGGAAACTCTTGCAAGAATCTCGAAACTTGTGGTAGTCCATTAAGTTTGCAGGTTTAGACTCAAAGTTTCCTTTATGGAATTGCTTCTAAAATTTCATCTGAATCCCTGTTTCCTTCTTGTGTCTCTTTGATTAGTAGGCTTCATTTTTTCGCTGTCTTCGTTCAGTTAATTTACTGCTTAGCAGCCATGTTTTTCATTTTTGTGTGCTAAACAAAGCTTTGTGACACTTTTTTGAAGGTCCAAGATCGATTTTGTTCAGTAATGAGTGATAACATGGTAACAGGATCAGTTGTTGAAGATACAGTTTTTCCAGGGAGAATTGATTCTGAGAACACTGATGAAAATGAAGTTGATTTAGATATCGAATCTAGAGCAAGTTCACGACGAAATCTTGTCGAAAGAATGGCTGCTAGAGCTGGTTTTAATGCTCCTAGATTGAACACTGCACCTGAAATTCCTAATAACACAAATGTTCTTAGCCCAACAACTCTTCTAGAGTCCCCTGTTTTCCTTCATAACTCACAGGTGATTCAAATTTATTCATTCCGGTGATCTAATCGACTGTTTCATTACCTTATTTGCATTTGCCTCCAGATTATGCCTTCTCCCACAACTGGAAAATACTCCATTGTTTCATCTGTAAACACCAGTCATTCGGCGCCTGATAAAATCCTGGAGAATTCATTTCAAGAATGTGGATCATTATTGATGAGCAGATCTACACTTGTGCAGTCTTTTTCAGGTTCGATTCCTATTGATGCAGATGACTTGGATCGAGGTGAATGCGGAAAAAACATTGATAATGGGACGGAGAATTCTCCGTCTTCAATCGATGAACCAGCAAGTGACTGGATGAGTCCCGAAGCGACCTCGATCAAAACACAAGATTATAACAGGAATGGAGGTGCTTCATTTACTTTATCGAATGATCGTAAGGGAGTTCTGTTTGGAGAAGAAGACGAGTTAGATACGAAGAGAAGGTATCGGTTAATAACATCGCAGCATTGATGTGAAGATGTAACATTTAAAGTGTATACTTGCAGGAGACATGAAACTTCTACTTATATTGCAGAGATGAGGGGTATAAGGGAGCCGAGAGTTGTGGTTCAAACGATGAGCGATGTCGACATTCTCGACGATGGCTATCGTTGGCGTAAATATGGGCAGAAAGTAGTCAAGGGAAATCCGAATCCGAGGTTAGTATCTTTCAATGAACTCAATTCGAACTGAACCGGAACCGGCACTTACCGACTAACGGATGCAGGAGTTACTACAAATGCACGAGCCCTGGTTGCAATGTAAGGAAACATGTGGAGCGAGCTTCTAATGATCTGAAATCTGTCATAACTACATATGAAGGTAAGCACAATCACGATGTCCCGGCAGCACGAAACACGAGCCATGTGAACTCGGGACATTCAATGGGTGTTTCGAGCCACATTCAAAGGCCAGAACTTTCTCAAATGCTTGCTAACACAGCTTGTTTCAGAAGGCCAGGTATCAGTGCAGGATACGGGTTCGGAATGAACCATCCCGGCCTTGCTAATATGGGACTACCAGGGCTTGTACATAACCAGGGCAAGTTACCAGGAATGAGTAGTTACATGCTGCCAAAAGTGGAGCACAATTTGGAGACTGTAAGAACAGAGTCTTCGGGTCTGCTTCGAGACGATGGCTCTTCCGTTTATCAGCAGTTTATGAGGCGATTGCCGCTCGGACCATAGATGTGAATTATTATATATTTCAAATCAGACAAAAGCAGTCTTTGTGTTCTAACTTCTAAGGCTGTTTTATTTGATTAGTGTAGAGTCGGGTCAATTAACTGCTCAGATATAAGGATCCAACATTTAATCGAATTAAAAACAAGTTTAATTCAATATTAAAATAAAAATGTATTTCATAAAAAAATATAAGCATTTTAGCTGATGATTTGATCCAGTTGCAAGCTCTCTGACAACCTCCCACTTCTATGGTGGACCCAGAATAATCATCAAGCAGATTTAGGGGTTTCAGTTCTAATGATCTGATTCGCTTCACAATTCTTGATGCTCAGCTTGCGAAAGGTGATTTTCTTTACGTGTTTATTGTCAATTGGGCTGGTTGCCTAGTTGAATTGAAGGAACGGGATGGTTTTGATTGGATTTGTTGATCTGGGTGAGTTGGTTTAAATATTATTGATTATATTGCTTTTGAAGATTTTCGACGGGCTTGTTGATCCTGCCAGCGGGGAATGTTTTTTCGTCGTGTGTCCCGATCTTGAACTTTAACTTGTAAATCATCGATTTTTGTGAAGATGGATGAGGAAAATGAGCACTCTGTAAAACTTGGAACTACTGGTGAAGTTGATTTTGAGTTTAATCAGCGATCTGAGATCTGTGCTGATAAGGGAAAGGAGGAGGAAGATTTGGGCTCAACTAATTCGAAATGTGTAGACTCTTTGTCTCCTTCATCAGTAAAGAAAGGGCTTGGATTGAAGAGATGGAAAAGAATTCCTAGAGATTCCAGTAAGAGTGTAAATAGTAGCAAAGTTGTAATAGAAGAGTTGCCTGATCCTGTTGTAAATCCAACTAAGAGGGGATCAGTTTATAATGAAAGGCAACACAAAAGTGATGCTTCTTTGGTTGGAGGTTTAGGTGATTCATCTCTGTTTGATGCTACGAAAATCTCACAAAATGGTCAAGAACAAACAAGTTCTTCAACATCAATTGCTGATGTGAAGATAAACTATGAGATCCCTTTGGTTGTAGGATCTCCTAATGATAAAAGTAGAACAAGTGTGGGTGGGAAGAGTTTAGTTCAGTCCGTGCAACGCGGTAAAGCTCGAATTCAGGCGAAAAAACCGAGAGGAGAAAGGATAAAAATTGATAAGCATAGCTCCGGTAATGGAATACATGCTGAAACAACCACTCATCTTGATGTAGAAAATGATGATGAAGTTTCAGAGATCATTACCTCAATTGGTGATGAAATTCAACACGATCATGAAGTAGATGATAAACGAGGATCTCAAGAAGTCTTACCAGAGGATTTAGTAACTAAGCCATGTTTGGAGGTTAAGGATGTAAAGAATGAGAATCATGATTCTCAAGAAGATAAGGATCCATTTGTTGAAGTTATTTTTGAACTACAGAAAGTACAAGAAGCATTAGGAAAAGGTATGGTTTGCCGGCTAGTCGCAAATTTCTCTGTTTCTATTATAATTTATCCTTTTTGTTGTTCTTTAATGATCCATAAAATGCTTGTCTTTGTCTTACTAATTAGGCCATATGATTTCTTGTAGAACTGGTGATGATAAAGGAAATAACAAAAGATGGTGAAGAGTCAGTATTTGAGCATTTCCCATGTGCTGAATTCGAGCAGAGTTTCTCCGAAAATGTCAAATCGACAGGTTTAAAACGGAGTACAGATATAGGATCCGAAGAAGATGTCCTTCTCAGGACAAAGATTGAGGCTGAAGTTGTAGATATGGTAATAACTGGAACTGTTAAAGAGTTGAGATCCCTCAGTTTCACTCAGATTACTGCTTCAGAGGAACAGAAAGCTCAAGTTCCAAGCCTCGTCGAACAATACGATGAACTCGTAAATACTGAAAACAATAGCAAAGACATTGCTAAATCCGAGGTCAAGACAATATTCAAGCATGCATCTTACTTCATCATTCAGCTCCTTCTGCTTCTATTTATAATCGCACTCGTTTCGCATTCGTCACTCAACAATGAGAAGATCTTTCCTACATAGTCCTCATCAGGTGACAAATTTACCGCTGTTCTTCTTCATTTAGTTATGCTACTGAGACATTTGGTTATGAATTTTGAATGGCATGATATCGATCAAAACGATTCGTATATATTTTAGCCTTAGCCGAGTAACGAAAGAAAGTTGCAACATTTAACAAGTTTTCCATGCGTAAATGAAATGGCAGAATCCAAAAGAGTTAACAAGTTCCTCTTCAGAATCATCACTCTTGTCAAGTTCACATATATCAGTTCCTCCTGTTCTAAACACAAAAATCCCAACACCAGAATGACAAGGATTATAAAGCCAATCATGAACATCCCACAATATTTGAACTGGAGAATGATTAACAGCAATAGTTTCATTCCCTCTAAATCTCCAATGTAGATTCGGAACCCGAATTTCGATTTCATCAACTCTGATCCACATCTCAGGATCATATGGACCATGTAAACATGATTCTAACACAATGTTATGTTCCTCACCATCTTGTCCTAATGTAGTTTTAGCACAAAAACACCTTTTTGAATACACAATCTCCTTTCTATGCACCAACACTGCTGCTTCAGATGAATAATTTGATTTCGATCTCTTTAACGCTTCCTTTTTCTGATCACCAAGAAGGAGAATAACCTCCCCTTTGGACACCATCACCACGTAGTAATCTGAATCAGGCTCAGGTCTAGATGTGAATTTTGCAGACCTCAAATCCCAATAAACATCTACTTTTTTATCTGCAAGTGTAAGTGTTTTGAGACCTTTTTTACCCCAAAACTGCCATGTTTTGAGATCAATCTTGCAAGTATAGTAATTTTCTTGTGAATCTGGAATTTCAGCAGTCATGTAAAGATAATGAGTCATCAATGTTTTAGCCCATGTTACGGTTACGCTGAGCGACATATCTTGAAGCTTGGCTCTGTGAATGCAGGAAACAAAGTTTTGCTCAGGTTTGTAATCGTCGTCATCTTCAGGCTTCTCCACCGTTAATGGTGGAGATTCTGTTAACATCTTCACGAAATTTAGCCCAGAAAATCCGCCATTTCTATAGCTTCAACAACCCCAAATTCTCAATTCATTTGCGGGTTGAATAACAACCCAGTCACATGGAAAATGTCTCAAGCGATTCAAAACCAAAGGCATGACTTGTGGGATCAATGGAGGGCCATGAAATTTCCTTTTCATTTGGAGCTCCTGATTCCAGAGAATTCTTAATCATAAAAACAATCATTTTATTTTATTCATAATCAAATATTTCATTCAATATAGCATATAAGGCCAGAAAATATATTTTAATCCAATAAACTTGGTCAAATAATTTATAATAATATTTTTAATTTTCAAAAGTGAATTAAAGATGGGCCCATGATCCAAATATAAAAAAGTTTTGATAAATTTTATGTTTCAAGTTCGTAATTTAACCATTCGTATTTTTTATATGACAAAATTGATCTTGAAATTTAATTTTTCATGATATTTCGATCGTCAAAATTGAAAAACTTTGGAGATCACAATTATCACAGATGTAAAATATTGAGTAATCAAAATTTAAAATTATGAGAACAAAATTTAGTATAACCCACTTTAAATTGTAAATTCAATAATAAAAAAATAACGGTAGCGCCATAGATTCGTTCTAAAAAAATGAAATAAAATAGTTTTTTTATGGAAATAACTAAAAAGGAGTTTCAAGGTTCTAGAGAGTTCTATAGGGCAGGCAAATTTTCCAATCCAATACAAATTAAAAACAACAGAAGAATCTAGAAACCCTATTTATTTTCTATATAAATTACAAGTCTTCGTCGTAGAGTTTGCCTTGCTAACTTCTACAATCGCATTTTACAAGACACTGCATTTTCGTCATTCATTTGGGAGGAGAAATGGCTGACACTGAGACGTTTGCATTTCAGGCTGAAATCAACCAGTTATTGAGTCTCATCATCAACACTTTCTACAGTAACAAGGAGATCTTTCTCCGTGAATTGATCAGTAACTCTTCTGATGTACGTCACTAAATCTTCTTGAGATGTTTGGGTTTTGTGTAGATCTGATGATTATGAGTCTTTTTAGGTTCTGTATGCTATTGTTTATCTGTATATTTCATGAAGCCTTACGCTTGTCGCTGAATGATTCCGATTTGCGTTTTTGCTTTAGTCGCGAGTGTTATCTTGAGTTTGACATTTTACCTGAATTTTATCTCGGAATTCGATTGTGAATCTGTGTTATTTTTATCTTTTTATCGTAGTTCACTAGGAAAATGCTTCATTTGGCTTATTTTGTTTCTTAATGTGTACTGTCTGTCGCGCTTGTATTTTAGAATGGAGTCTCATGTATACATTTTTGAAATTTTCAGGCTTTGGACAAAATACGTTTTGAGAGTTTGACTGATAAGAGCAAGCTTGATGCTCAACCAGAGCTATATATCCATATCATCCCTGATAAGACTAATAACACGCTGTCAATCATTGATAGTGGCATTGGGATGACCAAGGCTGGTGAGTCTCACTGGTTTCATTTTCATACGAAGTGTTTACAAGTAATTTATTTGTTGATTGACTCTTGTGTGCAGATCTGGTGAACAATCTTGGTACCATTGCAAGGTCTGGGACAAAGGAGTTCATGGAAGCTCTGGCAGCTGGCGCGGACGTAAGCATGATTGGACAATTTGGAGTTGGGTTCTACTCTGCTTATTTGGTGGCTGAGAAGGTGATAGTGACTACGAAACATAATGACGATGAACAGTATGTTTGGGAGTCGCAAGCAGGTGGTTCATTCACTGTAACTAGAGATACTTCTGGCGAGGATCTTGGTAGAGGAACTAAAATCACTCTCCATCTCAAGGAGGATCAGCTTGAATACCTTGAGGAGCGTAGGCTTAAGGATCTAATCAAGAAGCACTCAGAATTCATCAGTTACCCCATCTCTATTTGGGTGGAGAAGACAACAGAGAAAGAAATCTCTGATGATGAGGATGAGGAGGAAAAAAAGGATGAAGAAGGAAAGGTTGAGGATATTGATGAAGAAAAGGAGAAGGCTGAGAAGAAGAAGAAAAAGATCAAGGAAGTTTCTCATGAGTGGAACTTGGTGAACAAGCAGAAGCCAATATGGATGAGAAAACCAGAAGAGATCACTAAAGAAGAATACTCTGCTTTCTACAAAAGCTTAACAAATGACTGGGAAGAGCACTTGGCTGTCAAGCATTTTTCAGTCGAGGGACAGCTCGAGTTCAAGGCCGTCCTTTTCGTTCCCAAGAGAGCACCATTCGATCTATTTGATACCAAGAAGAAGCCCAACAACATTAAGCTCTACGTTCGCCGTGTTTTCATCATGGACAATTGCGAGGAGTTGATTCCAGAGTACCTGGGATTTGTTAAGGGAATTGTTGATTCAGAGGACTTGCCGCTTAACATATCTCGTGAAACATTGCAGCAGAACAAGATCCTGAAAGTGATCCGTAAGAATCTAGTGAAGAAATGTGTTGAGCTCTTCTTCGAGATTGCTGAGAACAAAGAAGATTACAACAAGTTCTATGAAGCTTTTTCCAAGAACCTGAAACTAGGCATCCATGAGGATTCTCAGAACAGAAGTAAATTTGCTGAGCTTCTCAGGTACCACTCCACAAAAAGCGGTGATGAGATGACAAGCTTGAAGGACTATGTCACCAGAATGAAGGACGGACAAAATGAAATTTACTACATCACTGGAGAGAGCAAGAAGGCTGTTGAGAACTCTCCATTCCTTGAAAAGCTAAAGAAAAAGGGATACGAAGTTCTCTTCATGGTTGATGCTATTGATGAGTACGCAATCGGACAACTCAAAGAATTCGAAGGCAAAAAGCTCGTATCTGCCACAAAGGAGGGTCTTAAATTAGATGAAAACGATGACGAGAAGAAGAAGAAAGAAGATCTAAAACAAAAGTTCGAGGGTCTTTGCAAAGTAATAAAGGATGTCCTCGGGGATAAGGTAGAGAAGGTTATTGTATCTGATCGCGTTGTTGATTCTCCTTGCTGTTTGGTTACTGGTGAGTATGGCTGGACTGCAAACATGGAGAGAATCATGAAGGCACAAGCTTTAAGAGACTCGAGCATGGGTGGCTACATGTCTAGCAAGAAAACTATGGAGATCAATCCAGAAAACCCCATAATGGATGAGCTAAGGAAGAGAGCTGATGCAGACAAGAATGACAAGTCCGTTAAGGACTTGGTCATGCTACTGTTCGAGACTTCTTTGCTCACATCTGGTTTTAGCCTTGATGATCCCAACACTTTTGGCAATAGGATCCACAGAATGTTGAAGCTTGGCCTGAACCTTGATGATGATGATGCTGGTGAAACTGAGAATGATGCTGATATGCCACCTCTTGAAGACGTTGATGCTGAAGGAAGCAAGATGGAGGAGGTTGATTAAAAAAAAACTGCGTATTCGTATTTAGTTTTTGTTTTGAAGTACACTACGTCTCTACTTACTCCTAGTCTTTTCTTATGTGAACAATCATCACTATTCACCTTTTGATTTACAATTTGCAGATGTGTTTCTTTTCATGAGTTTTACGTTTGGCAACTCGTATAGGCACAAAAAGAAAAAGAAGCTTAGAATCCCTTCTAACTTCTAAGCAATGCAGCGTTATATTTCGTATGTATTATTGAACTCAATGCCTTTCAAAAATGGATTGAACTAATCACTCAATGCTTCTTGAACCAACAAGTTGTAAAGGAACTGGGTTCTACAAACATCTTGTCTTCATGCTGACAACTGTATCTTTCATCTTTCATCAACCTCACCCTCTTTATCTTTGATAAAACCAAGAAGTGCAAGAAACCCGAAGAAGAAGAATCCGCCAGACCAATGGCCGCCACCTCCACCGCCGCCACCACCACCGTCTCCATCATCACGTGGAGGCAATCCAGTTCCACCATCATCTAGCTCTGGAGACTTTTCTTTACCTGAAACATGTTTCAAATCCATGAAGTCAGAGAACAAGTTCACAGTTGACGAATAATTGTGATTTTCAGAAATTCATCAAAATTAACAATGCACTGTTTCATCTTTCATTAGAATTTAGAGCAATTGTGGTTTTACCCTGAGTAGGTGCCACTGTTATGGTCGACGATTGCCGTGTTACTGTTTGGGTCTGCTCAGCAGCACATCTGGCCTTGTGTAGTAGAAAATATAGACATTTTAGCACAGTATCATAGCATAGCTTTTCAAAAGAACAACAAAAATGGAGTAACCAAATCCTATCCTATAGTATACTTTAAAGCATAAACTTCAGGTTACAAAGACTTTTAAAATTGTGAATGTGCATTAAAGATTACCAATGCAGCAGCGCATATTATTGAAGAAGCACAATTTATGCTGATTCTTCTTTTGAAAGGGCTACACTGTAAGCTTAATTCCCTGATAAATCCGCTTCTTTCGAACGGGCAATACTGGATAGAAACTGTCTGAAATGGCAAATATTTCTTAAGCCTCAAACACTGTCCCTCTGAATAAACTGGGAAGAAATAAATAACCATCAGAAATAAGCAAGAGCTAAGCTATTTCTCTGATCAAACATTCACATATTGTTCGTCCTTTAAATTCTTAGCCTGGCGAGATCAAACAAAACGCAAGGACATAACATCACATCCATATTATAAGGATTTCCATGTCTGTTATCATACTTTCAAACATTGAATGCAATTTCACAACCAAAGCCAAGAATGCAGAAATTATGTGCCATGAAAATATAAAGAATTCATAAACATTAGCAGTTTACATATGATTCACAGCCTAGCTGTCTCTGCATCAAAGCATTTAATCAGGAAAGGGGAAATCCATCTCAAAGTGCCGACTAATGTAAAATAATTGAATGTATACAACAATATACCTATAGGTAGAGAAGCAATTGGACTTGCAATGGTGCTGACTAGAGACATCTTTAAGGCACCTACCAATAACAAGTGTAAAAATTTTAAGTAAAAAGTACATCTACAAATCTCTATCAAATCAAATTTACAACATAAAAATTGAAGGTAACAAATAGAATTTCATTACTCATGAAACATATGAAAAAAACAACAATGAATATCCCAAATCTAGCAAGCGAAAGAAACAAAAGAGATCCTTTTGAAAAGAAATTCGCGGCAATGGAAGGATTTTCTTGCCTCTACAATAGACAAGTACCAATTAGCGAAGATAATTTGCTTTGAAATTTAATTTAAGCCCGAAATAAATCCAATCTTTCACCAATACTTACGCATCAATAACACGAGAATATATCGAAATGGAGAGAACACAACTGGCATATCAAGAACAAAATTAAAGAGAAAAAAGAAACGAATGTCACGAAGAAGATCATGAGTTCACATACTGAAGGACGGTCCTGTCGGAAACCAGAGCCGGAGACACAGAGAAGATAACAACGAACGATGAAGACTATTTAAATAATCTCCGCTATCCACGCGCCGCCATCTGTTAACTTAAGGGCAGGGTCGGCAATCGGGAAGGCCGAACCGGTCTAAAATCGTCAAATAATTCTAGACCGGGTTGACCTGGTAAACTCTTAAAAATTAAATTAAATTGGAAATCCTACAAGAACGGCGTCCCAATTCAATTTATCGTCAACCGCACCGCTGTTGTCCTTTGGATCTCCGTTGCTGTGACCGTCTACCTGCGTCAAGGCTCGTCGATCACGGCGCTGAGGTAAAACTTAATTTGTAAACCCTAGAGTATGAAGAATTATACATGTGGTGATGTTCTTCTGGTAGTCTTTCATCGTTAGGAATTTATTTTCATGATTTTCTATTGAATTTTAATATTTTCTAATCTTACGGCTGGCGAAATTTATGTTTCGGCTTCTTTTTTATTCACGAACAGATTCATCGTCTTCTAAAATGGCTGCTCCAAACAGATCGAGGTATTTCGTGAGTATGGTACTTGTTTGCCCTCAGAAGCTTTCTTGTTTTTTATCACATTTACATTACTTGAATCAGAGAGGGTTTAAGCACGAGGCCTGCAGCATACGCCACTAGTTCCAGTTCCAATGAAATTCAGTTGCGAATCGACCCGATGCATTCTGATTTTGATGAAGAAGTCACAGGTCTTTACAAACAAGTAAAAAAGCTCCGAGATGTGAGTACTTCTTCCATAGTTCATGCTTAATGATTCTTTCATGATAATAACAATTACATTTGACTTCTCGAACCTGTAACAAACGGACTGCAGGTAGCTCAAGAAATAGATGTAGAAGCTAAGTTCCAAAACGACTTCCTCACTCAGCTGGTATGCAATATAATAAACCAATCACTCTCTTGATCATCATCAACTTCAAAAGAAATATGTATCTTTATTTTGTGAAACAGCAAATGACATTGATGAAAGCTGAAGCTGGAGTAAAGAGCAATATCCGGAAACTTGGCAGGAGCAATATCAGGGGTGGATCAAGCCATGTAATGCATGTAGTTCTATTTGCTGTTTTACTCTTTTTTGCTGTCTACTTTTTATCCAAGATTTTTAGAAGATGATGATATGGGATTTCTGGGTATGTTGTTATGGTGTCTTCTGACTCCATGGACAAGGCGTTTATGGCATTTTTATAAAGGAAAAATTAAATCTTGGCTTATATTCTCTCTTGTTAATGTCCGTTTTATCATGAAAAATTGAAACCAATAAAACGTCAATCTTCACCCAAGTTTAAATGTTGAAGTGTATTGAGTGGTGTTTGTAATTGAAATCAAACTTTTAAATAGTACAAAGGCATTGTCATAAAGTTTGTAAATTGCATACAAAGTCTCCAAATATTATATAATACGTGTTGTTAATCCTCAAATTTTTTAAAATTATAAACAATATGTTTTCAAAGTTTAAAAATTGTGTGGTTGATTCCCAAAGTTCCAAAACCGTTTATATTTGATACTAACTCTCGTTAATATTTAAAATGCTACATAGTTTGTATTTGATCCTTTAATCTTGAAATGGTGTAATAATTATGTCTGTAAACCTTGAAAAAATTTAAAATAAGACATAAATTAGCAAAACCATTCATACTAAAAAAAATGAAAACTACTATTATTTATTCGATGATCCTTCTTAAACGATTTTGAAACTACGAAAATTTTGCATGCAATTTACAAATTTTGAACATGAGAGTATTTTAAATATCACCGACAATGATAGTGTTATAATTTTCTCAATATTTAATTATTTATATAAAATAACCAGTTACGTCTTGTCTTTTTCTAACATTAAATGAAATGAACGCAAACAAAACATGTCAAAATCACAGTGCATGAAGCTAGCAGGAGCTACACAGTTGACCATTTTTTCCTTTCCTATCTTTCTTTACAAGCACAGATACAGTATAACTAAACAACTCTTCTAAGAGAACTCAAAGTTTTGTAAGAAAATGGCTGATTCTTCTTCATGTTCACCACTGTTTGACACAAAGAAAGCAAAAGGGAGCTTCTTGTATAAGCCTTTTGCTGCTTCAGTATTCCTGGGAATTATTCTCATATGGTTTTACAGAGCTACGCATCTCCCTGAAAATGGATGGTTTGTATGGATTGGTATGTTTGGAGCTGAATTATGGTTCGGGTTCTATTGGGTTCTCACGCAGGCTGTTCGCTGGAACAGGATTTATCGCTATACTTTCAAAGACAGGCTGCTGCAAAGGTACGCTTTTCGTTTTTTGTTGGGATTTTAGAATGCTCAAGTACCAAATCTAGTTGAATCAGCAGTGATTTGGGTTGTATTTAGAGTAGATAAATAACCAAGAAGTGGGATGTTTTGGAGGCATGAAAATGGGAAGTGAAGAAGCTTTTTGATATGCCTAATTTTAACTAAAATTATGTTAATGAATAGGTATGGTGATAATTTTCCTAGAATCGATGTTTTTGTTTGCACGGCTGATCCCAAAACGGAGCCTCCAGTGATGGTAATCAACACTGTTTTATCAGTGATGGCTTATGATTATCCACAGGAGAAACTATCAGTATATCTATCTGATGATGCTGGTTCTGATCTTACATTCTATGCTCTTTTGGAGTGTTCCCACTTCGCTAAGCATTGGATTCCGTATTGCAACAAATACGAAATTGAACCTCGAGCACCCGAAGCATACTTTCGTACAGTGACAAATAACCTTGACTCCCATCAGGCTCAGGATTTTGCTACAATCCAGGTACTTCTTTCTATGCCTGATACATATTTTGTGATGCTTTGATTTGCATTTCAATGAAATCTTGAAATTATCTGCTGTTTTGTATTTTTTGATGAAGAAACTCTACCACGAAATGGAAAATAGGATTGAACTTGCAACGAAGCTGGATAAAGTGTCTAAAAATGCCTCTTTGGAACACAAAGGATTCTCTAAATGGGATTCATATTCATCCAAAAAGGATCATGACACCATTTTGGAAGTAACCACTACAAACTTTCTTGCGAATATAAAATTATCCGTAAACGATATAAATTGTTTTTGTTCACGTTTATCAGATACTGATTGATGGGAAAGATGCAGAATGTAAGGATACTGAAGGGTGTAGATTGCCAACGCTCGTTTACTTGGCTCGTGAGAAACGACCGAAATATTTTCATAACTACAAAGCTGGAGCTATGAATGCTTTGGTAAGCCTGATCCAAATTAGCCTTGTGATTACTTGTACAAACAAACTTTACTGAATGCAGATAAGGGTGTCTTGTGCTATCAGCAATGCACCTATAATTCTAAACGTAGACTGCGACATGTATTCAAATAATCCGCAATCGATAAGAGACGCTCTCTGTTTCTTGTTGGATGAAAAGAAAGGTAGTGAGATTGCATTTGTGCAGTTTCCACAGAATTTTCATAACGTAACCAAGAATGATCTTTACGGAGGCTCAATGAGAGCTATCAGAAAGGTGAATGTTTTCTTTTACGTTTCGTTTACATCACATATCAGAAAGTCCACTGTTCCAATATATTTTGAAATACAGGTTGAAAGTCCTGGTTTAGATGGTTTGGGTGGTATTTTATATATTGGAACTGGATGCTTTCACAGAAGAGACACTCTTTGTGGGCGTAAGTTCAGTAAAGGATCGACATTCGAATGGAAGACGATAAAAACTCCAATTTACGATAAAAGCTATATCGAATTGGAAGAAAAAGCAAAAGAACTTGCAAGCTGCAGATATGAGAAGAACACTAAATGGGGCAATGAGGTCTTACTCTTCTAAACAAGACAAACATATTTCATTTTCAGGTTACTTATATGATTGTGATTAAATGTAGATGGGCTTAAAGTATGGTTGTCTTGTCGAAGACGTAGCAACTGGTCTTTCGATACATTGCCGAGGCTGGAAATCGGTTTATTTCAATCCAAAAAAGAAGGGTTTTTTGGGTTATGCAGGAACAACACTTGATCAAAATCTTGTACAGCACAAGAGATGGTCTGAGGGAAACTTGCAACTTTTCTTCTCAAAAAATGGTCCTATTTTGAATGGAATTGGAAATCTACACATTTGTCATATAGCAGGATACAGTCTTTATGGTCTCTGGGCTATCAATTGCTTTGCAACATTATACTACTCCATCATCCCTTCTCTTTATCTCCTAAAAGGCCTTCACTTGTTTCCTCAGGTAACAATCAATCACTTCTATTTATAACCCGCGATTGAAACGAATCGGGTTTTTGCTCTTTCATCTTGTACTTGCTGATTCAGGTTTCAAGTCCATGGATCTATCCATTTATGTACGTGATCATATCGACAAATTTGTACAGCTTTGGTGAGTTTATATTGTGTGGAGGAACAGCTTTAGGTTGGTGGAATGAACAAAGAATGTGGCTCTACAAAAGAACAAGTTCTTATCTCTTTGCTGTAATGGATACTTTCTTGAAATGGATTGGCTTTTCAGAATCAGGATTCGTTATATCAGCCAAAGTTTCGGATGATCAGGTAATGGAGAGGTACGAGCGAGAGACGATGGAGTTTGGAGTTGATTCACCATTTGTGATCGTACTTTCATCGATCGCCATGATCAATCTCGTCTGTTTCGTAGTGATGTTGTTCAGAATGGCATCGATCCAGAGCAAAGGATTCGAGATATCATTGGTTTTACAGATGGTTTCGTGTGGTGTTCATGTTTTGATCAATTCACCGGTGTATTCTGCTGCTTTCTTTCGCCGGGATTCGGGGAGATTGCCAAGGTCTGTGACGGTTAAATCTTCATTGGCAGCTCTTTCAATCTGTACCATTTGGATCATGTCTTGAAGCAAAAACAGACGATTACATGCAAGGAATTTGTATCGATTGACCCGATATGTAAATATTGATTTTATATGTAATGTGAATCATACGAATATACGAATGTAAAAATACATAATTTTTAAACTTCGAAATGTCATCAAGACATGAGACAAACAGTGCACAGTGAAAGAGCAGCCAAAACAGATTTAACTGTCACAGAGATTGGCAACCTACCCGTATCTCGCCGGAGAAAAGCTGCCGAGTACAACGGTAGATTGAGCAAAACAATAACCCCACAAGAAACCATCTGTAAAACCAAAGATGTCTCGAAGCCCTTGCTTCGGATCACTCGTAACACCATCGATACGAAACAAAATAAGTTGATCATGGCGATAGATGAGAGTATAGTTACCATAGGTGAATCGACTCCGAACTCCATCTTCTCTTGCTCGTAGCGTTGCATTACTTCGTTGTCCGAAACTTTTGATGATATAACGAATCCTGATTCTGAAAAGCCAACTAATTTCAAGAATGTATCCATTACAGCAAAGAGATAAGAACTTGTTCTTTTGAAGAGCCACATTCTTTGTTCATTCCACCAACCTAAAGCTGTTCCTCCACAGGATATAAACTCAAAAAAGCTATACAAATTTGTTGATATGATCACATACAGAAATGGATAGATCCATGGACTTGAAACCTGAATCAGCAATGCATAAATCCCTCAAATTTCAAGTACAAGTTAAAGAACAAAAACCGATTTTGTTTCAATCGCAGGTTATATGTAGAAGTTATTGATACCTGAGGAAACAAGTGAAGGCCTTTTAGGAGATAAAGAGAAGGGATGATGGAGTAGTATAATGTTGCAAAGCAATTGGGAGCCCAGAGACAGCAAACACTGTATCCTGCTATAAGGCCTAAATTCAGATGTCGAAATCCAGCCATGATTGGTCCATCCTTTGATAAGATCATTTGAAAGCCACCCTCTGACCATCGCTTGTGTTGTACAAGAATTTGATCAAGTGTTATTGCTGCATAACCCAAGAAACCTTTCCTTTCTGGGTTGAAATAAACCGATTTCCAGCCCCGGCATTGAATCGACAAACCGGTCACTACATCTTCTACAAGACAACCATACTTTAAGCCCATCTGCATAAAAACCACAAACAAATGAGCAACATGGAAAGAAATATGGTTTCGGGGTTGTTCAGAAGGGAAAAACCTCATTGCCCCATTGAGTGTTGTTCTCATATCCACAGCTCGCAACTTCTTTTGCTTTCTCTTCAAGCTCAACTTTGCTTTCACTGTTTCTTGAAGCAGTGATTGTCTTCCATTCGAATGTTGATCCTTTGCTGAACTTGCGTCCACAAAGAGTGTCTCTTCTGTGAAAGCATCCAGTTCCAATATACGTTGAACCTCCACAACCATCCAAACCAGAGATGTCTAACTGTATATCAAAATAGAGAAAACTAATGTTAACTATTTTAGAGACAGGATCCATTATCCCGCAGGAGTATAGAAAATAAAAGAGACAAAGACCATATTTCAAGAAAACGAAATAGCTTTGCGTGTGGTAATAGGAAGTAAATGAAGAATTCACCTCTGTCATGATTCTCAGGGAGCCACCATAAAGATCATTCTTGGTAATATTATGGAAATTCTGTGGAAACTGGACAAATGCAATCTCACTGCCTTTGTTTTCATCCAGCAAGAAGCAGAGAGCATCTCTAATCGATTGTGAGTTATTGGAATACATGTCGCAATCCACATTTAAAATTACAGAAGCATTGCTGATTTCAGATGATACCCTTATCTGCATTTCACAATAAATAAATGGTTTCTTCAGCAAAAATAACAAAGAAAGTAGAATTTGGAAGAATGTTTTCAGGCTTACCAAAGCGTTCATAGCTCCAGCTTTGTAGTTATGAAAATATTCAGGCCGCTTCTCTCGAGCCAAATAAACCAGTGTTGGCATCCTACACCCTTCAATATCCTTACATTCTGCATCTCTCCCATCAATCAGTATCTGATAAAAGTAAAGCCGAAATATCGATATTTATTTTGAATAATTTTCAATCATAGAGAAAGAAAGGAATTTTGCAGTTACTTCCAAAATGGTGTCATGATCCTTGTTGGATGAAAAGGAATCCCACTTCGAAAATCCCTTGTGTTCTAATGATCTATTTTTGGACACTCTTCCCAGTTTCTTTGCAAGATCAATTCTATTTTCCATCTCTTGGTAGAGTTTCTTGAA
This sequence comes from Utricularia reniformis, assembly GCA_009725065.1. NCBI lineage: Eukaryota > Viridiplantae > Streptophyta > Magnoliopsida > Lamiales > Lentibulariaceae > Utricularia > Utricularia reniformis. The sequence continues at coordinate 371,283 of RWGZ01001258.1, read as the reverse complement.
GAAAAAAACAAGTCAAACTTACAGCATCCCTGCAGTATGGATTAGGCAAAGAAATACCTTTATTGAAGCCAAATCCAGAGCCTGATGGGAGTCAAGGCTATTTGTCACTGTTCGAAAGTATGCTTCGGGTGCTCTAGGTTCAATTTTGTACTTCTTGCAATACGGAATCCAATGCTTAGCGAAGTGGGAACACTCGAAAAGAGCATAGAATGTAAGATCAGAACCAGCATCATCAGAAAGATACACTGATAGTTTCTCCTGTGGATAATCATAAGCCATCACTGATAAAACAGTGTTGATCACCATCACCGGAGGCTCCGTTTCCGGATCAGCAGTACAAACAAAGATATCGATTCCAGGCAAATCATCACCATACCTATTCATTATCATCACTTAAGTTAATAAAAGAATCAACAAACTGAGGTAAAATCAGTTAAAAGTGGAATATGAAACAGAGAAAGACCTTTGAGATAGCCTCTCCTTGAAACTATAGCGATTAACTCGGTTCCAGCGATGAGCAAAAGTAAGAACCCAGTAAAACCCAAACCACAATTCTGCTGCAAACATCCCAATCGACGCAAAGCATCCATTTTCAGAGAGATGCGTAGCTCTGTAAACCCATATCATAACAATTCCCAGGAATATTGAAGCTGCAAAAGGCTTATACACAAAGCTCCCTTTTGCTTTCTTTGTGTCAAACAGTGGATCATATGAAGAAAAATCAGCCATATTCCTACAAAACTTACAGCTCTTGGCAGGCAACTCTTTAAGATTTCATCTGGGGCTGCATAACTTATACAGGGAAGATGGTGAACTGTCAAATGTTGCAGAGTCTTCGCCTTCATGTTTATTTTAAAACTGTTGGGTAGTTGCCGACGGCTGAAGAGGGGCCGCATGCGACAAGGTCAAAAAAGGGGGGAATTTTAAAAAGATACACATTTTTTTAAATGAATGTTACTGACACCTATAGCTTATAATAATATAAAGACGATATCATTAAAATTTATAAATTGCATACAAAATTCTGAAGTTGATATAATGTACACGATTAGTCCCTAAACTTTTAAATGTTGTAAACGATGTACCCTCAAAGTTTAAGAATTGAGTGGTTGGCCCCTGAACTTCCAAAACAGTTTATATTTGACCCTTATACTCGTTAATATTTTAAACATCCACATAGTTTGTATTTTACCCATTAACTTTGAAAAGATGTTATGATTATGTCTCCAAACTTTGAAAATTTTAAAAATAACACATAAATTATCAAAACAACTTATACGAAAAAAGACGAAAACCACTACTATTCACTCAAGGGTCATTCTCGAACGGTTTTGAAACTTCGGGGGCTTCTCACGTAATTTACAAACTTTGGGAGCATCGTCTTTACACTATTTTAAACATTATGGGCCAATTATACATTTTTCTCTTTTTTAAATGCATTTCATAACTATATTTCTTATTTTATATAATTACAATTTATTCATATTCATAATAAATCAAAAAATGATGAGTTTTTTATAAAAAAAAAACCCGAAACCCCTACATCGGTATCGTCCTATATATTGGATGGTCTCTACACCGGTATATCAAATCTGCACCGTAATAACTAATGAGAACCCTCTAACTATGTACCACGAGGAGGGTTCAGCCTTGCGAATCAATGTTTCAGCCCAATGATGAAGTCCAACCCAAACCGAGGTGGCGGGACTCAAAGAGAGTTTGCTGTTGAAATTGCTGAATGTTGGATCGATCTCATATGATGTTGGAACGGTCCCGAAAAGTCATATGATACACGAGTATTAAGTAACAGTGTCAAGTAACATTATTAAAATCGAGAGAATTAAATTTTTCAAATTAATAAACATTGAGATCAATATTGTCACTGTATGTAAATCATAGAGACTATTTTGACAATCAAACTTTGAAAATATGTTTAACAATTTTGGGTATCAAATTCTATAAATTTCGGGAATGGATAATGGAAATTTTTTGAAATTATGGATTACAAATATCAAAAAAGCTTTTAAGATCAAATTTAAAACATGGGGACTAGAGCGTTATTTTCTTAAAATATTTGGTTATTAAAAATACAAAAAATACGTATTTTATTAAATATTCAACATATCATTCGTACAGTTAATACATAACAACATCAAGACATGAGACAAACAGTACACAATGAAAGAGCTACCAATGCAGATTTAACTGTCACATATATTGGCAACCTCCCCGTATCACGCCGGAGAAAAGCTGCCGAGTACACCGGTATATTGAGCAAAACAATAACCCCACAAGAAATCATCTGTAAAACCAACGGTGTCTCGAAGCCATTGCTTCGGATCACTCGTAATACGAAACAAAATAAGTTGATCATGGCGACAGATGAGAGTATAGTTACCATAGGTGAATCGACTCCAAACTCCATCTTCTCTTGCTCGTAACGCTGCATTACTTCACTGTCCGAAACTTTTGATGATATGACGAATCCTGATTCTGAAAAGCCAACTAATTTCAAGAATGTATCCATTACAGCAAAGAGATAGGAACTTGTTCTTTTGTAGAGCCACATTCTTTGTTCATTCCACCAACCTAAAGCTGTTCCTCCACACAATATAAACTCACCAAAGCTGTACAAATTTGTCGATATGAACACGTACATAAATGGATAGATCCATGGACTTGAAACCTGAATCAGCAAGTACAAGATGAAAGAGCAAAAACCCGATTTGTTTCAATCGCGGGTTATAAGTAGAAGTGATTTGTACCTGGGGAAACAAGTGAAGGCCTTTTAGGAGATAAAGAGAAGGGATGATGGAGTAGTATAATGTTGCAAAGCAATTGGGAGCCCAGAGACAATAAACACTGTATCCTGCTATAAGGCCTATATTCAGATGTCGAAATCCAGCCGTTATCGGTCCATCTTTTGATAATATAATTTGAAAGTCACCCTCTGACCATCGCTTGTGTTGTACGAGATTTTGATCAAGTGTTGTTCCTGCGTAACCCAAGAAACCTTTCCTTTCTGGGTTGAAATAAACAGATTTCCAGCCCCGGATATGAATCAACAAACCGGTCGATACATCTTCTACAGGACAACCATACTTTAAGCCCATCTGCATTAAATCACAAACAAATGAGTAACATGTAAAGTTTTGGGGTTGTTCAGAAGGGGGAAAAACCTCATTGCCCCATTGAGTGTTTCTCTCATATTCACAGCTTGCAAGTTCTTTTGCTTTCTCTTCAAGCTCAACTTTACTTTCACTGTTTCTTAAAGCAGTGATTGTCTTCCATTCGAATGTTGATCCTTTGCTGAACTTGCGTCCACAAAGAGTGTCTCTTCTGTGAAAGCATCCAGTTCCAATATACATTGGACCTCCATAACCATCCAAACCAGAGAAATCTAACTGTATATCAAAATAGAGAACACTAGACCATATTTCAAGAAAACGAAATAGCTTTGCGTGTGGTAACAAGAAGTAAATGAAGAATTCACCTCTGAGATGGTTCTCAGGGAGCCTCCATAAAGATCATTCTTGGTAATGTTATGAAAATTCTGAGGAAACTGCACAAATGCAATCTCACTGCCTTTGTTTTCATCAAGCAAGAAGCAGAGAGCATCTCTAATCGATTGTGAATTATTGGAATACATATCGCAATCTACATTTAAAATTACGGGTGCATTGCTGATTTCAGATGATACCCTTATCTGCATTTCACAATACATAAACGGTTTGTTCAGCAAAAACAACATAGAGAGTGAAATAACAATAAAAGTAGCATTACCAAAGCGTTCATAGCTCCAGCTTTGTAGTTATGAAAATATTCAGGCCGCTTTTCTCGGGCCAAATAAACCAGTGTTGGCAGCCTACACCCTTCAATATCCTTACATTCTGCATCTCTCCCATCAATCAGTATCTGATAAAAGTAAATCCGAAATATCGATATTTATTTTGAATAATTTTCAATCATAGAGAAAGAAGGGAATTTTGCAGTTACTTCCAAAATAGTGTCATGATCCTTGTTGGATGAAAAGGAATCCCACTTCGAAAATCCCTTGTGTTCTAATGATCTATTTTTGGACACTCTTCCCAGTTTCTTTGCAAGATCAATTCTATTTTCCATCTCTTCGTAGAGTTTCTTGAAGAAAAAACAAGTCAAATTTACAGCATCCCTGCAGAATGGATTCGGCATAGATATACCTGGATTGTAGCCAAATCCTGAGCCTGACGGGAGTCAAGGCTATTTGTCACTGTTCGAAAGTATGCTTCGGGTGCTCTAGGTTCAATTTTGTACTTCTTGCAATACGGAATCCAATGCTTAGCGAAGTGGGAACACTCGAAAAGAGCATAGAATGTAAGATCAGAACCAGCATCATCAGAAAGATACACTGATAGTTTCTCCTGTGGATAATCATAAGCCATCACTGATAAAACAGTGTTGATCACCATCACCGGAGGCTCCGTTTCCGGATCAGCAGTACAAACAAAAATATCAATTCCAGGCAAATCATCACCATACCTATTCATTATCATCACTTAAGTTAATAAAAGAACCCACAATCTCAGTTAAAAGTGGAATTTGAAAAAGAGAAAGACCTTTGAGATAGCTTCTCCTTGAAACTATAGCGATTAACTCGGTTCCAGCGATGAGCCAGAGTAAGAATCCAGTAAAACCCAAACCACAATTCTGCTGCAAACATCCCAATCCACACAAAGCATCCATTTTCAGGGAGATGCGTGGCTCTGTAAACCCATATCATAACAATTCCCAGGAATATTGAAGCTGCAAAAGGCTTATACACAAAGCTCCCTTTTGCTTTCTTTGTGTCAAACAGTGGATCATATGAAGAAAAATCAGCCATATTCCTATACAACTTACACCTCTTGGCAGGCAACTCGTTAAGTTTTCATCTGGGGATGCATAACTTATACAGGGAAGATGGTGATTTGTCAAATGTTGCAGCTGCTTTCTTCAATGGTCAAATGTTGCAGAATCTTCGCCTTCGTGTACTGAACACTCTTGACTTTGCAACCTAACTTATGTTTATTTTAAAATGGTGAGGTAGTTTTCCTGAAAGGGGCTACTCCAGATAGCTACACCGACAACACAGTAAAACAAAGTAAATGGGGTGATTTTTTTTCTAAAATGCCTGACGACGAAGTAACCCACAAGATATGGGATTCTCTGTAGAGGAATTAGGGTTTTTCCCATTTCCGATTTTTTTGATTGATCAATGAGATAGACTGATTCGATCAGTCCTGGTCCTGGGCAGGGAGGATTGATTGCCGGATTTGAAGTAGAAAAGCCGTCGCCCATGGAGACATTTCATCTGGCAACCCTCCTCCCATTGATGAAGAAAATAAGTAGAAAAGGTGATTTCTTCAATTTGTTCTTGAAGATTTGAGAAATTGAAAAGGTTTTCTAGCTGAATGAATGAATCTGTACAGTAAATTAAACTAAAATTATTAAGTGGAAAATAATAAAATAAAATAAATCCGCCATTGAAGAAGTTCTTCTTCTTCTTCTTTACTAGAGCTTCAGCCAATTCTCCCCGCTAATGAATGTTCTATTCAGGTACCATTTTGCCTGATCATGAGTGAAAGCTTTTGACCATGGAGCTCTTCCTCTTCTATTTGCACCTTTCCCTCTGCACTGATACTCCCCAAACTCCACAGTTCTGCAACCATGTAACATACGACTATTTTGTGTTAGCTTCACTGTGACTACATAAAAAGATGATCTTTTTCGATTAAACATTACCGTTGTCGTTCTGGTTTTCCCCAGTCAGTCCATCCCACAGGAATCACATCAACGTCTATAATGCATTTTGAATAAACTACTCTTGAATACGGTCCCCAGGCTCTCGCTAAGTATATTTTCCCATTACCAACTATATTACAGTTTACAAAAGAGAAGCCTGTATCTTCATCTTGTGAACTTCTTTTCTGTGCTGCTATAGAATACCCGTATCCCACAAGAGAGATCTTGCATTCCTGTTGCAGCACACATGAATTCGAGTAACTTTAAGAGAGAAAACAATGAAAATTACATACCTGATAAAGTGATCTTCCATTACCAAAGATGAAATCAGTTTTGCCTTGAATTGTACACTGGTAAAAGAAATGTGTTCCTACTTCATCTAAAAGCGTATCTTGATACCCCAGAAAGTGTACTCTGTAGAAAACCGATTTATCTCCGGCGATCCTCAGTGCTACAGCCTGGTATCCTTGTGCCCCTGGTTTATCTGTTGACACAGGATTCTGTAAACAAGAACAAAATGTTAGGTATTTGTATCAATTTGGGATTGGGGCGATTAAGATATTGTTAATTGCCTCGAAAGTGATCCCTGCTGCACAGAAGAAGTTGGATTCAACAGCAACACTGGCAGAGCGCTGGGTTCCCACTTCCCCTCCGTTTTCGTCCCGGTCAGCGGCCTTGTTGTGCCATGTTATCACCGTTGATCCAGAATGCGATGGATTTCCGATCAATGAAATATAAGGCTTTGTAGCTGGAATGTGAACCTTTTCCCTGCACAAGGTTTTCATGAACATCACAATTTTCCATATTTTTTTATTTATAAATAAAATATGTGAAATTTTGACGCATTAATTCTTATATTTTTAAAAATTATTATATTTACAAATAAAACATGAAATCAATATATTTAAAGAAATTGACAAATTTAGTACTCAAACTTTAATTTATCATGTGTAATCCAATAATTTTAACAAAAATAGTTCATAAGGTTTACAAAATTTGTCAAATTCGATCCCCTTTGCGAATTAATTTTACCACATATATTAAAATTTGAGGTTTAAATTTACCGAAATTTATGAAGTATGAGATTAGTTTTGCAGTAAAGTTTTAATATAGTTTTGACTTAAAAAAACTTTATAACTAAATTTGTCAAAATTTAGATATTTTAGGAACCATATTTATCAAATCATAACTAATACTCACTATATATTATTATTTTAATATGAAACATTGATTCTAATAATAATAGATTAAAAGTTAATATTGAGTATAAAAGAATATATTAATTAAATAAAAATAACCGGGAAGACAGACATGCAGTAAGCGTATGGCGAAAAAGAAGGAACGGGGGAAGTGAAAACTAACCTGTAGACTCCTGGAAGAATGTGAATCTTGACTCTCTCGGAGTTATTCTCCGGCACCATATCCACCGCCCCTTGCACGGTGGTGGAATCTCCACCGCCGTTTTTATCCACCACAATGACTCTCCCACCGCCGCGGCTACTCACATACTGTCTTCCTGTGTTGAAAAGCAAATCATCCCACGTAATATAATTCGTGGCAGTGTCTTCTACGATCACTGAAACCCCAACTTTCAGACCCAGAAAAAGAACAACAAGTAAACAAAACAAACGACGATTTGATCGGAAAACATTCATTTTTTCAGGCGGATCAAAACCCAGAAACAGAAAGGATTAATTAATCAATTATTTCGAAGATCAGCTTGAGATGGAATGTTACAGAGGGAAATAAAGAAGGAAATAGAGCTTCAAGAGTCAGTTAAATGTTACAGAAGAAGAGTTTATAGTGAAGGGAAGATTTGTGATATGGAGGGAAAGTAATATTTTTCAGGGATTATTTTAACTGATTTTCAGGAATATCTTAACATATATATATTTTATAATATATGATTTATAATTATATAATATCATATTGATTATATTTAAATATTTGGTAATATATTAATTAAAATATGCTTGACATTCTTTCCATACATGTAACGATCTTGGTTTCAATTACTGTTTTATTAGAGCGCTATACTTAACATAATTAATTGTAATTACTGAACCACTTAATTCCTCATGTTACTGTATTTAATTGTTTTTTATCATCTTTAACAACTTCTTTGCTCTAGTTTTTTTAATTATGAATAAATTACAAGGATAATCCCCCAACTTTCATAAAATTAATGTTTCCTCCAAGTAGATTTTCGAATATAACTTAGATATGATAAATCTACTATTCATTAATAATATTTGTTAAAATTATATAAATATAATTAATAATAAATCTAACTTAGATATCATGTAACCTTTTTATTTGATTAAGTTATGTGAACCATGCCAATATTATTGAATATTGATAAAATATTTAATCCGCAAATTCGCATAATTCAAATATTTTTTTACAGTACTTATATTTAATTAATGTATGGATTCGCCAATACATTATTTGGTAAAACAATAAAAAAAATATTATAGAAAAACAACGATCTGTAAATAATTTAATATTGTATAATATAAACCATGCATATAAATGAAATACCAACAGTACCCCTGAAACTTACCAGTTCTATTTTTTCTGCGCCTTTTCAATCTTAATAAATCCGAATATACTTAGAAGGAAATTACATTCATGCCCCTTACCGTATTCCATAGTTCATTCTCCATTCAATACAAAGTTTCCATGGTAAGAAATGGGATGAATACAAAAACACAACAAATGAGAATTCTACGAGAGAGACGGCATAATCTTTCCGCAGCATTTTCCGAAGCCAACGGTATAGCCATCACCCTGCAATAATTTACCGAAGCAATGAAACTAGATTAACAATAATACCAATTCGTAAGAAAGATCTATATGATTCGTCAAATGTAGCTCATGTTCTTGAAATGCATTTCACCAACAAACTAACTAACCACAGTATGGGGTAGTGATGATTCTCATGATATTTTTTGTCAATATTCAATGAGAAATGAGATCATTAACCTTGCAATAACCAGTGAGTGTGACTTCATCTCCATCAACCAAGAACGTACGACTAGTTCCAGAAAATGATAATGGCTTTTCTCCATTCCATGTCAGTTCTAGTAAGCATCCGTACGATTCAGGCTCCTGCAAAATCAAAACCAAGTTTTGTTGAGAATATGTTCTCGTTTATAAAGGAGTGATATCATAAATAATTGGTTTGACACTCTTCAGCCCGTTGAATCATGAACTTCTACAAGTTTGCTAGTAATGGAACTAAATGTATGGAAATCTTACCGGACCACTAATTGTTCCAGTTCCGAGGAGATCACCCACTCTTAAATTGCATCCATTGATTGTATGATGGGCAAGTTGCTGATTGATACTCCAATATCTGTACTAAATGCTTCTAATTGTATATAAAAAATAAACAGAAAACTATATGCAGATTAGCACATACAGATGTTTGAAGTTACTTCTTGATATGATACATTCATCCTGTTTGCCCGATGTTAAGATCGAAACCTGGAATATAAATTTTGCAGGTCATTGAGAGTGGATTTGGAGTAAATTATATGAATGAATCACCTCTAAGGAAATATCGTAGTTTTTGGGTTCTTTCTCAGCTAGATATGGCAAAGGAGGAGGAACCTGTTATAAAAATTCACACAAGGAACTGGGATCATATACAAATAAGTCTATTCCAAATCAAAAGCTTATAGAGCACCTGTTGTGGAGGATTACAAATAAATGGTTCTAGAGCATCTAAGGTGACAATCCATGGGGATATAGTTGTGCCTGCAGTGGATAACACAATTAAAAGATCAATTTAGAGTTTGCAACTATAAACACAAGATTCCCTTACAAAAACTTTTTCCCAGAAAAGGACCAAGAGGGACATACTCCCATGCCTGAATATCTCTTGCTGCAGAGCAAAATGAATGGTTTAAGGAGGTAAAAAGGTGCAAATTCATGTTATTTTATTAAAAGAGGTTCATACCACTCCAGTCATTCATTAATACAAGCCCAAATATATGATCCGAAGCTTCATTTATATTAATTGGCTTCCCTAGTTCATTCCCTGGTCCAACTATGGCAGCCTAGAGGTTATTAAGCTTGCGTTACATCAATAGTGGAAGCAAAAATTATTAGCATTAATAAGCGTACCATTTCAAGTTCGAAGTCCAACTTACGAGAAGGACCAAAATATGGTTGTGAATTTCCACTTGGACTAGCTTGTCCTCTGTGTAATAGAAGCATAATCATATTCAATATACTTAATATGCTTTAAAAGCACAAGGAGCAATCATATGTGTAGTGATTTTTACAAGGATTTAGTAAGTCAAAAGTCTCTCACGCAGTTCAACATCTCAACAAAAATTGAAAACAAGCAAAAGCATTGAGCAAGCATATCTATATATGTGAATGAAACAGCGTGAGAAATAATAAGAATGCATGCAAGTGAAACAAGTTCTGCTATAACCTTGGCCTGATTACGTCGGTACCAGAGATGACAATGGATGAAGCACGACCATGGTATGCTATAGGGATATGAAACCTGAAAATAAGAATTCATCCCCAGTAAAGATTGAATAGGAAATTATAGAGACGATGCAAAGGAAGAAAACATATGTTCGAGCTCATATTTGGAATTGAAAGTAACCAAGTAACTATACCAATTTAAGTTTATTGGGTTTTCGGGGCCACGAAATATTGTTCCACAATTCCTAGCATGATGCTGGGAAGCAAAAAAGTCGGTATAATCCCCAATAGCAATGGGAAGAAGCATTTGGACCTTCCCCTGGAAATCATGACATATTTAAAACAAAATATTCAAAATAACCAGATATTTAACATTCTGAAATGTAATACCATGGGCAGAAGTGCTTTTTCTCTAAGACTAGCATTATCACGCAATGTTGGCTCATCAGCTGCATTATGAAAAAATCCATGTTCAAACTCATCTAACATAGAAGATGGCGCATAACTTCACACAGCTTAAGCATGAAACGCAAACCTAACCTGATAATAGGTTCTGCAATGTTGTCCGTGCTTCAAGCCATGCAGGTCGCCCCAACCCCAAGAATTTATTTAAATTTGGCTGCATGATATACCATTCGAATCTATTAGGACATAGCAAACCTTAATTTTTAATTGGAAAGGCAAGGTTTTCACATTAATAAACAACAAAGAAAAAAGAAACATCTCCTAAACAGAACTTCGTGAATTAATAATATACAGAACAAAAATCTACAACTTTCTTGGACAAGAAATTCATACAATTTAACCTATGAAACCAACTGGAGCCACCATGCCATTGCACCATCAATAAAAAAGCTACCAAGAGAGTTGAATTTTACACAGAAAATAGAACTAACTAAGGAGCCGAGTATTCATGCTTCAGAATGAGCCACGTCATCAATCATCAGCCCATCCACTTCAACAATGAGCAAAAACCACATTGCGCGAAAGACGAACCTGGTGGAAGCAATCGGAGTTGCTGAGATGCGGACCATAAAAAAGCCCAGCGTCGGCGAGGACAGATAGATCAAGAACATAGTCGCCGATTGCAACTGCCGGCCGAGGCTCGGAATCTGAATCCGGTTTAAATACTCCGAATGGAAGGTTCTGGATAGGAAAATGAGACTCCAGAGGAACTTCAACGAACGCTTGGAGCACCATCGTCGATGAAGATTGTCGACGGCGTCGGAGCTGAGTGACAGTACCACTAGAACTGGCAATTCTCTTTTTGTACATTTTATTTATTATTATTCATATTATTATTTCTATTTTCCCTCTCATCTTACTATTTTTGTTTTCTTTTCTATATTCAATTATTTCTTATCAGTTTTGTGTATATAATTGTATAATTTAATAAGAGAAAATTAGGACGATAACTCCCATGTTTAGAGCGATCCAATCCACTAATAAAAAAGCAAACAAAAAACAAGAAACACCAATTATTATATTTCTCTATTTTATTGAATTACCCTAAACCATAATCAATATTGGATCATTAACATCTTGCGCATAATTCATTATAAGATCAAATCTAGAATTTACACAAGTCAAATACAGAATCCTCTTATTCCCCCAAACCAGCAGTCACATAAGAAAAAAAATGCACAATTACAATACCCTCTCTATAATCCATCCATTAATAAAGCTACTCATCAATCAGTTGCAACTTTGATAATCAGTTTCAAGTGTGAAAAATACATAACCTGTCATGATTTAAACATCATCATCATTAACTTGGTTGAAGAAAGGATCTTTAAGAAGATCTGAAGCCGATGGTCGAGCTGCGGGAAGAGAAAGACATTTATCGATAAATGCTTTCACTTCAGGATCCCTGACCTTGTTAATGGACTGTGGTTTTATACCAGAAGTCACCTTTCTGTATATGTGGACAACATTGTCGCATTCTTTGTATGGTAACTCGCTTGTCACTAATTCGAGCATACACATTCCAAATGAGTATATGTCTACAAGTTCTGTGTATTTCTCTTCATATAGCTCAGGTGCCATGAATTCTGGTGTTCCTATTAATGAATAAGCCAAACGGTTCTTCCCAACTATTGCTGCCAATCCCAAATCACCAATCTTTATCTGCAACACTCCAAATCTATAATGTACTTTAAATAGAACAAAACAATCAAGCAAGATTAAAGGATCACAGTACAGAGGAGACACTGGTATTGAATCAACAGTAATGGCACAAAAGAAAGTTGAAATAAATGAATCATGATGCAAGAGAAAGAAAGTGATACCTGGCCAATGTTGCCATTAATGAAGATATTGCTGCAGTTGAGGTCTCTATGAATTACACAGGGTTCATGACTATGGAGATAGTCCAAGCCCTTCAAAATCTGCAAAGACCACTTCTTGAGTGCCATAAGTGAAACCTGAGTATGTTTCTTCCTGTATTCCCTCAAATTCCCAGAGTTGCAAAAATCAGTAATAAAATTAAGATGGTTTCTTCCCTGATCCCTCCAAACTGAGTACAAAGTAACTATATTCTTATGTTTCAAACTCCCTAGCAACCGAACCTCGGAATATAACCGGCTAATCATAGCTTCATCATCAGAGAAATTTCCCAACTTAACTTGATTCCATGCCACCTCAATTCCCTCTTCTTCATCAAAAGCCCTGTAAACTCTCTTCACAGCCCCAGAACCCAATAACATATCATATCGTCCGTATCTTCCACTTGGATCAACTTCAACAAATGGCTCCTTAACTTGATCTCCCATTTCACAATCACGATGATAAATTATCACATCAAAACCTCAAAAGGGCTACAAAATCAAAAATCACAAAACAAATGCCACTTAAAACACAAACCTAATACGCAATCAAACAAAGAAAATAAAACACGGGAACTAATTCATCCATATCCAAATAAAAACCATCAATGCTTACCATTTCACAATCGCGATTGTCCAACGAACAAAGAACCAATCACCAAAAAGGAGCCATGAATAGAAATAAATACAAGTCATGATTCTTATACTGAGAGGATTCGGTTAGGTTAGGTTACGTAGTTGCTCTATACCTTTGGGCTCCATGTATAATCAAAGAGGTTGACAATTCCTTCCTATTTCAAAAATCTTGTGCTCTGTGGGTAATAAGAATAATAGCAATTTACAAATAATATATTTAGATGGTTAATTATGAAATAATAAACATTGTTTCAATAATGATATTAATACAATCTACGCGGAATCGACTCCTTCGACCGACTCAGTACGACACGAGTCGACTTGACTCGGCAATATTGTAAGAGTCGGACTTTCAACTCGGTTATTATTTTTAAATAAAATAATATTAAATAATGTTTAAATTTGTTGAAAGTTACATAAACTCTAAGTTTTAAACTACAAATATTTTATCAATTTATTATATAAGATAATTCAATTTTATAAAAAAATGAATATAGTTTTTATATTTCATGTCTCTCCAAAAGCAATCATATTTCAGTCTATTTCATGCTTACACGATTAATTCACAAATATATAGATTATATGACAAAGTAGTGAATACATATAAGTCACTTTTCTAACGAAGAAAAAATATAATTAATGAAGAAATCAAAACGACATCGTTTTGTGTCAAGTGTCGAGAGTCGTAGCGAGTCGACTCAATCCGACACGGGTGCGTGAAGAAAATTAGAAAGTCAGTGTAGTAGAGAAGACAGTCACATCAATTATTTAATATCCCAACAACATTATTTATTTTTAAAATAATAATAACTTTATCCATAATACCGATCATATTGATATTACAATTTTTCATTTTTTTAAACATTGATATAATATTACGTTTTTAGAATATTAAAAATATACACACAAAAAATAAATTTGAAAATTATAATTTTTGGAACATAATTGATTATAATTGTACTTATAACTAATAATTATTTTAAATATATTATTTGGACTTTTTGTCACTAGGTTTGTGTTTTTCGTGTCATCTAGACATTAGCCATCGTCTTGTTTCTCATGCAAGTGGATGCTACACATTAAAATCTTGTAACCCTAGACTTGTATTTATGACTACTATTTAATTTGAACGACTCGATTTTGACTTGTTTGTGTTCGTTCATATTGTAAGTCGAATGAAAAAAATTGTTTGAATATTGTTCATATTGTACTTGCAAAGTAAGTGTTGTGTTCTCACTTCTCATTCATATTAATTTGTATTTAAATAAGTCTCCTTTGTGTTTGAGTACGTATTCGTATAGAAATAATAGAAAGTTACTTAAATTCGAACATTTTCGGGTTTATTTGAGTTCATTTTGTTGTCGGAACATTTCTCATATTTTAATTTGAATAATGAAATACGAAATGGACGAGTTGAATAGTGTATTTTCACGAATTGTTTGTAGAGCATAACTTTGATATATCTTATGGTTTTTCATTAAACATAAATAAAATAAAAAAATTGAAATTCGAGGCAACTTTTCACTTTAGTTATTCTAATTATATTTTTGATATTGTCTAAAAATATTTCGAGTATTTATTTTTAGATCAGTCGATTTAATTTTAATCTTTAAATCAATTGTTGTGGGGATACGAGCGACATACGAGGTTGGACCCACAATGTGTGAGTTTACGTCCTCGAGAGAACGAAACTCTATCTTGATTTTCACTATGATAATCAAAGAATACAAGTATAATCAAGAGATATTGATAGTCCGAATGAAAATGGTACGAAAAACGATTAAATACACTCCGTTGCGTCAGAACTGCCAAAATCTCGCGAGTCGGTGCAAAAACTCGCGAGTTAGTACACAAAGTCGCGACTGCCTTAGTGAAATAGGATATGAAGCTCTAGAATCGATGAAACAATGCAGAAACTTGCGAATGAGCAAAAACTTGTGACTCCATGGGCAAAAAGTCACGACTTCGACTAAGGGAACACAAACTCGCGACTACTTGCAAAAATTCGTGAGTGCCGAGATGAGTTCAAGTTAAATCTTTGTCTTGGAAAGCGTGTTAAGAGTATTGTTGTGGTTCCTTTTTAGGGGGTACCAACAGTCACCGGATTCTGAAAATCGGTTTTATTTGTTGTTTGTGGAGACAACTTGAAATAAGAAAATGGAAATAACGCAGACGATTTTAGCGTGGAAAAACCCCTTAAGAAATGGGAAAAAACCACGTTGCCGAGAGGAGAACCTCCACGGCAAATTCATTAATAAATCAATGAAATATACAAAGGGAATAAGAGCAGCGGAAATAAAATTACAGCAGCTAGGGTTCCTCAAAATTGGTCTCCCCTTTAGCTTATCTTTTAGCTCTGTATTTATAGAGGGAGAAACGCGTGTGATCCACGTCCTGAAACCACATTTGACAATGTGTTTCCCTATGCTGGAAAGTGTGGCTGAGCCTGAAGCATGCAATGCATGTTGATGGGCTCACATGCATCCTGTCAGTGCCTTTGTAGTCTGCTGGGACCTACGCAGTCTGTCGGGACCGATCGGTCTGCTTGACCCTAAGCAAACTGACGGGACCGATCGGTCTGCTTGACCCTAAGCAGTCTGCCGGACCGATCGGTGCTGCTGCCCCTAAGCAAATTGCCGGGACCGATCGGTGCTGCTGCCCCTAAGCAAACTGCTAGGACCGATCGGTATGCTGCCCCTAAGCAAACTGCCGGGACCGATCGCCCTATGCTGTTTGTCTGAACCGATCGCACTATGCTGTTTGCCTGGACCGATCGCCCTAAGCTGTTTGATAATTTCAGCTGTCGAATTCTCGATTGGGCCTAACCACCTTCATTCTTGCTTAGGACTTATCGTTGGTACCGGGTTTAATGGTTCTCAACAAGAACACATCCTTGGTACCCGGTTTAAAGGTTGTCAATAAGTATGGACCCATTTTTCAGTATCTTATGACTTATATTTATAGAGAATATCAATCCAATTAGCCAGTTTCAGGTCAAGGAGTCCAATTTTAATTGACTTAACCCAAATTATTTAGAAAATATCCAATTAAACTGGAATAAATGCCATAACATCCCAGAACTTCAGAGGTGCATCCCTGTCGAAAGTTAAGTCAGAAATGACGATAAGAAAATATCGGAAAATCTGGTTGATTAGTTATTTGTCTCTAAATATTGAATAGATAACTTGTAATATCGCTAGAACTTACCAGCACGTTATTTGGGTGTTAAATTACGAAATTACCCTTAGCCTTGTTCGGGACCGAAATTGTCCAAAACCGCTAGAAATGTCAGTATAAAACTCATATGTATGCCCGGGAAGTCCGAATTATGATAATACCCTTGAAAACACACTATTCCGTAAATATACAAGAAAACCGAAAATACTAATTAGCTACATCAGACGAGCTCTCGTGATATCATAATATCAAAAATATCCAGTAATATCAATTCTGATGTAACTTTAGTTATTATTACGGGTTAAAAGTAATGAGAAATTAAGTATATTTTACGAATGTCAAGACTACTACAAACATTTGACATAAAAAGGATTCAATTTTTAAATATTCAAATAATTAAGTTTTAAATTAATTTAGGATTCAATTCTATGTTTTTATAAAAACTGTGGGTCCAAAAGTTTCATTTTTAGTAAACTATTTCTGTATTCTTTGTATATTGAAATATTTGATATAATTATATTGGAAAAATTGTATTTTTAATCTCTCGAATTTGCATAAAAATCAATTTTAGTCATTCAATTCAAACAAATTCAAATTAAATATTTCAAATTTGATATATTATCAATTTTAGTCTAAAATGATTAAAATACCTTTAAGATTAAATAAATTTAGTAAGTATGATTAAATTAACATTTACGAACAAACTTTTAATAACAAAAATTCTTGGCTATGAACTAAAAATAATTTTTTCGGTAAAACGATTGTAATTTTGTCGAAATACTGAACCCAAAATTCAATACGTAAGTATATGTGTTAAGCATTACTTTTATATTGATATATCGGTTCACTCGAGTATATATATTGATTATTAACTTAAAATAATTATTTAATAATGTACATTTTTATTAAATTAAATAAAGATTTGATCAAAATCAAGGAACACATCCTAGATAATGTATCATACGATACATAGAGAAAATAATTCGTATATATAAAAATATATTTAACACAAATAATTTTGAAATAGCTCAAAATTCGGGCCGGTAAACCACTAGACACCAATTTTTTCAATATTAAAATATTTATTTTTAAAATATATTTATTACTTTTCGCGGATCGGATCCGAGATACCGTACTATGACCAGAAAATGTGATATCGAGTAGTATAACTTGATATATGATGTAACGACTAATATATCGGCTATATACACCATATATAAAAAAAATTATTAATGCATAAATTTGCTCCCGAATCCAAAATTTCGACGTGATTTGAGTCAGTTCACTAAAAAATAATTTTTTAGTATAAAGTTTAAAAATTTCCATGATTAAAATATTGGAGTATATGTAGAGAAATTTAATTTAACCATACTTACTAAATTTATTTAATCTTAAGAGCATTTTAGTCATTTTAGATTAAAATTGATAATATAACAATTTGGAAGGACTAAAATTGAAATTTTTCCTAATTATATTATTTTATCATGCTATTCATTTAATTATAATTGTTCACGTAAATTAAACAATAATTACTTATCTTTTTACGAAAAATGATAAAAAATAATGTATTTTCCTAAAAGATAAATTACACATATATATATATAAGCATGAAACATGCCTCCCAAGTCCCACATCATCCATTTACAAAAGTAATCAAACAAGAAAAAAGAATTACAAACCTCAGACACTCTTACAATACAGACCCTAAAACAAAACTCGAGATCAGAAATACCGATATCGACGCAACTCTTGTCTGTAGAGTTCCCGAATTCGGTGCTGGTGGTGTCGAACCAATCGTCGTAGATGGACGTGGACTCACGGGTGGTAAAGGTGGCTCGATCACATCGCTTGGTGTTAAAATCGGATTTGGTGGTTCTGCCGGAGGCAATGCGCTTACGAGATTGAGCAGCGAACCAGGCAGCACGGGGATCATGTAAACTGGCAAATTTCTATAGCCTAAACATCTGTTCGCTGTAATATAACACAAGTAATTGTAATCGTAATCGTAATCAATATCATGATCTAATCGATAACACGAATAAACTTACTTCGGTATCTTGAAGCGGTTCCAGGGTAATCTGTAACAACTCCATTTATAGTCATGATGGAATAGAATGAGTTAAGTTCTACATATGCATCAGCGAAGAAGTCCCATGACTGCGAAAGGAACTCGTTTCGGAATAAACGAACGTATACCGAGAGATTAAACGCTTGGAGAAATGGAACAACATCTGTATGATCAACAAGGTATTGATTATCAGTAGAAAGAACTGATTCTTTCGATACCACAACTGAATTAGCTACGTTTTGAATCTCCGTAATAGTCGAGTTCAGTATGGTCTGTATATCCTCGTTCACTAGATAAACAAGCTCATAATTATTGTTGCCACTGTTTTTGAACCGGGACAGCACCGCACTGTCGCTAGATTGAACCAAAACTCTCTTCGATGTCTGATTTTGTGTTAAAGCATTAAGAACTGCACCGGTTATGTCTAAACCTTGAGCACGAGCAAGATAAGCAGCATGCTGTAAGATTACACGATATTCGTCAAGGTTTTGATAAATGGTAGTAATATAAAACTTCGTACCTCGATGCTGATCAACGCTCCAGAAACAGAAGATGAATTGTTTACAAGAGCTAAAAATTCAGATAATTGCATTAAGTTCCCCATGTTTTCTGCTCTTGGATTACGGTAGAGATTGTATTGCGAGCTGTATGGACTGTACAAAGCAGCTGCAAGGCAAAATAGGGTAATTTACCATAAGTTGAATGCAGTAGATTTGAAGTTCACATACGTCTCAAAGTTTGAATCTGGCTCCATGTGAGATTGTAGGCGAATACGCCATCTTGTATGCCAAGCTCGGGGTTATTTGTTGCCTGGGTTATGAAAGACGATTGAGCAACATCTGTTCTGTCTCTTAGATTGATATAACCTAAACAAAAAGGTATTCCATCATTACTCATTTGCACAGGACAGTCAAGTATATCTACACCATCCAATATTGCTTCTTGGTAGGCTCGATCAGTACATCCCGGATATATTCCACTTGCTCCCTCATTCGAAATAATCGAAAAATTTGCTGCATCAAATTTCAAGTTTCACAGTTTATATAATTCTAGCATAGCCTCGAAAAACATCTAAAATTTTGTCGACTACCTTGTATAGTTGCTGTTCTTCCGAGGTGAGAGTAGCAATCTGCAAGAAACCGATATATTAAACATTTGGAGTGACAACTTTAGATCTGCAAGCGTACCTATAGTTGCCGAAGGTGTTATGGGGAAGTCGGATAGCACTCCATCAACGGAAAATACACCATTGTCGATGAAAGATAAATACTCAGCAACCGGATCATAGTTGTAATCAAATGGTATGTTCAGTGCATCATTTGCAAAATTTGATGCATAAACCTCGAGACCGGCTCGATGTGCATCAAGTACGAGAGAAGTGTAATTTTGCAAATAAAGACTGTCATCTACAGGCCATATGTAATTTTTTGGAACAAGAATTCCTGAAACAAAAGTGTGGAGTAATGTAAGATTACTCAAAAGCGAGGCGTATGTTTGGTTTGTTGAAGGATCCACATCTTCAGGTCCTAAAAACTGTAACACAAGTTTTGTAGTTCTTCCGAGCCGTGATGCGATACTTCGTAGAAAAGCTAACTCTGGAGACGAGATGTAACTAATAGGTACACGTCTAGATGTGGCGATAATGAAGCTTCTCATACTCAGATTATGTTGACTGTAAAACGCATCATGCTGCATGAATAAATGAACATAACATTGATAAGAACATCTTAGATAGAGCAATGCAACACCTTCATACCTGTACATTTAACCATAATCCCGGTGGGCTTGAGATGTCAAATACATTTTGTACAGTA
This sequence comes from Utricularia reniformis, assembly GCA_009725065.1. NCBI lineage: Eukaryota > Viridiplantae > Streptophyta > Magnoliopsida > Lamiales > Lentibulariaceae > Utricularia > Utricularia reniformis. The sequence goes on along the minus strand of RWGZ01001258.1, from coordinate 351,058 downwards.
AGGATATGCAAATCGAGACCATCAAAGTAAGGGGCCCGAGAAAAAATACGTTGGATCACTGCAAAAGAACAGAGAAATCTTAACACTACAGAAATATTCAGGCGTTCTAATCTGTATATATAAACAAATCACTTTCGGTTTTTATAACGATACTAACCGCAAAATATGCTGAAATAAAAAGGGCTGGGAGATAAGACAAGGATGATAATCTTACAAGTGACATTAGTGAGCTGCCTGAGAGTGAAGTCCAAGGTTAACCATCCCGAAGTTGCGACTCCATTGATAACATAGGAGTTATTGCTTGTACCATGAACTAAATTGACGTCAGTGACATTTTGTAGCATGATATCAGGCAAACAGACTCCAGCTCCATCTCTAGTAAGTTGAACATCACACCAGACAATCACATTAGGTAGACTGAATTGTACAGCCACCTGATACGAAAAGTTACTGGAATCGGGAAATATTCCTGAAAATCCACCCCTTGCTACAACTAAGGGTGCATTTCCTGCAAATAAACGAAACCCCATTGAAATATCGAGATTAAGTTGGGCTTAAACATCAAGAAAACTCTCAGCACTACATAAAAACAACTATGACACCAAACCCATCAACATAGAACTTCGAATTAAGCTCCTTTCTTCTAAAATCATGAAAAATATACGAAATAAGCAGGTGTATAATACGAATACAACAGATCTCTTCTTACCACTAAGCGTCTGCCATCTGCTTCTTCCGCTGGTAGATCTCTGGGCAGCAGCCAAACCCACCGAGAAGCAAACCAATAAAAGGGTCAAAATCCCCATCAGTAATGCGAAGAGAAACAGCAACTGCCCAGATCAGCCCACCTCCTGTTTTCTCCACTCGTATGATTCAGGTTAAGCTAGCTACAAAAATGCTTTTTGCTTAATGTAATACAGGTTGGCAACGTGTGTTGGCAAGAGGTGAACAACCTGCAGTAGAATTTTAGAGGCGTGGAAGTAGATCTTGAATAGCTCAAAGCCAAGACTTCGTTGAAGTTGAAATATACAACAGTATTGAATGCAAATTTGAGACGACCACATAAAAGAATACCATAAATGAGAAATAATTGCAGACAGTTGTATTTCTTGGCCTTGCCCCCACCGACCCACATTCGAGTTGCGCCTCTCGCTTAGTGATCTTACCAGATTCTCAACGTTATCGTTTACAAACGTACAAAATAACTACGTATAGTGCCGTGTCCGAGCACAATGCGCGTGAATGCGTGCTTTTATCTGCAAGTTTGAATAAAAGTTTGACTGGACTTGGGAGGCAAGAGGAAATGCATTTATCTATCCATTAAAGATTGACAACAATATCAATATATATTTATCCAAATAAACTTAGTTTTATAAAATTGATAAGAAAAATTATTAGTATAATACAAACATATTTACATATAAGATATTTAAAAAATATTATATATAAAAAATTTTAAATATTACATTAAGTTTGACGGGTAGGATGTATATGAGTTTAGATTTGAATAGAAATCCACGTCTATCTCGTCCCACAGTGAATTTATCATTTTTAAACCCTTATCCTCCCCATATCTATAAAAAATCCAACCCTCACGGGTAAAGTAAGATAGGATATTTATCGAATTGTGTTTTTTTGTCATCCATAAATATGATAGTATAAATGTCAATTTTATGGAATTAAGATAACTCGTATTTAACTAATCTTTCTTTATTTGTTCAAACTGACTTATTATTAATTAATAATATCCATAAAATTCTTAATGTGTTATTACAGTTTTGCCCTTGAAATCAGCAGCTTTTCTCATTTGATGCATCCATAAAATGTATGGGGGTTGTTTGGGGACAAACTAAATTATATTTCGGCCGAAATTATATTTAGTTTTAATTTTGGGTATATGACTTCTATCTATAATTGCAAAAATTAACCAATAAAAATTACTTTTATATATTATATTATATTTCTCTGTGAATGTTATTTACAAAAATGATCAATTTAGACGTTTGCCTATAGACAGACCATAGTCTTAGGCACGGGTGTTGTCGGCAATCACATCATGTCAATTTCACCCTTCAATTATCAGCAGGGGGTAAAAGGTCATTTTACTTGAAGTTACTGAAGAAAGTAACCACTTTGGATGAAACCCTAATTACGCAAGAAACGACGCCAGATTGGGTCCCAATCTGGAGTTTGTAGAACGGAAAGAGCATTACTGCGAAACATAGCTTCCGTTGGGTACAGGTGACTTGGTGTTCAAATTCTGTGAACTGCAAGTGGAATTTGAAGCTCGCCTGATGCGGAATTGTGAATTCATTTGGTAATTGGGGCTGAAGAGATGTCGGACCTTGATAGGCAGATTGAGCAGCTGAAGAGATGCGAACCGCTCAAGGAATCAGAAGTCAAGGCTTTGTGTCTTAAGGCTATGGAAATCCTGGTTGAAGAGAGTAATGTTCAGCGAGTTGATGCTCCAGTTACTGTGAGTACTTAGAGAGCAATACGGGTTTTTTCTCTTTTATGGCTTGGTTGGACTCAGCTGTTATCCATATTCTGTTTTGATTCCTGGAAATTTAAGATTTTATGAGTGATTTTTAGTTTGGTGTTTTTCTGTTCACCGTATTTGGTAATCTTGGACTTGAAGATCTGTGTCTTTGTAAAAAAGGTTGAGGCGAAAAATTGAAAAACCTCCTGAAGTATGTTGCGTGAATGCTAGTTATTTTGATTGTTAAAACTGTCTGCGTAGCACCCTGAGTCACTTAGGATTCCAAAGTAAAGTAACACCGTAAAATATCAATTAGGAATTGATTAAAGTCGTTTCCCTTTTTTTTGTTTTTTGTTCTTATTGCGGTGCTGATTTCCTATTGACCTTGACTATCTTAATTTGTGTTCTAATGTTATAGTATTTAATTTTGATTTGTGCAACTTGATGCAGATTTGTGGAGATATACATGGGCAGTTCTATGACTTGAAAGAACTTTTTAGAGTAGGGGGAAACTGCCCACAAACAAATTATCTGTTTCTTGGAGATTTTGTTGACCGAGGATTTTACTCAGTAGAAACATTTCTGCTTCTTCTTGCTCTGAAGGTTTATATATTTTTAATTTAGTAGTAATTATTATTATTTTTGTTTCACAAATTATATGTATAGATAAGCTTTTTTATGAATAGATGTCAAACTCTTTGCACATTTTATTACACACATTGTCTATAGCATTTAACCAACTGAGGATTTACAGGTAAGATATCCTGATAGAATGACTCTCATTAGGGGGAACCATGAGAGCCGACAAATAACACAGGTTCTTTTTGAATTCAAAACAATATTATTTATCAACTCCTAAGGTAGATTTCTTGCCAAAAGTTCATCAGTTTTTCTCATCCAGGTATATGGTTTCTATGATGAGTGCCTTCGAAAATATGGCTCTATGAATGTTTGGAGATATTGTACTGAAGTTTTTGATTACATGAGGTGATTTTTAGAGTTATATTTTTGAGTAAAAAAGCTTCACGTTTTTTGCTTGTGCTAGAATTCTTGAAGTAAAAGATTTGGATGTGGCTGATACTTCAGTTTCACGAGATCTTGATGTAACTTAATAAAATACAACCGTTTTTTTCTGGTTCCTGCGATAATTTTTGGATTACTTTCTTTCAGTTTATCAGCTCTCATAGAGAATAAAATCTTTTGTGTTCATGGCGGTCTGTCCCCTGCAATTGCCACATTGGACCAGGTGTCTTGAGAGTTATTTTTCTGTCTGCACTTACCTCATTTTGTTAGTGTTAACTCTTGTATGGATTCCAGATTCGCATAATTGACAGAAAACAAGAAGTTCCACATGAGGGTGCTATGTGTGATCTCCTCTGGTCAGATCCAGAAGACATCGTTGATGGTTGGAGTCTGAGTCCACGTGGTGCAGGATTCCTTTTTGGAGGCAGCGTTGTGTCTACATTTAATCACTCAAATAATATTGATTACATATGTCGTGCGCATCAGTTGGTAATGGAAGGCTATAAATGGATGTTCAATGAAAATATAGTTACAGTCTGGTCAGCTCCAAATTACTGCTATAGGCAAGAAGAAGACACCCTTTTTCTTTATCAAACTTATATTTTTATTGACTTTTTACATTTATCCAGATGTGGAAATGTAGCTGCCATCCTCGAACTCAATGAAAACCTGGAGAAGCAATTCCGAGTATTTGAAGCTGCTCCACAGGTGATTCTTTTATGTTTTCTACCATTTTCATATCTCATTCTCTCTAAGTATTGCAATGTCTTGATTATGTGTTAAACGCTGACACACAGGAAGCAAGAGGACCACCATCCAAAAAACCACCTCCAGATTACTTCTTATAGGAATGCAATCAACACAATACTAGAGATTTGGTGCATGATGGTAAGTGCGACCGTGATAGGTAACAACAACCGATTTTGGTTACGCGTCTCGTTTGTGAACAAATGATGGGTTCCGGATTGGAATCACCATCCGAGTGTTCCCGACATCAACAATTGCTGTGCCTATACATACCTTTTTGTATGGTGTTGTCATTTTTTTCTTGGGGTGACGTTTGCTCACAAACCCTCACTATGGGTTGGGTAAATGAGATATACTCTGAGTAACAAAATTGCTAGGATATACTATTTGAGTAAAAATATACATTTGTAATTCTCCAACTTAAATTAAATTCACATAAGATATTTCAATCTACTAATATAGTTTATCATTAACTTTCTAATGGTGTTATTGATGTTTTATATTTTTATGTATAATTCTCGAATTTTAAGGATAAGTTTTATATAATTTTTCAAACTATAAAAGTTTTATTTATGTATTTTATGAGTTAATTATACTAATAGAAAAATATTTATCAACTTAATAGAAAATCAAGTTTTACAATCTCATGTGTGTAAAACTTAACAGATAATATTGTATGAGTATGACCTTAGAAGTTTGTTATTTAAAGTTTGCATTTCAAATAGAAACAAATTAACAATGGTTTGTTTCCTTTGAGAATCCATGGTTTTCAACACAGCCTCCGGTAGATTTTTTCTTTGTCTTTTAGTATTTGGCTCCTTCACATGGTGCCCGTGGAATTTACATTTATTTACACATGATTTCGAACCACAGTTTCGAAACATTGCTAACAAGATTACTTGACATACATCCCACCTGAAAGATAACATCCCAAAGATCTACTCTTTCTACATTAGCACAGACACAAGACATATCAAATAACCTAGCACTCAAACCACAAGTTTTATAGAGTTATCAATCTAACCTAGCACCATCTGCAGATTACACATTACCAGAATCCATGGATCAATCTGTATATATGATTAAAAGGGTTAGTTAAGAAAATGGGAACTCAAAGATAGTGAGATGAGAAAAAACAATCACTTCAAGCTCCCCATGGATCTACTAAGCTCCTGTAATTGATCTCTTATCTGGATCTGAACCAATTCAAGTCGTTTAGAGAACACTTCTAACTCAAGAATCTGTTGCTTCTTCCAACGATCATCACTAGTTTTATCTCCTGGTACACATCCAGGAAAACATAATGATATTGGATTGCTGAAAATCTCCTTGAGTATAGAGGACAAGCAGCTCTTAATTGTCTCTTCTATTACAGTCGATATGGGTCCAGAAATCCCGACGCCCAGAACCGGGGAGGTTATAGGAGTTACCCCAATAGAGGGCGGCTGAATGCTGTTGACATTACCGTAGTTTATGTGCGGCTGGATTTTCTCCACCACCCCAGCACGAATCCTCTTTCTCGGACGAGGAGTTTTGCTGTTCACGTCAAATCCACTTGTGATCGGGCTTTGACAACTAGCAAAGGTTGGATTGTTGAGATCATCGTCGTCTTCCTCGACGGCAACAGCGGTGGATCGGAAAGTGGAAGAGCCATTAGCGTTGGATACGATGTTTCCCCAAATTTTGGAAGAAATTTCGAAGGATATCTGATCGTGGGGACTCTTGAAGGTATAATCTTTGCCGGAGCTAAACCTGTTGGCTTGGTTACGATACTTCTTTTTCAGCCTACGAAGCTTCTCGACGAGCTGATTCTTGTTAAAATCGAGTTGAAATTTACTTCTGATCCGGTCATAAAACGCCGTCGTATCATGGTGGTGCTGGGATGAACCATAAGGACCGCATCGCTGAGTGGTGTAATCGAGAAACCCCTGCAAAAGTTCAAATTCATCCTCATCCGTCCATAAACGCTGAAATAGCTTCCGAGACTCGTCCGGAGGAGCCGGCTTCTTCATTTCAGGCATAAAAAGGTCTTGTTGCTGTTGATCAAGATGGAGATCAGGAACACCGTGGACAGCAATAGTTACGAGGGAGGTGGTAGGAGGAGTGCGATCAAGGGCAAGAGCTGCAGAAGAAGCGGAGTCATCTTCATCGTGATCAGAGATCTGGTCATCGTCATCATCAAGTAAGTCCTCATCCTCGTTGAATACGTTGGGACGAGGGAGGTGTGAACGGTCGTCGGCGGAAGCCATCGTCGGCACGGCGATCCGATGCAATTTTAACTGCAAGGGTTCGTAGTTTTGATCCGCCCAGGGAAAAAGCGTCGCTCTCTCTCGGTCAAATCAATCAACCCAAACCAAACCACTTTTTTGCTCCATTCCTCATCTCTCTGTTTTTTAAGAAAAATAAAATTTAAATTTAAATTTAGAAATTAATTAATTTTTTTATAATATTAGTCTTCGTAAAGTATATGTTATTAAATATTTATCCACGTTAATATTTACAAATTAAACTTACATGTATGAATGATGTCTTAATTTCCAATAGTGCCCCCGGAACCGTAGTAAGAAACAGCAGATTCAGCACGCCATCATCCATTTTGTGGCTTCTTGGTTTTTTGGTGCGGTAAATCCTTGATTTTTCCTTCGTTCCGCGAATTCGCTTTGCATTGATTTTGAATTTCGGTTATGGATTGCTGAAATTTTGCTAAATGCGTCTATTTCTTTCTTCCCGTTAAGTACGAAACACGAAATACCCACTTTGGGTTTGGGTACTCGTGAAGTGGCTTATATGTTTGATTGTTGATTTTATCCAATCTAATTTCTTCATATTATGTTGGGTGTCTACAATTTTTTTATCATATAGGAAGAATGAGTTGCACAAGCTACTACAGTAGAACTCTTTATGTTGGTGTCACGCTCTTAAATCGCCCTTCCTCACTAATCCCTTCTTCTCTTAATGCAGGTTCTGAAGATAATGGTGTTAACCTGGAGCAACGTGATTCTGAAGAATTGCAACTAATGTATAAATGAAACAATACTATGGTGCAAGAAGTCCAGCAGCCTTGACCCAACCTTTTGATCAATCTAGTTTTTGTAGATTAAGGCCCTTTAGGCCTAGGCCCTTATGATCCAACATCTTTGTTACTGTTAGAAAGAATCATTGGAGTCTATCTTTTAAATCAGTATTCTTGTACTAAAAATACACTTTTGTTATTTGAATGAAATCTCTAGTTCTTCTTCTCGTTACCTCTTCTACCTCCTAAGCTTCTCTTCTATTTCCCTTAACGACGATCTAAGTTCGACACAATTGGTATTGGAGCCTTTCGAATCCTCAATCAAGTTGGGTCCAAAAAAGAAAGGAAAGACCAAGTCGAAAATTGACACTCGCTTATCCATGGAACCTATTTATGTTGCTTCACTAGAAGGACAACGAAGCCAACAGGGTGATGAGTACGTTGAATGCGATTATTAGACACAAATCTAGCAATTGTTCTCCTCCGAACTGGATTTATCAAACTCTTTAAAACATCAAATGACTAGTCTGGAACAAAAAATGGAAAGGAACATAAAGGATTGCAATGAAGCAGTATTCTCCTAGTTTACTGAAATCTCACAACAACTCAATGCAATCTCTCAAGATCGTCCTATTCTAGGAAATGGGAGTTTTCAACATCCCCCACAACACCCCAGAACAACCCCATACTCATCCCGCTTTATCAACCGTTCCATCCATCTCACAGCATCCCCACACTCAATCCGCTGGGTCAATTGTCCCCTATTTCTCACCAACTACACATTTCACTCATTCGGACCACACACCCCCTCACCCCAATCCACCAAAAATAGATCTCCCCAAGTTCAATGGTTCTGATCCCCGCGGCTGGCTTCGGAGGATTACAAAATACTTTTATGTTATGAGTCATATTCCTAAAAGTAAGTGGGTCGACTATGCAACGATAACGTTCACGGGTAAAGCGGATAAATGGTTGCATGGTTACCTTTCCACAGCCCCTGCTCCATCTTGGGAATATTTCACTTCAGAGCTTCTCATTAGTTTAGACTCCTTAGACCTTGAACGTGTCTTAGGTGATTTTCTCAAGATCCGACAAGCAGGTTCATTGGAAGGATATTTGGAACTCTATGAAGAAATGCGTTCTTATGTCGCTTCCACCCACCCCTCGCTACCACCATTCTATTTCATTTCCATACTGCAGAGTGTACTAAAGGAAAACATTCGCACATCTGTTGCCCACTCAGGACGTACTGAATCAGAGATCAAACGCTTTGCCCTTCGCAAGGATGAAGAATATTTTGCTCTTCGTAAATCATTAAGGATTACTGATTCCCTAAGCAAGGTTCTTAACTCCAACATCCGGTTTCAGAATAAAGTCCATATACCCAATGCAACTTCTCGATTCCAATCAAACCTTAAGAAATACTCTAACCCCGATGAGATCGTTAAGGAGAGGTTCGACAAGAAATTATGTTTCAAATGTGGTCTCCCCTACTCCAAGGACCATCACTGCCTTCATAAACAATTACATCTCATTACTAGTGAAGAGGGAATCAATGAGGAAGAAGATGACGGCCAGCTTCCCCTAGATGAAAAAATATAGCAAGCATCACCTCCAGAGGACCCCCAAAATTTTATTTCAATTCATGCCATGACTAGAGAATCTATGGAGAATCACTTTCGTATGATCGGACGACACTTAAATAGAGATATTCATATTCTAATTGATACCGGTAGCACAAGCAGCTTTCTAGATGAAGGATTCGCTAATTCCTTAAATCTACCACGATCTCCGGCAATACCTCTGGTCATCGCAACACCAAATGGCAACAAGACAATTAGTGCCGAGGTTTGTAAAGACTTCGATTGGACCATCCATACTCACTCATTTCGTTTTTCTTTCAGGATCTATGACCTTCGGGGGGCATATGACATGATTTTAGGAGGGAATTGACTACGCAAGTACATCCCTTTCACTAGTGACTTTAAAATAATGATATTCACGTTAGATGTGGAGGGTTCCCTTGTTATCCTGCCTTGTCTAAATTCGGCTGCCGAAATTTCGATGATTAGCGCCCGGGAATTGAGCTCCACCATTCGTAAACCATCAACGTGTTGGTTAGGGAGGCTTTACTCAATTGATACATCTCCACCACCAGATTCCGTTATGGACCCAGTAATCATTTCCTTATTACATGATTTTTCTGATATTTTTCAGGAACCCGATTCACTCCCTTCGCACCGCTCTATTGATCATCAAATACCACTGATCGATGGATGGTAGCCTAAGAAATTCCCACATTATCGTGTTCCCCATCATCTTAAAAGTGAGTTAGAAAATATCATCAACGAACTATTAGATTCCGGCTTTATCAGGCCAAGCACTAGCCCGTTCTCCGCCCCGGTATTACTTGTTTCAAAAAAGGATGGAAGTTGGAGGATGTGCGTCGATTATCAGTACCTTAACGATATCTCTCTAAAACACCCTTTTCCGATTCCTTTGGTGGATGATTTACTCGATGAAGTGCACGGTGCTTGTTTTTTCTCTAAGTTAGATTTACGTTCGGGTTTTTTTCAAGTTAGAATGCATGATAATGATATTTTCAAGACTAGTTTCTCCACTCACTTAGGCCATTACGAGTTCCTTGTTATGCCGTTTGGGCTCGCTAATGCACCCTCTACTTTTCAGTCTCTCATGAAGTCTATTTTCTCTTCGGTTATACGCAAATTTGTATTGGTATTCTTCGATGACATCCTAATTTATAGCAAGACTTGGGAAGAACATTTGATCCATATCTATGAGACTTTATTGATTATGAGAACTAATTGTCTCTTTGCCAAGAGGTCATAATGTTCTTTCGGGAACCTCTCGATTGATTATCTTGGCCACATCATCTCTCGGAGTAGTGTTGCAACCGATCCACAGAAGATAGCTAGTATGGTTCATTGGCCTACTCCACACTCTCTTAAGTAACTCTGTGGATTTCTTAGACTGACGGGGTATTATCGTCGATTTATTCGTCACTACGGTCTTCTAAGTCAACCACTTATTCAACTCTTAAAAAAATGACAATTTCCATTGGAGTGATATGACAACATATTCTTTTTGCAAACTCAAAACAGCAGCATCTTCTGCTCCTGTTCTTGCCTTGCTAGATTTCTCCAAACCCTTCACTCTAGAGACAGATGCATGTGATCTCGGTAATGGGGTTGTGCTTCAGCAAGCAGGGCATCTGATTGCATTTTTTTCAAGAGCTCTAGAGGAAAAATTTAAGGGGCATTCTGTCTACGAAAAGGAACTAATAGCTGTGGTGCATTCGGTATTAAAGTGGAAACATTATCTTATGGGGCATTTATTCTACATCCGAAGTGATCATCAAAGCCTTCAATTCTTAAAAAACCAACTTTTAGGAACATTATTTCAACAAAAATGGATGGCCAAGCTTTTAGGATTCAACTTTGAAATCATATATAAAGCAGGAAAAAAAAATGTTGCCGCTGACTCTCTATCCCGAGCCGCAGCCCTCTACTCCTTCTCAACAGTCCAATCGGATTGGCTCAAAGAGATCCAAGACTCCCAAGCCCGGGATCCAACTCTCGAACCTGTCCTAAAAGGGAAGCTCTTACACCTTTCCGCTTTTCCGGAATACTCCTTGCATGGTGGTTTCTTATCATATCAAAATCGTCTTTGTATTGCGAACGACCCCGACATTAAAGGACGCATCTTCTTATCTCTTTATGCCTCTCCAATAGGTGGACACTCCTGAATTACCACCACTTATCATCGGATCAAATCATTATTCTATTGGACAAAAATGAAGCAAGACATTATACATTAGATTCAAACCTGTGATATTTGCAGTCGTATCCATTTTGATCGCTCGGCATCCCCAAGTTTACTTCAGCCACTCCCGATACCTGAACGACAATGGGAAATCATCAATCTAGATTTTATTGAAGGCCTACCCAAATCACTATCCAAGAACTCTATTTTGGTGGTTGTAGATCGCCTCACCAAATATGCGCATTTCATCGCTCTATCACATCCTTTTACAATGGAGACGTTGGCTGCCGAATTTATTGATACTATATACAAATTACATGGCCTTCCCACATCTATCATATCAGAACGCGATGCCATTTTTACAAGCACTCTTTGGACCGAGTTATGCCGCCTCATAGGAATTCATCTCCATTTATCTACCACATACCATCCGCAAACCGATGGTCAAACTGAACGAGTGAATCAATGTCTCGAGACATATCTCCGTGGGATGTGTCTAGATCATCCTCACCAATGGGCTCCATTCTTACCTCTCGCTGAATTTTGGTATAATAGTTCTTATCACACTAGTTTGAAAATGTCTCCATTCCAAGTTCTCTACGGTTACTCTCCTACATTACTACCATGGGGCTCAGCAAACTTTGTTCCACATGCTTCTATAGCCACATTCTGTAACGAAAGGCATGAGTTTATTAACACCTTGAGGGACAATATGCTCCAAGCTAGAAACCGAACTAAACACTTTGTTGATCGTCATAGAAGTGAACGAACCTTCTCCGTTGGTGATTTGGTATTTGTGAAATTACAGCCATACATGCAGAATTCCATATCCATGCGCAAAAACTTGAAACTCTCCTCCAGATACTACGGACCCTTTCCTATCCTAGCTTGTATTGGGAACAGTGCTTATAAACTGGATCTTCCACCCACTTCATGGCTTCACTCCGTATTTCATGTATCCCTCCTCAAAAAAAATATCAGCACATCAATTTCTCCCTTACCCCAAACCCTAGACTTCTCCCCTGCAGGAACCCTCATACATCAACCTACACAAATCTTAGGTCGCCGATTAATTACTCGCAACCGCAAGCCGATCACTCAATTACTCGTTCAGTGGCTAGGTTCCCACCCAAAGGATGCAACATGAGAAGACTTACCTTGGTTACGAAGACGATTTCCCAACATTGATCCTTGGGGACAAGGATCATCATTAGGGGGAGGTATTGTCACGCTCTTAAATCGCCATTCCTCAATGATCCCTTCTTCTCTTAATGCAGGTTCTGAAGATAATGGTGTTAACCTGAAGCAACGTGATTCTGAAGAATTGCAACTAATGGATAAATGAAACAATACTATGGTGCAAGAAGTCCAGCAGCCTTGACCCAACCTTTTGATCAATCCATGTTTTTAGTAGATTAAGGCCCTTTAGGCCCAGGCCCTTATTACCCATCATCTTTGTTACCGTTAGAAAGAACCGTTGGAGTCTGTCTTTTAAATCAGTATTCTTGTACTAAAAACACACTTTTGTCATTTGAATGAAATCTCTAGTTCTTCTTCTCGTTACCTCTTCTATCTCCTAAGCTTCTCTTCTATTTCCCTTAACGACGATCTAAGTTCGTCACAGTCCATAACCTTCCAGTTGACATTCGAGAACGTGAAGTGGAAGATCTGTTTTACAAGGTGCCTGAGGTTTGGTGGATCTTATATATTTTGACATAAACCCTGCAGTTTAATTTTGTATAATATATTCTTATTGGTTGATTTTTTGCAGTATGGGTCAATTGTGCATGTTGGTTTGAAAATCCCACCATGGCCTCCAGGTTATACATTTGTTGAGGTATTTTTTTAATAGTTTTAGTTTCCCTTTGTTGGTCAAATGAACTTATTTTTATTTTTTATTTTCAGTTTGAGGATGGTCGCGATGCGGAAGATGCCATTAGAGGACGTTATGGCTATGATTTCGATGGTTCCTGAGGGTTGAGTTAGCAGTTAACTTTTGTGCACACGTTTTAAAATTCATGGTATTAAGAAGTTAACTTTTTATATTTAATTGTTAATTTCTCAATTAGGTTGAGCTTGCTCATGGTGGACGTGACCACTCATCATCATCTGATCGCCATCTTAGCCACAACAGTAGTCAGGGACCACGTGGTGTATTATCTAGACGCTCTGAACATAGAGGTGAAGGTTTTGTTTAATGTGTAGTTATACTCTCATGTATTATGGATTGTTGAATTTTGAGACTGTTTTCTGATTATGATTGTGGTTATTTTAATCCTATTAGTTAAGCTACGTTTTTAAAGCGATAAAAATGATACCAGATTTATAATGGTATCCGATCACGTCGTCTTAGTTAAGATACGATCGTATCGGTAATCCACTTTCCAACACCCTGCAATTTATTCACTATTTTAGTTGAAATGTTCAATAAAAACAGAACACAGAAAGAACTAAAACCACATAATACAAATTATTCACAGGAAGTTAAAATTACGGTATAGTAACAGATCACCACCAGTATACCGAACTTCTTAATCACTAAGAAGTCAGTAAAGCAAACTTTCAGTTTTCAAACAGATCGTTAGTTAATACAGCAGTTTAAGAATATACGTTTTTAAGGCCTTAACAGTGGATAGAATCTGTAGGCAGTTCTTATCACACAAGCTCAACGTATTTTCAAAGATATACGTAATGTTTTAAGACTTCAGTACGTATCTTGGTCACTGGTTTTCAGGAACTCAGATCTATACAGATCTGGCTTGAAAACACTTATGTTGACACAAGTCTTGTTTTCTCAAAGACGTAACACAAAACACTAAGTAATCTCACAGTAAGTGCTTGAAGCCAACAGTTTAGGTTGGAAACAGAACGTAAGTGTAGAAAGTAAACGCAGAATGTAAATGCAGTATGTAAACTTAATGCGTTCTTTTAACCAAGTCACACAGTTTCTCAGATTGTCTAGGATCTGTCTGAAACTCAGACTATCAGGTCAAGAAGAACAAGATTCTACAGATTCAGTTTGTTCTATCTGAGAAACTGTAAACTGTCTGAAACTCAGACTATCAGGTCAAGAAGAACAAGATTCTACAGATTCAGTTTGTTCTTCTTAAGCACCAGTTTACAGTTTCTCAGATCGTCTAGGATCTGTCTGAAACTCAACTATAGGCTTAAGAACGTTGAGAAAATCCATAGATTTTCTCAAGAACAACGTAAAGAAGGCGCTGTAAGTTTTTGAAAAATGTAAAGCCTCTTTTAAAACGTAAAACAGCACAGAATCGTTATTCAAGACTAGATTTAAGCAAAGAAAGCACTAACGAAAGATAAGCAGTAACGAAAGCAAGAACAGAGGCTAGAGAGCGAAAGCAGTAAAAACGAAAAATGCAGAAAATGAAAAGTGACGCATTTCTAAAGCGATGAACGTATTTATAGTACGGACCACCGTCTTACTATTACAGCAGGCCCAACAGACCAAGCTCAACACTCAAACAGTTTAGAACATTCCAGAAGACCCAGCGGCCCAATTACTTCCAATGTATAGTAACACATGCGAGGCCCAATAAGCAAACATAGCTCATTAAGCGAACAAGCCCATTATTAAGCAAACGAAAATAACGATATTACCGAGATTAGCCGATTTCAACAATGATGTTATTCAGTTCTTGTAAGTGGTCTTCCTCATTCTGCTTCTTGGCAAGATCTTAAGGTTTGAATTTGTTTATGTTACATAGGTTTGTATTCAATGCTTATTGTAAAGCTGGTCAATACTGAATGATAAGATTTTTGTCTGTACGTAGGATCACATGTGAAGAGCAGGAGATGTTTGATTCTTTGATGTTTTTAATGAGGGTAGTGGTAAGATTTTTATCTGTTGCTGAGTTGTGATATTTGGAATTCGTGATATTACTCAACTCGCCTTTTTACTTCTTAAAGCTATTTTAGTGTTTTGAGTTTTGAATGGATTGGAATATTTTAGTGTTGTAGGGATAAGATGAAAGTTATTTATAAAATTAAAGAATGATGATTTGTAGAGAGAAAATTGATGTGGATGAGAGAATGAAGTTTTCAGAAGATATGGTTTAAGATGGCGTAATATCTTGATGCTCTCTTGTAAGAGAATATTCTCTTTGATATTAGGTCAAAGAATATGATTCAAGTCATATCCGTAGAATCAGAGGCAGCAGCGAGAGCCCATCTCCAAGTGAGTAAAATTTGTCAGACAAGAAGCACTATTTGTATGTTTGATGACTTATAAATTTGAGTATGGTAAAGAAATGGGTCGTGATGCTCTTCGAGATGATCCCTTCAATAAGGGATCATGCTTTTTGAAAGACTATTTTATTGTCGAATCACCTATTAAAACCGATAAGCCCAAACTTTTTGTTATAAAGGAAATTTTAAATAGTGGTAATTTGATCATTTAAAATTTTGTAGCAATGCTAATTGGTATAGTGATTATTGACATATTTATATAAGTTTGTGTAATTAAATTGGGGGGAAATTGTAACTCTTACCTAGCCAGCTAAACGATGTCGTATAGAATTTCGAATGGGCTTCATCCAACAGTTGAGTAGCCCAGTACACAACTGAAACGGCGTCGTTAGTTGCACTGACAAGAACTTTGGAAAAGCCCTAAGGAGTGATTGTTCTTAAACCCTGAAGCGGCCGGAGGTATCTTCTTTGTTACCGTGATCTGATCCACTCTTTTCTAGATATCTGCTGCTGAAATATGACGTCCACGGCTGTACGTAACACTAATCGTAAGTGGTTGACGATGAATGTTGTCCGGAGTCAATTATCGGGCTGCCGAGGTTTTTCTGTCTACACGCCGTCGTTGGTCTCTGAGTCGTTAATTTCTTCATATCGAGGTTCTAACCCTTGGTGGAGATCCATGGCCACTTTCGCTCGAACGTAAGGCGCCGAATTGAGTTGATCATTCGTGTTTCCGTCATTGGCCGCATTCTTTTATTCTTTTACTTAACGCTCTGCTTCTTTACAGAAAACCTCATGTAAACGTAGGCACTATTGGGCACGTTGACCATGGAAAGACTACATTAACTGCAGCGATCACAAAGGTTGCCTCAAAACTAGTGATTATTTAGGGCTTGCAAAATTTACCCTTGATTATTTTTATGTACTTATATACCCTTCCTTCTTTATCTGGAATGTGAACTTTGAATAATGCTTCACTTATATGCTTTGTGGCTGGTCTTTTGAAGGTTCTGGCAGAAGAGGGAAAGGCTAAAGCTGTCGCCTTTGATGAAATTGACAAAGCCCCAGAAGAGAAAAAGAGAGGGATTACAATTGCAACGGTTAGTTTGTCTCCTATGCCATTCTCTTTCAAATTGATCTGTACTGAAGCGTGTTGTGATAGTGCAGGCTCATGTCGAATATGAAACTGGGAAGAGACACTATGCTCATGTGGATTGCCCAGGACATGCTGATTATGTTAAAGTGAGATGCAATTTTTTTTATATATTCTGTACCATTACTTATCATTCTTTAATTTCGGCATGGAAGTCCATTTATATGTACAAAACCTTCCAGATATGTGTCGCACCAAATTATATGCTGTTTTTTTAGTAGCATAATATGCAAGATACTCAGCTATCCAAATCCAATTTACATTTATAATGCCAAATTAATTCCATCCTAATTTACTATGATTTTTCAGAACATGATTACTGGAGCTGCTCAAATGGATGGAGGAATTCTTGTTGTATCTGCCCCTGATGGCCCAATGCCCCAAACAAAGGAGCACATTCTTCTTGCACGCCAGGTAATGAAATTACGAAGTTGTAAACCTGGCAGCTGCATAAAATCTTAATAAATGTGTTGCACCCCTTATTCTTCTATATATGTTTTCTCTTCCAGGTTGGTGTGCCATCGCTGGTATGCTTTCTTAATAAGGTGGATGCTGTTGATGACTTGGAATTGCTTGAACTTGTAGAGATGGAACTACGGGGTGTGATAAACTTTTCATATCCGGTTTGAATAAGGACAAGTAAAATTTACTAAAAAATTGCTTGCGTCTCTCTGGTGATCAAATTACAGAATTGCTTAGCTTCTACAAGTTCCCTGGTGATGAAATTCCAATCATCCGTGGATCGGCGTTATCTGCTTTAGAGGGTAAGAATGAAGAAATTGGGAAGCAAGCAATCTTAAAGTTAATGGATGCTGTGGATTCTTATATTCCTGATCCGGTTAGGCAACTTGATAAGCCTTTCCTCATGCCTATTGAAGATGTTTTTACTATCCAAGTAAGTGCACATCATCAACTTTTATTCTCAAATGGCTAAATGATAGGTTATTTAAGATGTTTTTAGTTAATTTTTCTCATGCCCATTGAAGATGTTTTTACTATCCAAGTACGTGCACATCATCCTTTCCTAAAGGCTAAATGATAGGTTATATTTTTTGTTAATTTTTTTCTTCGAAACAAATATTTGGAGTTGTGATCAAACACATGTTTCTCTTATTTACATCTTTTATTTTTTCATATTTCCTTGTTTGATTTAATTTTTGTGCACGAAATGATCTATATCCTTGAACTTTATGAAATGCAGCACTTATGTATGATAATATGCTCGATCATATCACTAAACAAGCTGTGCCTGTGGACTGCAAATAGTCCTGTTTTTTAATAATTATTTCGTATCATATACTTTAGGGTAGAGGAACTGTTGCAACTGGCCGTGTTGAGCAAGGTGTAATCAGGACTGGTGAAGAAGTGGAGATTTTGGGACTCTCTCAGGTCGTTTATAAGTACAATTACGAGCTATTACCTGTATTTAACTATCATTCATTTTTTATGTGAGCTCCTAGCTGGTCAGAGTTTTTGAGGCTGTATTGTAAATTGTCTAATTGTGTTGCTTGTTATCTTCAGAACAAAATGAAAACCACAGTAACAGGTGTTGAGATGTTCAAGAAAACATTGGACTACGGCCAAGTATAATCTAAATCCTTGACTTTCACTCGAAACCCTTTTCCGTGGAATTTCATTTATGTATATTATTTTTTGTAGGCTGGTGACAATGTGGGTTTACTTTTACGTGGCTTAAAGCGCGATGATATTCAAAGAGGAATGGTCAGTATAACTGCAAATTAGATTTAAAACTTTTCGGTATAATTTTTTATTCTGATCCGTGTCTCCTCCTTTCTGTTTGATGGTATAAAGGTTGTTGCAAAACCTGGCACTCTAAAAACCTATACAAAATTCGAGGCTGAAATATATGTTCTTACGAAAGAAGAAGGCGGTCGTCACACAGCATTTTTCTCAAACTACAGGCCTCAATTTTACATGCGAACAGCTGATGTCACCGGTAAAGTTGATCTCCCGGAAAATGTGAAGATGGTCATGCCTGGTGATAACGTCACTGCTGTTTTCGAGCTCATCTACCCCGTTCCTCTTGAAGCAGGTTTTCGTTATCTTCTCACCTTATCCTCGTTTTGTTCAAATCACTCCTTCATATAAACTCGGAGCTGTTTTCTTGTAGGACAAAGATTTGCTCTCCGGGAAGGCGGTCGAACTGTTGGTGCCGGAGTCGTTTCTAAGGTCATAAGCTGAGATGTTTTCGTTGTCTTGTAGTGTATTTTCGGTCTTCTGATCATTGCAAAGGTATTCAATCTTGAGTTCTTGCATTTTCCTTTAGGCAACATAAGAAAGAATTCTAGAGAATGTACACACTGTTTATTATTATTTCATCATGCACTTAGCTTCTTCTGGGAAGCTAATTATTTGTTTTTTATTGTTTATTTATTTACCCTAAAACTTTATAGGATTTGGGAAATGTTCTAAATCAAGATTATGCCACTTATATAATTTTAATGCATGTTACATATTAGTTTAAATATCATAATTTATTTACATTTGTTGATAAATTATTACAACAGTCAATATTGACGGTGTTCTGCGGGCATGTGGCTCTACATTCTGTTTATGGATCACTGAAATTATTGCTTTATGATACGTGGATTTTTATGATTGGTTACATTTATTATATAATTAATTTGTAATGAGTATATAAATCGAAATTCAGAACTTTAGAATGTACTGTGTTTCTCTCCCTCCCTTCGCGAAGCTGTTGGCTATCGGAGCCCTAAATCTTATCTACCACCGTCAAACCTCATGCCCAATTCCGAATCAATTTTCTGATCTTTCTGGTTTTCGTTTTACGCAATTAGAGAACCCTAATTTTAACATTGGTTCTGTTGTGGATTGTTCTGGGACTGGTTCAGATCTGACGTGTTTTCTGGGTTTGTGCACAATATTTATTTGTTTGTGAACAGATAATTGGCGGGATTGAAATTGATTAGGATGGACAGGGTTTGCAAGGAAACTGCGCGGTGTTTTATTTCGGAATTACCATCTTCGCCTACGGTTACAACATCGACGTCGATAGCGAAGACGGTGAACGGATCTCATGAGTTTAAGATTATGGGTTATTCTATGTCTAAGGGAATGGGGATTGGGAAATATGTAGCATCGGATACGTTTATTGTTGGTGGGCATGAATGGGCGGTGTATTTCTATCCCGACGGAAAAAGTGATGAAGATAATGCCACTTATGTTTCGCTTTTCATTGCTTTAGCGAGTGAGGGTACAGATGTGAGGGCGCTTTTCGAGTTAAGCCTTCTGGATCAGAGTGGGAAGGGGAGACACAAGGTTCATACTCATTTTGGCCGGACGTTAGAAAGCGGGCCTTATTCTCTGAAGTGCAGGGGCAGTATGTGGTAAGCTTTATGTGATCTAATTTAAGTTTATAGAATGGATGGATTTTATTCCAGCATCTAGTGTATCTTTTCTCGGGCTATCAGTTTTATTTCTGAAGCGTCATTTATGATAAAAAAATATTGTTTTATGCTTTGTATATGCAACATGTATTGTGATATCTGGGTTCGAGTAGTTTAGTTTCTCACATCTTTTTTTACTTTGATGCTTAGCCTTTCTCTAGAGTATTGTTTACTCAATGATATTTTCCTCTTAAACCAAGGCATCTCTTATTGGATTGTCATATCTAGTAAAGATATTTGTTGGTTCGTTTGTTGTTCTAATTTTATGTTTTAGGTCTGCTTAAAGCATTACTATAGGTTTTAAATGTTGAAGAGGTTGTTTTTTACTGCAGGGGATACAAAAGATTTTTTAAACGTGTTACTTTGGAAGGTTCTGATTACCTTAAGGACGATTGCCTTCAGGTTCATTGCTGTGTAGGCGTCGTTAATTCACACACAGAGGGACCTAAAGTTTACTCTATACCTTTTCCTCCCTCGGATATCGGTCAGCATTTTGGGCAACTGCTTGAAAGTGGGGAGGCAACTGACATAACTTTTGAAGTTGATGGTGAAATTTTTTCCGCCCACAAGCTGGTTATTGCAGCCCGGTCTCCTGTTTTTAGAGCTCAGTTATATGGACCAATGAAGGATCAGAACACACAATGTGTAAAAGTTGAAGATATGGAGGCGCCTGTTTTTAAGGTATAATGTATATTTGGCATGACCGACTAATTGATTACCTATCATGCTACATTGAGTTGACTAAATAATTTGTATGCAATCTATTGAATATAGATCACATCATCTCATTGCATTTGTTTGTGACTTTGTGAGTGGAAGTTCACATCGTATCTCTTTTGTAGGCTCTACTACACTTCATGTACTGGGATTCTCTACCAGACATGTTAAAGCTCACAGGATCAAATTCAAAATGGGCTTGGACTCTGATGTCTCAGCATTTACTAGCTGCTGCGGATCGTTATGGTTTAGACAGGCTAAGACTTCTCTGTGAAGCAACACTTTGTGAGCAAGTTGCGATCAATACTGTTGCAACAACACTGGCCCTGGCAGAGCAACACCATTGCTTTCAGTTGAAATCAGTTTGCCTCAAATTCGTAGCTACGCCTGAAAATCTTCGAGGTAATATATGCAGTTTTTTTTCTAAATTAAAGAACATGAACATCACTGTCTAGCTTAGCCTTGTTCGAATCTCATTTAAGCAACTGAACAGTTTGAAGTTTCTCTCATGTAGCCGTGATGCAGTCGGATGGTTTCGAATACCTGAATCAAAGCTGCCCAAATGTTCTTACGGAATTGTTAGAGCACGTAGCCAGGGTGACCGAACACTCATTAACCACAGGCAAGCAAGGAATCGGAGACGCTATGGACAGAATCGAAGGCAGCAGTCGACGTGTAAAACAAAGAGTGTAGCAATATCTTGTTGGTGATTCTAGGTATTGCCTTGTTACACTAATACAAACAAACACTTTACATCTATGTTATCAATTTGATCATATATTTGTAGGTGTAAATAATTGCACTTGTCTTTTATCTTTTATAAGTATGTGTGATTATTTGTATCGTAACTTACATGTGATTTACTTGTCTTTATGCATAGTTTCGAGTTGACTTTATATTTCATGAGTTGTATTTCTAATTTGTTGTTTAATTTGTCTGGATGAATTAGGTTTATAAAAGTGAGAATCTCATCACATAATTGTTTAATCAAATTTTTAAATTACTCATTTCTTTTTCTTAATCATATTCGTTCGTGTTCATGTTGTAATTTCGATTAGACGCTGGATTTGTTTGAGATGGTGGTGGGAATTAAAGTGCATTGAACGCAATTTTCTAAAACTTGATTTTCCAAAACATTAGATAAATCGTGATTTTGTAAAAAACTAAAATACTTTTATTAGTCCTTCCTATTACTTAAGGTTTTAATTTCATGATATTTATCAAATGTTATTATATCAATCGTTATAATGCTGATATATTGATCGGTACCATTCGATATCATGTTTTAAGGTCGGATACTGAGTTTTCGTCCAACCATAATAAAATAAAATATTTATATTTTAAATTGTACAAAAATAAAATATTATTATTTTAAAATTTTGGCATTGATCGATATATCATTCTGATCAGTATGAAAACATTGCATTTATCTATTATGACAGATTATCTTGTTTTCAAAAACTTTTTCATACAAAATTATTTTATCTTCTTTATTTTTCAGTTGTGTAAATATGATTTTTGGTTTTTCGTACATAATTCTAAAAATATCGATTTTAGCTATATTTTGACATTGATGTAAAATTGATACAATTTTAAATGTTAAGAAATATAAATTGATTAATTTAAGTAAATTGTATTTCTTGATTTTAAGACTAAATATTTACTTTTACTAAAATAATAATTTTTTACAAAATAATTTTTAAAATCATGTTACAATAATAAATACATTAAACTTACCCCAATTTATCACAACCATACTTTTCCACCACCGTGCCAACAAGCAATCTATAATTCCAACACTCGTATTTACATTGAAAATAAAATTGTATTATTTAGATACACTGCAAAAGGTGCAAGTTCCCAATCAACAAAACATGCAAATCTAGAGATGAATCAACTCAGAAGAAGGCGTATCAAAGATCTCCCATCCATCATCAGATTCAGCAGGTAGATTGTAAAATGCCTGGCTTGATGAAATCAGTTTACTAAGACCAACATTCACATCAACATTCTCCTTCAGTTTCTTCACATCCTCATATGCAACAGCAATCTCTCCTCTAAAACAACGTAATTCCGATTTTCGAGTATTTTAAACGCCAAAAAGCTAATAAAAAGATTGTTAACTTACTGCAATGCATCAACGACACGGCCCCTATCCATGAGAAATTCATGTACCTGTATTGTATTGTAACAAAATGTGAGAATTATACGGAGATGATGTTAGACGAAACGCTAGTGTACCTTCGCGTTATCTACTGCTAGTTTTTCGAGTATCTTCATCTCTTCCATAACTTTCTGCAATGCCAATTCTTGTTCAGCACAAGCTTCCTTTGCTGCCTTTTCTTTTTCTTCCTTTTCTTGTGTTGCAGACAGTATTTCATTCATTGCTGCAGCCAATCTTTCTTCTAAAGTTCGAGTCATCTGCATTAACACATCAAAATTTGATTGTAATAAGAGACGAAACTAGTCCGAGGTCTGCTTTGAAATATGAAGAGAGACCTCGTCCACAAGATTAAGTGATTTATCTCTTTCGTTTGACAACGAAAGAACACGAAGATGCAGCTCTTTCAATTCAGTAGCTTGGATGGCCTTCTCACCATAAACTTCCCCAGCATACTGTAGAAGGAAAAAAACAATAGTAGATAGATTTATCGCATTCCGTAAATAAACGAGAAAAACAACCGTGCATTTTTCCTCCTCGGCACGCTGCACCATTTGCTTAAGTTCTTCAACCTTAGCAAGTCCATCTGCAACGACGGTAGTAGCTTCAACCCTAGCTTCTTTAGCAACTTGCTCTTTGAGTTCCACTTCCTTCATTAAGGTCCTAATATTTAGCATAGCAGAGAAATACGCTTTCTGCAACATTTTGTATCATCGGGTTCGTAAATCAATATCAAACTCAAGGAACAGTTTGAGATTCACTTATATAACATTTATGAACTCATAATTGAGTAATATGCAGTACCTTATTATTTTTTGTATCCTCGATGAGCTCTTCAATGACTTCGGCTGTATGTTTCTGTGTAGACTGGGATGACGAGGACCGGTCCAAGGCGATCAATTCTTGTCCAAGTTCAAGGGTACTGCTTGAGATAGTGGAACTCACTGGACTTTCTTCAAACTTCCTTTCGGCGTGACGATCCCGCATCAATTCATCAATGAAGAACACCTTGTCATCAGTATCACTATAATTTAGAAGATTAAGCAGCTTCTGGTGAGGAATATTATCAGGTGAATGTTCTGTGCTACTTCCAGGGAAAAAAATAGGTGGAACTATTTCTGTTTTTCTAGGAATTTCGATATTTTCGTTGATATTTTTGCGTTTGTCAAGAAGTGTCTCATTCAGGATAAGGTCACTCTGCGCATCATCCAAAGGTTCATCTTCAATTGGAGTTCCACAATGGGAATCAACGCCTACAAGAGCCATAATTATCAAGAACCAGAACCGAACAAGTAAATTTAAACTTACAGCTGAAGAAAAACATTCAATACGCAATCAGCTCAACCCATAAGAGAAGTGAATCACATCGAAAAAGTTAAATCAATCCAATTATTTATGATATCACACCTCTTATAAACTAGAACAATTCTATTTTCACGACCTAATATGGGATAGTATTTCAATAGATGGCTTCTGAAGCTTATCAAAAATTAAACAGGCATACATAATAAGGGCAACAAAGCTTATGAATATAGCTATGGAAAAAAACATTCACCTCCAGATTGCTCGACAACCGAAATAGCCACATCTACAGGCAAAGAACTAGGGGTAACAGCTACAGTAAACAGCGAAGGAGTGATATCTCAAAACAACCAAATAAACAAAATGAATAAATAAAAAAAAGTATAACTGGTCTGGAAAAAGATTTACAGTGAGACGACTCACTCGATGCAGCAGAATCAGGTAATGAAGACAAAAAAGGGATTATCTGTGAAAGTACTACTTCAGCAGCTTCATCAACGTCGTTGCTGTGTTCTATAGCAACAGCTTTAATTATTCGAGCATCAACCTATTCCATATACAGAATTAAGAACAAAATCAATTCCTCTCAAACAAATCCGATAATCCCTTTTGATTTCCCAAATCTAATTAACGAACGAATCATCAAATTTTGATTAATATACAGGAATCGCAATGATCAGAAATGTTTAATTTTCTTATGATCCGGATAAAAAATACCTGTGGAAAGATTTCCTTCAATGATACGAATACTTCATTGAAACCCATATTCAGATTACAAGAAACTAACAAAACTCTACTGGTTCTAAAGCAATACTTTGCGATTAAGCTATATTTATTTCCCTTCAATAGATTGGCCCAAGAAAATCATGATTAGATTTTAGCCCAGAACATTAAATATTGGCCCAAAAGTTACAGAAGAAAGACCTAATTAGACTAGCCCATACAGCATCTTCTTCTTCTTGTTCTTGTTCTTCCTTGCAGGGGAATTACAGTTTAAACATCATGTTACTGATTTGATTATTTAAATATATATGGTCTCTGAAATCAAGGGATTTGTCCATAACAAAGATCTAATCTTTTTTATATAAAGAAACTTCAAACAAGAACACTCAAAATTTTGAAAAAATAATATGCTGAAAGCAAGTTTAAATCTTTTCTGAGTTCATTGGGAATCTCCCTGCAAATTTTCAGAGATTGGCTGACAGATGTACGATTATTATCGCCTGGGATGATGGCTTAATGATTTTAGTGTTATGGGTTGATTGAGATCACAGGTAGAGGTTTACGAATGGACGGTCTGGATTTGTGTCCAGCAACTTCTCAGTATTTGAATCTCTACTGCGGGCGCGACTCTTTTTAACATCAAGAGACAACGAACCCTAAGATCTCTGGAAAACGCAAAGGCGGTTAACTCTCCCTCTGCCGCAAGGTGAGTACTTGTAAAAAGTACCCATCTTATTCGCTCCATTCTTGATAGAATGACTAAAAGAAAAAAGGGTGGAAAAGGCAGTAGCTCCATTGACGCAGAGGTAAGAAACAACGCAATGAATCTAGATTGTTTCTTTGACTAATTCATTCTATTTGATATGCAATTGTGGGTTAGTAGATTTTCTCTTTTGATCGCGGAACAGAGAAAGTATGATTACTCATTCTGGTCGTCTCTTTTTCCATATCAGGATGCAGGTGATCCAATCTCTGATACGGACAAGGTTCAGAATCAAGATTCGCAACAGAAACCCGACGTTCGAAGATCTACCCGTCTTCAGAGTTTAAGGGTACCCGATAGGAACAATTCGAGTAAACCCAAAGTAAAATCACAACCAGTAATCAAGAAAAGGAGCTCGAAGGAAGAACATGTTGCTGGTGAGACAATTAAAAGAAGAAACTTGGAACATAAGCTGAATAATCTTGTTGCAGCAGTGAAAGAGTTTAAATCCCTAATTGCGGTACCATTGCAAAACTTCCTTCCTTGTTTTTTTACGTGTCCATTGCTTAATCATATTTTGCAGCAGGACAGTGGAAAACCAGTTGATGATCAAGATGTCCTTAAAAAGGTTGTGTTCGCTGTTCAGTGTGAGTTTTGATCTGCTTCTTCTTCTCACTTGTGTTCATCTTCATAGATTGAGAATCTGGAGAAAGCTAACAAAGAGCTACATGAGAAAATGGAATCTGCAAAGGCTACACTTGCTAAGGTTTTTTTCCTCTTAATCCCGTTGCTATTGAGGATCATTTCATTTAGCATGTATTTGCAGTACAAAGAAGACCTTCCACAAATACTCAAACAATCAAGTTGCCACAACGACAAGAACGATAACAACCGAAAGAAGGAAGAAACCAAAGATTGATTCACTTCACATTTAGCACAAATACTATTGTTTTTCAATTGTTTAGCATTTAGCATAAATGATTCACAAACACAGACAAGGCCCCTGTCAAAATGTCATCAGCATCTACCTCAATTTGAGTAAATGTAAGTGTAAACAAGAAGTGAAA
Organism: Utricularia reniformis; assembly: GCA_009725065.1. Taxonomy (NCBI): domain Eukaryota; kingdom Viridiplantae; phylum Streptophyta; class Magnoliopsida; order Lamiales; family Lentibulariaceae; genus Utricularia; species Utricularia reniformis. Next base: position 324,550 of record RWGZ01001258.1, on the reverse strand, counting down.
AGAATTACCAAAATCTCTCAAAGGTTCTTCTTTTCTCTGATTGCTGTAACCTTCTTCTGTTTCTTTCTCCATTCCGGAACTTTACCAGGGAAAATCGACCTCATTAGTCGTTCCCACGAGTAGCATACGACGAACATTAAGAAAGCAGAGATCATAAGCCTGTTTCTCAGTTCTCCAGGTAGAGGAACAAGCTTGAGCCAATCATTCAAATCTCTGAACAAATCAGATGTTATGATGGTGAAAAAACCAACAGCAGCTAAAAGGGCATACAAAAATGGCTTGTTCTGAGTGATGCTCTGGTTGAAAGGGTGACCCATGTAGTTCACAGCAAATGTAGCTACCTGAAGCATCATACCAACCATATAAGATACAGTATTCACAAGATTTGGATGGAAGCTAGAGTCTGGTTCGATGCATTCATCGGGCATGTACTTTTCGGCATGTTGAACAGATGATACCAAGAAGAAAATGTGGACAATAAACTGTCCGATTAGAGAAAGGAAAACATACGAACAGAAGATATTCGGATGAGGGCGCTCTTCGGATAGGGTCGGAATTGGGGATGCATGGGAGATGAAGAGAAAGAATGCTGCTGTGAAAACACCGCTGATTGTGGCTTGAACATCACCAAGCTTAACACCATCCAAGTACATTACACTCAGCACATATGCAGTAGCCAGGCAGTTGAGGCCAAGGATCTTGAACATTTGGAGTGTTGTAACAAGGGTGCTGCGGCCTTGACGAATTATGTCGGTTGTGGGAGCAACCGAAGCATGTTTCGCAGTAAAGGGTGATGCCATAGACGCGTCGCCTAGCTTAACAATCGGAGCAGATCGACCATCACCATCTTCCTTCATCTCATCCATCAATTTCTGAAGCCTCTGTCGTTGCATCTCAGCCGCTGATAGATGACGGTTCGGAGCTTGACTATTTTTGCTGGACTCAGGCTTCGAAACATCTCGGTTTTTTGAAAGGGCATCTCCATTAGGACCCACGGACTTTAGCCTTTTTGGTTTACCAGATTTTTCAGTCTCCGTTTTGGATGATGATTGAGATGACTTATCCTTTTGCCCTGGAGGTATTGCATTGAGCAGAGCCACACCTACATGTGCCTGCGATTTAAAATTTGAAAAGATTCACATTGAGCGGTAAATATAATCCGAATCGATGTAACTTCATGTTTAGAATGAAAACCTGCTTCAGAGCTCCAACATCATTGGTACCATCACCGCACATCAAAGCAACTCTTCCAACTGATTTAAATGCAGTAACAATGAGTTCTTTTTGTTCGGGTGCAACTCGAGCAAATACCTTGAATCACAAGTTTAACAATGATGAGATTAATGTCAAGAGAAGCAGAACCACAAATGGAGCCAAAGGGAAGCTACCTTAACATATGGAACAACTTTCAGGGTTGACGATTTTTGTAGCAACATCTCTACACATTCGCCACTGATGCACAGATCATGATCCTCGGACAGCACTTCCACTTCATCCTCACTGTAAAAAGGATAAAAAGAACTTAACAAGAGTCAGGAAAGTTCAAAGCTCCGTCAACACCGACCCTTACCAGTAAGTAGCTGAATTTGTTTCATCTGGAGACAACCACTCATATCCATCACCCTCTTTGGAACGGCCGAGAATTAACGGTGGCTTTGAGATGATATTGACTTGACCAGCAACATGGCAAGCTGTCAAAGCTTGATCCCCAGTTATCATCACCTTCAACCAAAAATATTCCAAGCCATAAAATGAAGAGTAAGATACGGCAATTTTGGGAAGAGCCATATTTAAGTCTAATAGTTTTGTTTATTCACAAAGCAATTGATCTCGATGAAGATAAAGAACAAGGTCCTCATGGTTCTAATTTTGTGCATAGAAAATATATTTCCCCTATGCAACCCCGATTACTATCATCATTGCAATCAAGCTGGATAAAACTTTACTGGAAATCAAAATAATAAAAATAGGAGTAATACAGTCATACAAAGAGATAAGGGAGCACCAGATGATACTCACTAAATCATGTGACGATCCTTTTAATTCAGACAATATTGCGGCTGAATCCTCTCGAATAGGGCAATTGAAAACCTATAATCATGTGACAATCCATTTAATTCACAAAGACTTCCGTTGACAATACATATAATGAACTCAAAAGAGATGAAATTTTGATTAATTATTATCCACTTTTCGCAAAATTTCCATAGTGAATTCAAGAAAAAGAATCCTATTCAGTGAATTTCGTACCGCAAAACCTGCAAATGTAAGATCCCTTTCCACGGTGTCTCGAGCCAAGCTTCTTGCTTCACTAACCTGAATACAAACATTGATAAATTCCAGAAACACGATATTGAATGCCATTTAATAACTAGAAGCAAAAAATAAAAAAGCTTTACTGATTCTGCATATAGAATTAGTATATGGCTACGTAACTAATGCAAGTACTAAGAAAAAAATAGCAGGAAAAAAAGACAAGGCACATACTGTCATATCTGGAAGAGGCCTGAATGCTAAGGCTAATACTCTAGATCCTTGCCGGGTATGCTTCTTATAAGTCTTTATAAACCACGCAGGCACATCAACAAGCCTTTCTTGAATGGTTTCTGGCGCTCCCTGCAATCTCAAAATAAGGCACATTCGAGTTAAAGTGAAACCAAAAAAAGTATTTGATTATGAGCTATAGATATTCTCATAACAATACTTAACATAGATTAATTCCATAACATACATTCCAAAAAGAACATTGAAGTTAATTCAAGAGCACTCTTATTTTGAGTTCATGTTTCTGTACTATGTATCATCATACCTTGACAAAAGCAATAAAATCCTCCTGAACACGAACAACAACCGACATTCTCTTCAAATGAGATGCAAAATGGTGCCTTTGTATGATCTGAACAGAATTAGCACCTCCCCTGCAATATTTCTTTGTATTGAGAAGAAAGAAACTGAAGATTCACAATATAAATCAGATAAAAGTGGCTGGAACTGAATTAAACGTTTGTATGCACAATCATTCTGTGACTCATTGATCTTATAAATAAACCTTTTTGGCATAGCCTTTTCATCTGATTTGTAAGACCACCCTATTCCTTCAAGGGCAGCCTTCTCAAGAGGATCACCCACCTGATCATGGAAAATGTCAGTGGTGCAGAAAGCCGAATTACCCATAACATGAGACCAAGTTATGGCAATTTAAAACTTCAATATTTATATATCATTTAGGTTCAAATTAAAATGCATCAAAAGCGCATAACAGGAAAAGTCAACACTGCAGATCTTGTGAATCATGTAAGGTTTTCAATACCAGCTTATTGTCCACAAAGACAAGTGAATGACAAGACGCAAGTATTTCCAGTGTTCGATCTGGAACACTGGACATTTCCTTTTCCACATCCTCATTGTCAGTCAAACCACCGACGCCCGAAAATTCCTAAGAATCATAGCAGAATTTCAATTCATACTGATATCAAATAAGAGCTCAGTATACAAAACCTGAGATGGACTTACCATGTCATCAGACGTTAATGTCCCAGTCTTATCAAAACAGCATATATCAACCTGCGGAGATGATTATTCAAATAATCCAGATAGATGACCAGTAAAAATATAAGCAATATTTTACCCATGCAAAATTAAAAGATTCTGAATGGAAACATATGTAAATTGTATTGAGATTTTACAAGCAACACAAGGAGATGCCTCACATACAATTGTGTAAAGGAAATTCGTTAAAATTAATGCAATCAGCCAGAAATATGAGATTCCTTAAAAAATGTGACTTGGATTGAATTGTATTACAAAATTATTTATGGCATTTACCTTCCCAGCAAAAGGAATTCTAAATGGTTCGGTACAGTATATCCCACGCCTTGCTAATGCAATCAAAGATGTATTAACAGCTATAGACAGTTCCATTGGAAGTTCAGGTGGGATCACCGATGTAACTATCAATGAGCAACTCAGGAGAAGCTTGTATCTACTCCTTGTTGGGTCCTCAAGCCCCTATGCCCCAGATCCACGAAGTGAACTACTATCACAAAACTTGCAAATGTATTGAGCATACACCCATTCATGGTAAAGAAGCAATTTACCTTCATCAGTACATAACCAGCTGCTATCAGAGCAAATACTACTAAGAACAAGATAAAAAGTCCACTTTCCAAGTTATTTGCAGTGACCTAACGACATGAATATTAGAAACAGGGAAGAATAGAAAAAAAGAACTCTATACAAAACATAGGATAAAAGGATCACCCTTTCAGTAGAAAACAATATTGTTCGCATCAGCTTTCCTTGACTTGTCTCAAATCCAGTTCGTAGAACAACTGCCAAACAGCCTCCATCCGGAGATTTCAGATGAAATGTCTGAATTATGAAGAACAAAAATGTGTAATGAATTCATCCAACTAGTTGTTTATGCGCTCATAGATTTAGAGAGAAAACGAAATAAAAGAACCTTGTCTGTTGTGTGCTGTAATATTTTGGTACCACCAAAGAGAACATGTGCTTTGTCTCGCCTAGCCGATAAATTTTCTGCTGTCCCTCTACCACTTAGTGAAACCTGCATGTTGCTTGGTATTTGAGAAAATTCAAAAACAATTTGTGCAAATAGTTGAAAAAAATAAAAAATAATCCAAAGCAAGTAGAAGAGATTATGATATATGTGCTCATTGGGTACTTTACATGTTTGTTCAATTTTCTATGTATTTGCATTCTCATCTCATAAGCTGTTCAATATTTTAATCAGCACATCAAATATAATCACAAATGCCTGGAAAAATGTTGTTGGAAAAGAAACCTTCCATTGTGGAGTGGACTCTCCAGTTAAAATCGCTTCATTTACAATTGCACTTCCAGCCAAAATAAGCATGTCGGCAGGTACAGATTTATCTTCCCCATTGGCACCAGCAGCACGCCCAATAGACACAACATCACCTGGCAGAAGCTCTGTGCCAGAGATCTTGATCCACCTAAAAGTGTGAATAATTGAGGCAAACTCGAAAATGTAAGATATAAAACAGAAGCAGAGGTGAAAGGAGGGGGGAAATATTATAAATTTCATGCATACTTGCCACAACGGTAGACCATCAAAGTTTGACTATCCACTTTTACTCGTCTAAGCTCAGTTAGAGTCTTTAAGCGGCTTTTTGCCATTGTTGATTCAAACATGAATAGCATGAACAGAGTGAACAAGCTGTAATACCAGTATTCATCCAAACACCACAAGCCAACACAGAAAACCTAAATGCAATGGGAGATCAGGCACAAGAGGAGAATGCATTCAGACAATATATTTTTAAAAATGTAAATACAAATATGGAAAACCAAATAAAATTATGTCATTGAATTTATGATATACCTGGAATACAAAAAATGGTTCGATGCACTGCTCCTTCATCAACTTCTGGAATGTGGGTTGAGGATATTCAAACCTGAAAATTTAAGAAATTAGTTACTACATAAAAATGAAGTCTCACTTTAAGTGCAGGAGGGATTCCACTGGCACATTAAACGGTCCCAATCTACATAGAAAATGAGCGAGATTAAAAAGGCAGAGATAATGAAAAATTCCAAATGAATAGTTGTGGATTTGGATGAACATAAAGTGCCATCATTAAAAAGTAAAGAACAAATACTCCAGAAAATGCAGACCATGCTTGTGTCAGACACAGCGATTATGAAAGACTGCGGTAACAAAAGAAGCAGCCAATCCGCACTACCAATACGGATCTAAGAGTATGAAAAGGCTTTATGTATTTGTTTCTTCATAAATATTTAAAATAATATTTTATCTACAGATTCATGGTTCTATAAACTAATGAGAAATTCTTTTCCACTTTTGGACCACGGTAACAGGGAGAGAAAGTTACTATTAACTGTAGCTTTTTATAGGAAAAAAAGCATTCCAAACCATTGCCAAAAGGAAAAAATTTAAGAGCAATCAAGAAGACTGATACTTACACATTCCTTCCCCATTTCTCAGTAGCAGCCAAAATCTTAGCCTCTGTCCCAAAGCCAGAACTCTTGAGGTAGGAGCCAAATGTTCCCTTTGAAGGATAAGCAAGTTTATAAAAAGTATTTTTCTCATCGGAGTATACAAACCGTTGTTTCCTGAAATCAAAGTAGATTTCTTCTGTATTTTGAGGCGAAGTTTCCAGCTGAAGAAATAAAAATGAAGTTAGGAAAATGAGGGGAAGAAAAGAGATCATACGATAAATTTATTACCACAGCATAGCCCATTCAAAAATTATAATTAATATGTGTGCCCTTGTTGTATATTGTCTATATTTTTGTAATGTTAGCCTTTAATAATGATATTTAGGGATTTTCTAAACTCATGCATAGCCAGATTCTCATCTTCATCACTTAGTGATACATAAATGGCAGGAACTTACAAGAAACCTGATTTACTTATATTTTAGCCTATCTTCGTATTACTCTATGTAAACCTTTATATTTTAATTGTAAAGAAAAAATAGTCAACTGACATCACTCTTATATTTTCCTCTTTCATCTTGCATCAAAAAAATGGTTTGCCTTTGATAAACGATCAAAACAATATAATTTAAAAACCAGAATGATGTCTTGAGAGAATAGTTTGTTGCTCAACCTTACTAAAGTGGAGAGGCACGAGTTCTTTGGAGCCAGAAAATTNCCAGCTGAAGAAATAAAAATAAAGTTAGGAAAATGAGGGGAAGAAAAGAGATCATACGATAAATTTATTACCACAGCATAGCCCATTCAAAAATTATAATTAATATGTGTGCCCTTGTTGTATATTGTCTATATTTTTGTAATGTTAGCCTTTAATAATGATATTTAGGGATTTTCTAAACTCATGCATAGCCAGATTCTCATCTTCATCACTTAGTGATACATAAATGGCAGGAACTTACAAGAAACCTGATTTACTTATATTTTAGCCTATCTTCGTATTACTCTATGTAAACCTTTATATTTTAATTGTAAAGAAAAAATAGTCAACTGACATCACTCTTATATTTTCCTCTTTCATCTTGCATCAAAAAAATGGTTTGCCTTTGATAAACGATCAAAACAATATAATTTAAAAACCAGAATGATGTCTTGAGAGAATAGTTTGTTGCTCAACCTTACTAAAGTGGAGAGGCACGAGTTCTTTGGAGCCAGAAAATTTAGCCGGGGAAATTTTGCATGTATCAGCTTGATGAATGTCTTTCACCTGCAATCAAACCTTGATCAGTTTCAGATTAACACAGCAGGCGGAATATATTTACAGGAGGAAATACATAGAATAAATCATAAAGCCTATTCATGAGGAACAAACCTTAGAATACTGCACAAAGCATTTAAAGTCCACTGACCAAACAGTGAACAGGAAAACCAGAACATGAATTGCTAAAATACAGCCCAAAACAACTGAGGCATCCCCAAAATCCAGGCTTGGGACTACAGCCACCAGCCACAATCCATGCAGTACTGCAAAGGGTATCAGATCCAAACGCCACAGCAAAGACCTTTTCTGTAGTAAATCAACTGTGTCTACCACTTTTCCATTTACATGGAACCTTGACATTTCACTCAATCCGAAGATAAAAAATGTAGTACTCAGCAACCTGCAATAGTTGGAAATAGTATACTTAAGAAATGAAGCATTTTTTGAAGTTTAAATGACAGAATTTTGGACAAATTTTCCATTTTTAGCTATTATTATAGCACAAGAACTTGTTCTGTATGTGGGCGGATATGCTTACGAACAAATATCCCGAAGACCCATGCAGACACAAAATTACCGCTTAATAAAAAATGGAAACGGGAAGATGATCAACAACAAGAAAGAACGAACAATCGGCAATCTGGACAAGCAGTTTACTGAATTTGAATTATGACCCACTAGTCAAATAACGCGCACTCATTTTCACAAATAAATGAAAGATCAAAGTTTAATCTCATGGAAAATAAATCAATACCCAGAATCCATAAAAACAAGCAATGACTAGAACATTTTTATGCCAGAAGAACCATATACACAAAAACACCGAATTTTAATCATGAAAAGAACAAAGTCCCTATCTTTCAAGCAAGCACAAGAAAACAAAAACCCAAATAGAGGGAAACAGCGGACAGAAAACAACAAGCCACCTGTGACTGAAAACCCAATGCGCCGGATTCCTTCAGGTGCGACGTTGGGTCCGCGGTCACCGCACGCTGGGAGTGGAAACAACGAAAAAAACGAGCCTTTTTTTCTTCAAGGGGTTTAATTTTCATTTAATTATCTTTTTGTTTTTGTTTTTTAAATGAACAAAATTCAGATAAATAATTGAACCATGCAAATGGACCTCGGGCCAATTAGGCCCGTAACAATTAACGCTTGGGCCGAATGCTCCTTCGCTTCTGGTGGCCCGACCCCGACAACAACGTTTCTCGTTGCAATCAGCTCGGGTGTGGTTGGGTTGAACCGTTGAAGTTATAATTTGTCCGATTATAAAAATGAGATTAAGTGATTTTATAAGGGTACCACAAGAAGAATTGAAGTGTGATCTTATTTACTAAAAATAGAAAGAACGCAGACGATTTTAGTGTGGAAAAACCCTTTAAGAAAGGAGAAAAAACCACGTTGTCTAGAGGAAAACCTCCACGGTAAATTCATTAATAAATCAATGAAATATACAAATAGAATAAGAGTATGGAAAATGAAATTACAGCGGCTATGGTTCATCAAAATTGGTCTCCCAGGGCTTATCTTTTAGTTCCGCATTTATAGAGAGGGAAACACGTGTGGCCCACGTCCTGAAACCACTTCTGACAAGGTGTTTCCCCATATTGGAAAGCGTGGTTGAGCCTGAAGTGTGGAATGCATGCTGATGGGTCCACATCCAACCTGTCAAGATCTATGTAGTCTGCTGGGACCTACGCAGTCTGTCGGGATCGATCGGTCTGCTTGATAATTTCAGCTGTCGAATCCTCGATTGGGCATGACCACCTTCATGCTTGCTTAGGACTCCTCGTTGGTACCGGGTTTAATGGTTCTTAACAATAACGCATCTTTGATATCCGGTTTAAGGATTGTCAACACTTTTATTTGTTCATGTTATTCATATTGTATTTCAATTAAATTCTATGATTCTAATATTTTATTATGGTGTTTTTTCAAAATCCTAAATATTATTACCAGCAAATTCGATTCAGTTCAAATTGCATATGAAATGAGATTCACTAAATTTATAAAAAGTGATTGTTTTATCAAAGACTTGATTAAGTTTGTTGGTGTAATATACTCTCCTTATATCAATTCTTTACATCGTATTTCGATTATATACTATAATTCCAACCATTTGGAAGCCAAATCGGGTTATCTTTTTATATAGCAAATAGATTGGCTAAATCAGAAAAGGTTCCAAAGACCAGCCTATGTGCCATCCCAGCAGTGAATGAATATTCACCGGTCGGGGTGGTTCATACTGGCATACCGATGGAGACGAAGGGGCTCGTGGTTTGTTATTGCTTATCAATTGATTACGGTAAGGATTATCAAATCATTTAAATTTAGTGTATATAAAACAAAAGTACTAAAATATAATAGTGGTGAATATTTACCACTATTATATGATTTACGAAATAATAATTTACTATTATTTACAATTAAAATATAAAATATCAGTATAAAAATATATAACAATTATGATACTATAATATAATAATTTTACTAATAAATGTATTGTTTATCATATTTGATTTGACTATCACCATTGAACACATATCCGATTTCTTTGGAATGTCAATTAAAAAATCCTTATTTTATAGCTCACATATAATAAAGGCAAAATATTAGTGTACTCATTATTAAAAAATTACAATTTTATTACACTTGCTAAATCTAGTCGTGGCACACTCGTAGTTTAGAAAATTACTAATTTATTCTTAGTTTTTTTTATTAAAATATAAATATTTTTATATACAAGATTATAAATTATCATATTGTACTTTTACTAAAAACTTTAATATATTTACGAATATATCATCTGTAATTTAAAAATGATTGTTCACCACATCTTAGGACATTTGAGTTCAATGTACCACATTTTTGTAAAGAACCATCCAAACAATATATTGACGGCCCCACTATATCGACGGCTCGAATTTAATTGACGTTGTGGATTATAATCAACGGACAGAGAGGGTGACTTTGACTTTTGATCTCGTGATAGGCCGGGAACAATTAATAATTTTTTACCCCTATAAATAAAACCTAATTTTATTTAAAATGAATAAAACTTATATTAATAGTTCATACCATTACAAAGAAATATCAAATATACCAACTAATTTTATTAAAATAAAGTTGATATTATCTTGTCTCTTACTAATGCTTTTTAGATTTGGAATTTTAATATGCATTCAATTTTTAATAAAATTTTGAAAGAGAATATATTTTTATGGGATGCAACTATGTAATAGGAGTACAATTATTAAATCCCATATATTTATAATATCAATATAAATTTGTTTTGTAATAATAATAATAGAAAAATATTTGTTATTACAAACATTCTAAGAACAGAGACAGAGATAAAGAAAGCAAGTCAAGTTGGGGATAGAATAGAGGTGAAGTATTTAATGATCACCGCACGCCTAAATCTTTTTTTTCTTGAAGAAGCTTCAAAGAGAGACGAAAAGTAGGGCAAAAAGAGGAAATGAAAGGACTTGGAGCTGGTCCCCGTCCCTACTGAATCTGCCAAGGTACTTCGAACTTCCATAAATTTCACTTCCGGAATCTTATAATTCGTTTTCAATTACCCAAACTAGTTCTGGGTTGTCGTTTTTTCTCTACTACCTTTTATGGGTTTTCCATTTTAGGTGTTTTTGAGGTTTATGCTGTTGATTAATCTTGTTTAGATTGAAGGAAATTGGATCAGATGTAAAGGGTAAAGAGAATTTTTAGAAATTATCTTGCTTTGCTTTCTGTGCGTATGGGCAGTAGATGGTGGACAGAAAATGTGGGGGCAAATCCATTGCCCTCTTCTGGTTCTCTACGTATATTAAACTCTGAACAAGATGGAAATCCCAGTAACAATAGACTGAATTACAATGGAGTTAACGAAGCTGAAAATCAAGAAATTGAAGAAGTAGATAGGAACACTGATCCAAATGAACTACCTTTGGGTTCTAGTCGTAGACCAAGAGGGAGACCACCTGGTTCTAAGAACAAAGCAAAGTCACCAATTGTAATATCTAAAGAAAGCTCAAACTGTCTTCAAAGCCATGTTCTTGAAATCACAACTGGTAGTGATATTTCAACTTCAATTGCTAATTTCGCACAACAACGCTGTTGTGGGGTTGCTATTTTAAGTGCTAATGGAATAGTTACTGATGTTACATTACGTCAATCATCTTCACCTGGTGGAGTTATAAGTTTACAAGGAAGATTTGAAATACTTTCTTTATCTGGTTCAGTTTTGCCTACACCTTCACCACCAGGAGCAAGTGGGTTAACTGTTTATCTATCTGGTGGTCAAGGGCAAGTAATTGGTGGTCTGGTTATGGGAGCTTTGATGGCTTCAGGTCCAGTTATGGTTATTGCTGCAACTTTTGCGAATGCTTTGTATGAAAGATTGCCTATTGAAGATGAAGTTACTGAGGAAGGAACTGGTGCTGGTGTTTCGGGATCTCAGTCTCACGATGTTGGCGATCATCATCAGCCAACGAAATCTACGTCGATTCCGGTGTATAATTTGGCACCGGGCGATACGTTTTGGGCCGGGCAGACATCTCCTCCGCCTTACTGAGAGGAGCAAGTTACAAGTTTGTTTCTTTGGTATTTAGTTGTTGTAGTGGAGAAGATGATGTCTTCTCCAATGTTTTCTCAAACTATTTTGTTTGTTTTTCTTTTTTAAATAAAATCGGTTACTCTTAAAATTATTGAACTGAATTTTTGCAAATTTGTTCATAATTCTAAAATTTGTTTGTGTTTGCCTTCATGTTAGTTTTCTTTTGTGGTTGAATATGCTCGTAATGTGTTCGAGTGTGTGATTGGATCCGTTTGTCTGTTCCAATGCAAAATTAGTATAAAAATATTTAAATTCGAATATTCGTATAAATATTTGTGTTCATTCAAATTTTTATTTGATCAAACAAATACGAACATGAATAAGTTGAATAATTTGGTTCACAAATAGTTCATAACCTCAATGTCTTTCCGATTTTTAGTTCTGTGTGTTTTTAATATTTTGTTGTTATTTCTAATTTTTAGCCTATGTTGATTGTCCAAACTAAATTGATCTATTTAATTATTTTTGTTCTTTTTAACGCAATATTTATGTTAAATTTTAAAAATAAACAGAATTTGGTTAATCGAAATTTAATGATACTTTCTTATGTTTATATATTTTAAAAATACTTTTAATAAGAGTAAGTAAGATTAAAGTATATAAATAATTTCATCTTCTCTTTCGCTAGCAAATGCTTAACTGGGTTGTCTATCGAACTTTTTCTCCGAGTTCCCGCGGCAGAGAAGATTCTCGGAAGCTGCGACTGCGGTTTTGGAAATTGGGTACATTTACGAAGATTAAGCCGGTGGTGTGTTCTCCGATCGTCGATTGGATTGATGGCGGCGCAATATACGCAGCAATTTCTCAGCAACGTTTTGTCGCAAGGGCCATGTCCTCCAGCACTTGTTGTATCTCACGGAAGCTTGCTCTTCTTTGCAGCCTAGAACCGGTATTTACGCATAACAATGGCCGTGCCGTTAACCTCCTACAGGCGGAGGGCATCGATGCGGTACCAAGGCGTTACCTACAACACTCCGGTGATTATTTGGCTGATGGAGTCGTATCCGGGTCACGCGCCTCTTGTTTACATTAATCCTACCCGCGACATGATCATCAATCGTCGCCACCCCTTCGTCTCACCTAACGGCGTAGTATACATCCCTTATATTCATTCCTTGATCTTTCTGGGTTCGAATCTGCTTGAATTGGTTCGGAATATGAGTGTTTTAAGGTCAGCGGAATCTCCGAACCCTAATCTGAGTCCCTGCTCCAGTTATGGTAGTATAGATTCTTCAGCGGGGTCCGCTGTGAATCGGCCGGCGATTCCCCAGATCACTGTTACTCCACCACCGCCGTATGGGGCTGGGAAAATAATGGAGGATCCGGCTGATGTCTTCAAGAGAAACGCAATAAGTAAACTTGTGGATGGTATGAATGTTCATATCAGGAAGTTGAGAAAAGCAAAGGAGGAGGATATAGAAGGTTATTTTGGTGTTCAGGCCATGCTCAGGAGGCATGAAGAGGAGTTAAGGAAAAAACTCAGGGAAATGCAAGACGAAAAGAAAGCTCTGGAGCAGCAACTTAGAAGGATGGTTAAAGGAGAATGAAGAGAAATTGGATAACAAACAATGATTTCATTAGAGTAGATGCAGATGAAGCATTCGAAACTAGTGATCCACTGTCAAAGCAAATGTTGGATTTTGCAGCTTCTGATTTAGCCACTGAAGATACTATATATGCTTTGGATAAATCGTTGCAGGAGGTAGTCATTCCTCTTGATCAGTACTTAAAAAATGTGAGACGGGAGCAGTTTTTCCATCGCGCTACAGCTAAGCACATGTTGCAAACATGGCTGTCCCGATCAACATCACAGCAGTATACCTTCTGGTAAGGTCGTGGCTTATCCATCTATGCAAATGCTTTGTTTTTTTCTCTATAATGAAGTTGATTATTGTTTGCTTTAGATCCATATACTTCATTTTTGGTGTTCATATAAAACATCCCTTTACTTCTGTTTATAATACAAGACCTCATGACAACAATGCATGTTAGTTTTTTCATTACTCTGGTATTCATTTCATGTCTTTTTACGTATAGTGTAGTTTCCCTATCCTTCATTCGAATACATAGTTCATGCAACATGAAGAAATTTCGTCATTTTTTCAGAAACAACAATAGAATTGTTTTACTTTCCATTAATTTGCCATTACAGCTTCTTCCTTATTCACTCTATTTATCTACTTTTTGTTGTGCTCTAGTATAGTTGGATAAATAGAAAGTAGACTTGTGTATCTGTTTATTGGACTGCAAGTTCATAAATGGAACTAACAAAATTGCTATGACATTCAACAGAAGCAGAAGTTCAGGTTGGTGGGCAGAAAGTGATGACATATTCCTTAGCTCTGCAGCTCTTGAGTCCAGTAAGTTCATCAAAAGGATAACTGTAAGCTCTAGGACATATCTTCTTGAAGTAATTCTCATAAACTGTGGGTTTACATGTTGTAGGGCTCCCAAACTCTCCGGTACAGCAATATTTATCTTCTCCGGTAGCCAAACATGCACTCTTGCACCCAACAGTCCTACCGCCACTCGTCACGGTAAGGTTCTTCGGGCAGCAAATATTCACATCTTTCTCACAAGCAGCAACACCGCAGCTTGAGCTTCCACCCACTGGGATCATAGATACAGGAAGATTGAAACCATCAACCAAACTCACATCATAGAAATGCATTTGATTAGAAGGTGTTCCAAGAGTCATTTCAACAAGAGTTGCCGGAGGTTGACCACCGATCCCTTTACATTGCAAAAGCCCACCACAATCTCCGGTCGAGCAGCGCCCTTTACCCGTAGTATCAAAACAGCATCCCTGTCTAGCCCATATCCTCCCTGACCACCATCTTGGTGCATCGATCACCATATGTTCATCAACTTGAAGAGGGAAACCACCTCCTGAAGGAGTTACATGGCCGGCAGTACCGAGAATCCCCGGCCAAATGGGATCTTTGCAGTTGTTCACGATCAGGAGACGAATACCCTCTGCAACTGAGATACATTAGTAAAGTAAGTTGTAGAAGTTCATCTTCAGAATAGATTAGCACAAACCTGAAGAAGTTAAAATGCAGCAGAAGAGGAAGAAAAGCTGTAGAGAGAAGAAACGAGGCACCATTGTTGATAGTCACAAGGAAACAGTTAATGGTTTGGAGTTCGCAATGCAGGTTTATTAGAGACGAAGTAGTAGCAGTCGTGCATTGAGTGGTGAAATGGCTTTAACTGCTTCAACGTCACCTTGCAGATTTTTCGTGCATTTTTTCCCATATTTCTTTCAAATACTAACAAAAATCATTTGTTTTATGCAATTACTTGTATGTTAGTTACAAGTTACAACTACGTGCGATGAGTTTAAACTTTACATATATTAGTCGTAATAAAGTTCTTTTTTCAAGTAGTAAATAATAATTTTCCTAAAGTTAAAGTAGATTATTATCAATAGTAAACTTTATAAATCTTAATTTTATACTTTAGATTTTTTTATTATTAATTATTTTTTATTTATAACCAATTTTTAGACTTTCGTTTTGAGTAAACTAATAAAAAATGAATGTTATCATTTATTAGTTTCTTATGATGATTATAATTCATATTTACTAAACATTATTTGCTAATTTATAATATATATATATTGAGATATAAACAAATGTGTTTCCTTTCCTATTAAACTTTTCTGTCTTAAAAGTTAAAAGTTATATAATTTATCTTATATTAGTGATTGTGTATTTGTGTTTACCAATATTTGGTATTTATAAATTAAAAATTAATGCCTTTTCAATCGAGATTTTTTGAAATCTTATAAAATATCTAATATTTTAATTATTTTTCATAAATTAGGAATGTTTGGAATTAGGGATTTGAGTTCATATAAAATAAGGTCACCCGGACAAGATTGATATATCCATTTTTTATTTAATATTTTTCCGATTTTATTTTTTATCATCTTTTGTATTTTAATCATTATTATTAATAATTCCGTTATGAATAATATTTACGGAATGATTAAAACTTCAACAAAAAATGAAGACAAATGATTAAAACTTTTATTCTTTTAAATCAGTGGATTGAAAAATCTATATCTAAAAAATAGAGGGGTCAAAATAAAATTATTCCAAAGAAAACTTTTATTCTTTTAAATCAGCAAATAATTTGCTTGGTGCGTAACGGCTAGTTTTGCGGTCATGCTTTTATGTTGATTGTTAAGAGAAGCGTATTACATCCCTTTTTCCACAAGTGACCGTTACGATCTTTCCTTTCAAAACTAAGGAATTTTTTATACGTTAAGCGCCGAAGAAGTCCTTATCTCCGCCGTGGGGGGTAGATCGGTTCCAGGATTACGTCAGGAAGCTCGAGTCTGAAAAAACAACCTGAAAGATCCGCTGTTTGGAGGAGAAAGAATGGATCCCCAAATTAGAAGAAACAGCGGCATTAATCTGCCAGCATCTATGTCGGAGACATCTTTACGTCTCGAAAAATTCACCTCTCCGACGAAGAACTTGATATCACCGCTGAAATCGATGTCGCCTAGGACCATATCGAACTTATCCGCGTCGCCATCGTCGAGATCTGTTTCCACCTGTAGCGATAGGTTTATTCCATGCAGATCTTCGTCGAGGCTTCATACATTTGGTCTGATTGAGAAGGCATCGCCAATTAAAGAGGGAGTATTGTCGGGAAATGAGGTGTATACGAGATTGTTGAAATCTGAGCTATTTGGGACTGATTTTGGGTTCTCTGATGTCTCTGCAGGTACTACAAGAGTAGTTGGATCGCCGATGAGCCCTAGTAGAAACATGCTTCGTTTCAAGACAGAGCAGCCCTCACCCGGTTCCAGTTCTCCGTTTTCACCTTCCATTTTGGGGCCTGATAGCGGGCACTCCAGTGACGGGTTGACGCCATCAAAGCCACCAAGAAAGGTGCCCAAGACTCCTCAAAAGGTCTGTAAACTCGAGTTTAAAATAATTCCTCCTGCCAGGGCGGAAATCTACCATGTTTGATCTATGTTTCCTGCAACAAGTATAGAATTTTCAATCGTTCTGAAGAAAAACTCCTAAAAGTGAAAAAACCAAGTTGCTTTGTAGCTCAAAGAAAGTAAACTTTTACAGGTTTTGGATGCTCCAGCGCTTCAGGATGATTTTTACCTAAACCTTGTTGACTGGTCATCACAGAATGTCCTGGCTGTTGGATTGGGTACTTGTGTTTATCTGTGGAGTGCTTCAAACAGCAAGGTGAGTCGAAGTTTCAACACAAAACTCATAAGTAAATTGTGAATCAATAATCCATAAGTCAAAGATAATTCATTGGCAGGTAACAAAGCTGTGTGACTTGGCGCCGAATGACAGTGTATGCTCGGTTCAATGGACTCGAGAGGGTTCATATATATCAGTTGGAACCAATATTGGCCATGTTCAAGTGAGTCTCTTTTTAATGTGAACTTGCAATGAGTATCTGAGTTTTTATTTGAATGGCAAATCTTCATTTTTCAGGTATGGGATGCAGCTAAATGCAAGCGTATCAGAACAATGGCTGGACATTCAACGAGAACTGGAATATTGGCATGGAATTCTCGAATATTAGCCTCCGGAAGCAGGGATCGCAACATTCTTCTTCATGATATCCGTGTTCAAAATGACCATATCAGCAAGCTTGCTGGGCACAGATCAGAGGTAAAATACCATTCAATCTATACATCAAAGAATCAGTTTCCTCGATAAACTGTGATTGTTACTTTTGCTTTGGCTCTCACAGGTTTGTGGACTGAAATGGTCCTTCGATGACCGGGAACTTGCATCGGGTGGCAATGATAATCAGGTAGGTACTTCTTTACTATTACGAGACTTGCAAGAAAAAAATATCTTTAGCAAATAAATACTAACAAGATGTTGCATATTCAGCTGTTGGTTTGGAATCAACACTCGCAAAATCCAGTTATGAAATTGACAGAACATACAGCAGCAGTGAAAGCAATCGCTTGGTCACCTCACCAGAATGGTCTTCTTGCATCTGGAGGAGGAACCGCAGATCGTTGCATTCGGTTCTGGAACACTGGAAACGGTAATCAACTGAATAAAGTAGACACAGGAAGCCAGGTAAATAACAAATATACAAGTGGTGAAACACATTTGTTTATTTAATTCACACACATTTTCTACTGTAGGTATGCAATTTAGCATGGAGTAAAAATGTGAATGAAATTGTGAGCACTCATGGATATTCACAGAACCAAATCATGTTGTGGAAATATCCCTCTATGTCAAAAGTAAGCAAGCTTACCCCCTTATGCATAATTTCTTAAACTCTCTTCCAGGTTAAGATTGATAAAAATGGTATAGGTAGCAACATTAACTGGACACAGTTTACGGGTACTCTATCTGGCAATGTCTCCTGACGGTCAGGTATTCTATATATTCTACTAGCCTTTCAAATTCCCATTTTTTCATTCAATTTGGGATGCCTGCAGACTATTGTGACAGGGGCTGGAGACGAGACACTTCGGTTCTGGAATGTCTTTCCATCAGCAAAAGCACCAGTAAGTTGAATGAAATGTGTGTTTTGATCATGCTAGAATTGGTGTAATCTTTTAATCCAACTTCTTTTCCAGGCATCAATCAAGGAATCAAGTCTGTGGTCATCAATGAGATCACAAATCAGATAATATATACATGTAAACAATCCAATACTCTCAACCATTCATTCATTCATCTTTCATATCTCTTTTCGATCCGATGTTAGCTGTTTTTTATGATTCCGATTAGCATGTATAATACTTGGTGGCAACTCTGCCTTTTTTTCTATGAATTTAGGTTCTATGAAACCTTAAAAAGAAGCTGCAAAAGAATCATCCAGTTGTTCCAAAAAAACAAATGCAAATCACAAACATTTCAAAGAAAACGATAACGAAGCCGGTATGTTTTCGTATATAATATAACTTATCTTCCTTCAGACTTCACTAGTTGAGAGAACACCCGACTCATCGAAACACCAGAAAGATCATCAACGCTCGATGTTTCGAAATGTTCAGACGAAGCGCTTGGTCCAGCATGGTTAAACTCACTTACTTGTGGTGAAAGTTCACCGATCACATTCGTGCTATTTTCCTCCGGATCATTAAGAATTACAGCTTCTTGTAACTGAAGAGCATATTCGAGATTCCATAATACATCTCCCATAGAAGGACGATCGACTCCAAATTCGGCCAAACATTTCTCTGCTGTTTCTCCAAACTTTCTTAATGAATCAGGTTTGATTTTACCAACAAGATTTGTGTCTATAATTTGATCTAACTGACCTTTCTTATGCCATCTCATCGCCCATTCGGCTAAATTAACCATCTCTCGAGGTAAAGACGGATCAATTACTGGTCTCGCACAAAGAACTTCGAACAACACAACACCAAATGAATAAACATCTGATTTTTCAGTTAACTGTTGTCTTCTAAAGTATTCGGGATCCAAATACCCGAAGCTCCCTTTAACTGCTGTACTTACATGAGTTTGATCAATCTCAGGTCCCGTTTTCGACAACCCGAAATCCGCAACTTTAGCCATGAAATTCTCATCAAGCAATATATTTGCAGACTTAACATCACGATGAATCACCGCTTTCGCATAGCCAGTGTGAAGATAATGCAATCCTCTAGCTGCACCAATACATATCTCAAGCCTCTCCTTCCAACTAAGACTCGGAAGATTCGAACCGT
The DNA here is from genome assembly GCA_009725065.1 of Utricularia reniformis. Taxonomy (NCBI): domain Eukaryota; kingdom Viridiplantae; phylum Streptophyta; class Magnoliopsida; order Lamiales; family Lentibulariaceae; genus Utricularia; species Utricularia reniformis. The sequence continues at coordinate 305,050 of RWGZ01001258.1, read as the reverse complement.
AAAGATGACTTTTCACCGTACCCTTTTCCATATATTCGTACACAAGAATCATTTCATTCCTCTCGTCACAATAACCGATCAATGAAACAAGATGACGATGTCGAAATTGTGAAAGCATTTCTATTTCGGTTCTGAATTCAGCTAAGCCTTGTTGTGATCTTGGATTGCCTCTCTTTACTGCAACAGTTGTACCATCATGTAAAGTCCCTTTGTAAACTTTCCCAAATCCACCAGCTCCGATCACTAAACTTTCATCGAAATTATTCGTTGCTTCTTGAACTGCAACAAACGGTATACGGTAACTCAAGTTTGATCCAACGCTAACAGTCGTTCCAGTCGAATATCTGCTTCCGAGAGTGTGTGAAGTTCCTCCTCCATTTACCGATATCGGTACCCAAGTTTTCAAATCTCGAAGATGATCCATTTTCCGTTTTCTCCGTAGAAACAAAAGAACTCCGATTATTACAAAAGCTAATGAAACTCCAACACACACACCAGCGATCATCCCGATATTCGGTCTTGATCTCGGAAATCCCGGTAAAGTAGATGATACTCCGGAAAGACTATCTACCGAATTGTTCATTTTCATAATCTCCAATCCATTCAAAAGTGCATCAGGATAAGAACTCTGTTGAGAAGGACCAATACTAACTCTAATGCTATTTCGATTAATCGTTGGAGTAACGAAATCCAAGAAAAACGCAGAAGCAACTTGTCCCGGAGTTCTCGTACTTGGCTCGAGATCCGGAGCAACAAGAAAAGTATCAATAAAAACATCAAAAACAAGCTGATTCGCAGATGTACTTACGATATCACAAAAATGCATCCTAATCAAGTACTGAAATCCAGGATCCAATTGAAACTGCCAAGTGACATTAAAATTGCTATTAGGATCACCCGCAGAGTTCATTTCCGTGCAAGTTCCATAAACAGTCGAAGGAGCATTATCTGAAGTTGCACCACCAACAGGGTACTGTACTGCTCCAATATTCGACCTGTTCGTCGCAAGATTAGGCTGCAATAAGAAACTAGTATCCGGAATCCATGTACGACCCAACGAATCATTCAAGAACGATACAAATGATCCTCCCATATTTAGCCTATGCGTAGTTTCAAGAGATATAGAAGAAACACCATTTAATTGTCCTGATGGATTATAAAGAGATGCACCGGGAATGATCAAGTTATCAGGAACAGAAACAACTTCAATAGCATTTATATAAGCAAACGAATTACTCGAAGGCGAAAATGTAATAACAAGATCTCGACTAGTCACATTCATATTGTATTCTCTCAAAGTAACATTCTGTGGAGTGAAATTTGTAAGCAGTGTAGTTCTTTGAGCAATAACTGAGAAATTAGCAGAATTCATATCGTAATTTTGATAAATAAACGGGAAGAAATGGAGTCGAATCCAGTGTCTACCGGCTTGATTAATCGAGAAAGTGTACCTTGAAGGTCCAGTCATGATTCTTGCTGTGGTTAAAAGCGGTGAATATGCAGAAGATGATACTGAATTCAAATTGGTATTTGCTAAAATCTCTTGAGGAGTTGATAAAGCTACTGAATTAGAAGATGAATCTGCAATAAAAGTGATATTACCCAAAACGACATCACTTGATGATCCACAATCAATGTAATAACGATCAGATCCAACACAACAGTAAGCTAGATCCAGTATCAGAATAACCCAGAAAAGGAACCGTAGATCCATCGTCGTAGAAACCGTAATAATATCTAAACCCACATCACAATTCACGAAACTTAAGCCTCAGATTCAGGCTAAAGAACCAGAAAATGAAGAGAAACGACAAACCCAGATCAAGCTGTGAAACCCACAAGATATTCCCCGAAAAAAACTATTTAGACAGAGTGTTCACAGTTCACATAATGGGGCGACGGATTCATCTTCACTGGCGTACAGAAACGAACAAAAAGGAATTAGATCAAAAGAAGAGGAACTCGCCCTAAATGAACATAAGGTTGTTTTTGACATACATCATCCTATTCCTTGGCGAAAAGAAAATGGTAAAATAGCTTTCTTCTTTACATTAGTGAAGACCAAAAGTGGGAAACAGTAAAGACGAAAACCGTCCGCATTAACTGAGTCTGAGACTGAGCTGAATTGAAGAGTTATGACAGAATTTAATTACATAAACTATGGCCATGGGCATGGAGTATTCCTTTTTCTTGCTAAACATCAACATTTCTGGGAAAAACAACCACTGAATTCCAAGGAGAGTTTGATCCAAATCTAAAAATGCTGTTTTTACAGCGTGAAACGGGTACCCGTCGTTGGGTCCACATCCACCTTCACCACCGGCGCCCACAATTATATTCGTGTTTTTTTGTATATCAATTAAAAGGTATTATTAATTATGATAATAATAATTGGATTATTATATGTTTTTAAATAATAAGTTATAATTAAAAGTAGTAATTTCGAGATCACAATGCTTTTGTATATCATTTAAAATACATTATAAATTGTGATAACTCGTTAATTTTGTTCATTTATATTTTTATATGATAAAATCATAATAAAAGTAGCAATTTCGAGATAAAATCAAATTATAAAAATTAGACATTTGTAGTTCAGAAATCATATAAATTGATTATTGGAGTTCGAGAATTATGCATAAGAGAACCACCAAAAAATTATATTTTTATACATAATTCATTCACTTAAAATATCAAATTTACATAATTTATGAGCTTTAATAGTCAATTTAACAATTTCAAATATTTTAAATCAAAATTTGAAGGACTATACTTAGAGTTTTTCCAATATTTGAATTGTTAACATTGCATTTATCTAATACATATTTTTATAATTGGAATATTATATTTACAATTTTATAATTAAAATTTTGATTAATTTATAAAATTTACAATTATATAAATATAAAAACAGGTATTTATTTTTATTTGCAAAAGTAACCATCAAGGATAGGTTGTCATTGATGATTTTTGCACCAAAATAATGTTGGTGTACACTGTACAGTTGTACTCCAACTCTATCTATTCATTAATTAGTTTTTGACAACTTGTTTTAATTGATATAAATGAAAGACATATTTTAAATCTTTTTAGTTTTGTTAAACACTTAATTTAATATCAAACTTATGGAAATTACTATTTACAAATTAAAAATAAATAAATCCAATTGACTGGCATTAAAGATAAATTGGATTGACTTTTAAAACCCTGATTTAAACTGGGTTTATGTGAATTGGATATTAAATATTGTTATATAAATAGAATGATAATTTATGTGTTAATCGAATTATTTAATTTATTAAATAATAAATTATTAATCAAAATTTTATCTAATTGCCATAAAATATAATATTGAACGAGATTACCATTGAGATGATGACTCTACATCGTCTAAACTCTAATTTCTCATAAAACATACATTGAAATAAAAAATATTTATATTTTCGTCTAAATCATTACGTTTACATAAACTTACATGTAAACAATTGCGCCACAATTGTTTCCACTTGGACATCAATGCAATGTCGGATATATGATGCAAATGTTGGATTTATCAATGTTTTCATATTTGTCCGGAATTCTGTAGCGGTACGATCTATATACCTCCGGTATACCGGACGATACCAAATTTTATTTTTAAAAAAAATAATATTTTATTAGTTTTTAGGATTGAACCCAAAAAAAACCGAAAATCGATCCTAATACCCGGTATCCGACGGTACAAAAAAAAATACCGGTGAAGCCCCAATATTTGACGGTATACCATCCGGTATGAAAATATTGTATATATAATGAATCTCTCATATATTACGTAGAATCTGCTTTCAAAGTACAAATGTCAAAAATTGTATATAAAGATAAATAAAGATATTTTAGTTATTTAAAAAAAAAGAGTATAAATTGAAATTAAAAATAAGATTTATATAGTTTTTTATCTGTAGTTATAAAATTAAGAAATATAAATTTACTTATACAAAAATAGAATGAAAAATATGAAACAAAATTGGTACATAACATAACCTTAGTTTAAATAGTAATTTCTACATTTTAACACTCCATCAAACTGAATTGTACTACTACATTTTTGTTAAAATATGAAAAAGTATCTCACATCCAAAGTGAGATCCAATTTGAATTTTTTATAAGAAGAATTTAGGATTATAGTAAATAATTTATTCAGATATTTTATACCGAGTTATCTTTTCTCTTATCCGAACACACACATCAAATGAAATTAACCAAATATAACAACTCGTCTTTCACTTGCACGATATTGTTTGTTTTGTACTGTACTAGCTCTAATAACTCTCATCTAACACACGGTTTTAATTTTTCCATAGCAACAAACTTCTCAAGGTTACCCATCGTGAATCTACTCCAGGGTAAGCACAATTAAATTTATAGTTTCAACGAAAACATTGTCAATTTGTTAGGGAAAATACAAAAGTGTTGATGAATCATTATATTTAACATATGCTCGTTAACCTCTATAGTCGATGTTGAGATTTAACTAAAGTATCTCACCTTAGACAAATCCTAGCATCCTCACCGCCGTTTGCCCATCTACAAACACTGATATCCATGACACAAACAGCTTATGATGGCCTAGCAAACAAAATAACAGACATTTTCCAAGGTTTCATATGTTAATAGCATAGATTTGTATGCATTTCACAGTAGCAAGTTGAATAGATCAAAGTGTTAAAAGAATCAAGGAGTTATGGGTAAAACCTGATGTAAACATAGATCATTATCCTTGCAAGCCATTTGCACCAAAACTTCCCAGCAACCATAATCCAAGTTCATCTTCCTATTATTCATCTCCTCAACCACAAACCCTGCCTCCTCTACATTTCCATACTTAACCAATCCTATAACTAAACAACGCAACGTTTCGATACGTGGATATGCTTTGCTGAGAAGCATTGCATTCACAACTTTAAGAGCTTCCATGTAATCTTCTTCCTTGCACAAACCATCTACGACTGTACGGTACGTGGTTGCGTTTGGTTCGCATCTGTTGATTTTCATGTCAACCAACATCTTGTATCCTTCTGAGGCTTTATCTGTTTTACAGAAAAAATCTATCAAGATATTGTATATGACTACGTCTGGTTTGATGTTTCTCTTTTTCATTTCGATTAGAAGATCTTTCGCTTCATTGATCAATCCTCTCTTGGTGAGATCAGTCATTAATACCCCGTAGTTTACAAGGTCCACTTTGCATCCATGGTACTCCATGTCAAACATTAGTTTTCTGGCTTCTTTGAAGTTTCCTGAAGCACATAAACCCTCCATCAACAACGCGTAACTCACTGCATTCCCGCATTTCCTGTTCTTCCTCATATCGTCTAATAATCTCTTTGCGTTGTCAAGCTCACCCATTCTGCATAAAAACCCGATCCTAGAATTGAAAGTCACTATAGTTGGCTCAACATTTCTCTCGAGCATTTCATCGAACATGTTCATGGCATTCTTCAACTCACCCTTATCAAGCCACATTTTGATCATGATATTATACGACACTGAATTCAATCTGAATCCCATTTTAGGAGCCTTTTCAAATAGCTCTACAGCATCATAGACCCTTCCTCCATCAACCAACACGTTCAAAATCGTGTTGAAGGACTGACGAGTACGAACGCAGTTATATGACCTTCCAATTTCAAGAAAAACCTCCATGGCTTTGTCAATCATGTGCACTTTCCCATAGTGGCGAATCAGTCCAATAAAGAGAGCTTCTTTGCATCTTATGTCATGAAGTTTGAGGAAATCTAGAACGACTTCAACATCGTCGAATTTCCTGGCTCGAGCGAGCTTATAAACTAGAGAAGCAAAACAAGGGTAGTGAGGCTTGTACCCCATTTCTCTGAAATTCCGGAAAAGAGCGAGATATTCATCCGGATTTTCGCACACTTTCAGGTGATCAATAAACGGAATTGAAGTCCGAAGCTGGGTCACTGTTTTTCTCAGACGCACGGTCGTCTTGCAACGATACTGAAGACTAAGTACTGCGGTACTTGTGCTGCAAATCGTCTTTAGTGGGTGATTGTTGAAATGTACAGAAACGAATCTGAAAATGCACATGAATTTCAATCCAATAACTGCCCTAAAAAATGGACTTTTCATTCTTGCGATGTTCTTCACTTGTTTTCCATGAGCATTTTCAGATTCGATCCTCAAAGGCCTCAGTCTGGTCCAAACCCAGGGGTTTCGCCCCACCGGTGACGTAATTACCCAAGACCCAATCACCTCCGGTTCAAGCTTGGAAATGAAAGAATGTGCCACAACAAAAGCAATCTTTTCAATTTCATACGATCGCTAAGAATTTGATATTTAAAAAAATATAAAAAATAATAATTTTTAATACTTTTTTAAGGTTTTAAAAAAACACCTACCATTAGACTCTAAAGCCGGATAATAAACCTAGATTGCACGGGTGCGGGTGCAGGATGCAAAGTGTGAGGGGGTGTTGTTGCGAAAGCGTGATGTTGTTATGGTTATTGAATAAATAAATGTAAATAAGAAAACCAGAATTTAACAAGGTTCGGCAAAATTATGTCTACGTCTTCAAACACTACCAAAGTGTAATATTCTACTATGATCAAGAAATATTACAATCCGAGAAAGAAGAAATCAAAACAAGATGCAATTGAGAATGAGAGAATTCTACAATTGCAATCTCTTGCTATGAATTTGGGATGATTTCCAATGAAAATGATCATGTCCTTTTATAGACAAATTCTCAAGTATGAACACATGTGTGAACACAGAAATCCATCTTTGATTTTTCTTTCTAATCTCACCAAATCATTAGAATAATAATATCATTTATCATGTGTTGTTGATTTGTCAAACTCTATAATCTTCTATTCTTATTAGCCAATATTTCAAATCTCAACCTTGGTTAATTTCCAATTTTCAACCTTTCTCCCAAAACTTTGGTAGTGTCTTCCAATGCGCTTTAAGCGCCAACTCGATTGACATTAATCAAATCCAAACAATGTTTGAACTTGACTGATGTCACAACTTTGGTCAACATATCTGCAGGATTATCGGTAGTCTTGACTTTCTGGATTTGAATATGTCATTTCTCCAAAATATCCTGAATAAAGTGATATCGAACATCGATATGCTTTGTCATTGCATGATAAACTTGGTTTCTAGCCAAATGAATAGCACTTTGACTATCAAAATGCACAGAGATATTCTACTGCTTAACTCCAAGTTCACCTAACAATCCATTGAACCAAATTGCTTCCTTTACTGCCTCTGTAGCTGCCATGTACTCTGCCTCAGTGGTAGACAAAGTAATCGTAGACTGTAAAGTAGACCTCCAACATACCGGTTCTTTTGTCATATAGTAAACAAATAACCAGTAGTAGATCGACGCTTATCCAAATCACCAGCATAGTCAGAATCACAATATACAACTATCAATTCTCCAATTGATTCATCCTGCTCGAATATGATACGAACATCTAAGGTATTAAGTATGTACCTTAAAATCCATTTAACAGCCTCCCAGTACATCTTTCCGGGATCATGCATGTATCTACTCACCATACTCACGGCATGTGAAATGTCAGGTCTCGTACATACAATGATATACATCAAACTACCAACAACACTGACATATGGAACCTTTGACATATATTCTCGATCTTCATTCGTCTTTGGAGATGGAGCAGCACAAAGATTAAAATGAGGTGTCAATAGGGTGTTGACATGCTTCGTCTTATCATTAATGTTGAACCTGTTAAGTACCCTTTTCAAATACTGAGTTTGAGTCAAACTTACTCTCCCCAATTTGCGAATCTTCTTATCTCTATACCGAGAATCTTTTGTGTTTCGCCAAGATCTTTCATCTCAAATTCTCCTTTAAGTTGATTCTTCAGTTGCTCAATTTCTTCAATATCTTTTGAAGCTATTAGCATGTCATCAACGTAGAGGAACAAGTATATAAAAGATCAATATTGTAACTTGCGTAGATAAACACAATGATCGTACTTACTTCTAGTATACCTTTGTGTCAGCATAAACTTGTCAAATCTCTTGTACCATTGTCTGGGAGACTGCTTCAACCCGTACAAAGATTTTGCAAGTTTGCAAACCAAATCTTCCTTACCAACAACCTTGAACCCATCTGGTTGAGTCATATAGATTTCCTCGTCCAAATCACCATGCAAAAATGCAGTCTTCACATCTAGTTGAACTAGTTCTAAATCCAGTTGGGCTACCAAAGCCAATAAAATTCTAATGGAAGTATGCTTCACAACAGGAGAGAATACATCATTGTAATCGATTCCTTCCTTTTGAGCATATCCTTTAGCTATCAATCTTGCTTTGTAGCGAATGTCATTCTTGTTTGGAAATCCTTCTTTCTTTGTAAATACCCATTTGCATCCAATTGCCTTCTTTCCTTGTGGTAGATGAGTCAACTTCCATGTTTGATTCTTATCTAATGACTCAACTTCGTCAAACATGACTTTTATCCACTCCGTATCTTGTGAACTTTTTACAGTTTCACAGTATGAGATAGGAATGTCATCATTTTCAATTCCAAATGCATATGCCACGACATCGGCATAGCTAGAAGGTCTTGTGATTTTTCTTTTTTCTTTTCTCAATGCAATCGGTAAATCTTGAGTATTTGACTCATCGTTGGTGGATGTTTCATGCGGATTCCCTTCAAGCCCCGAATCCGACTTTGTGGGTTCTTCAACTAATGTTGGATCTACAATTCTACTTAGTAACTTCACATGTTTCGGTGTATTCTCCACCTGTATTGGAGTACTTTCATTTGGCTCATCAACTCTCTTATTCAACATTGAAGATTCATCAAATGTCACGTCTCTACTAAAGATGATTTGTTATGTCTCAGGGCACCATAGCCGAAAACCTTTCACACCAGAAGTAATTCCCATGAATAACGCATTCTTTGCTCTTGGATCCAACTTAGACTCTTTCACATGATAATAAGCATCACATCCAAACACGTGTAATGCATCGTAATCCGTAGCAGGCTTCCCGAACAACTTCTCCATTGGTGTCATTCCATCAATAGTAGTTGAAGGTAGACGATTGATGATATGACATACATATGTCACCGCTTCAACCCAAAATTGTCTTTTCAATCCAGCATTTGACAGCATGCATCGAACTTTCTCGAGCAAAGTACGATTCAACCTTTCAACAACTCCATTTTGTTGTGGTGTATTCCTAACCGGGAAGTGGCGAACAATCCCCTCATCTTTGCAAAATTTATCAAACGCCAAATTCTTGTATTCTCTGCCATTGTCTGTTCGGAGAACCTTAAGCTTTCTGTCTGTTTGATTTTCCATCTTCTTCTTTCATGAGGTGAAGATTCCAAACACTTCGTCTTTAGACTTCATAGGAGAAACCCAAACTCTCCGGGAAAAATCATCAATAAAGGTAACATAATATGAGTTACCTCCCAATGAAAGTTTCTTTGAAGGGCCACATACATCTGAGTGGATGTAGTCCATAATACATTTGGTATTATATTTCGTCTTTCCAAACTTTTCTTTCAACTTTTTCCATTCGATACAATGTTTGCAGAAATCCAATTCGCATGTATCAACATCTGTCAATAATCCTTGATTTGATAGAACTTCCAAGGATTTTTGACCAGCATGTCCCAACCGTATATGCCATAACTTAGCTATTTCTTTCCTTTTTTCGGATGCTATTGTTGTTGTCTCAATAACAGTATTACCTTGATAGTAATACAAATTATTGTTTCCTCGAATTCCTTTCATCACCAAACGTGCTTCGGTCATAACCTCCAATACTTCACCCTTCATAGTTATGATAAAGTCTTTCCTTGACAATACTCCCAAAGAAATTAGATTCTTTGCCAAGCTAGGTACATATCGGACTTTGGTCAATGTTCTGTGTGATCCATCATCATTCCGTAGTCGAACTGAGCTAATTCCCTTGGTGACACATGGATTGTCGTTTGCTATGTACTCAATTCCTCCATCTTGTTCTTTGAGATCATAGAACCAGTCACCATGAGGTCTGAGTGGTGACTATAGCCTGAATCCAAAATCCATGTTCTTGAATTGTTGTTCGATGGACAAACAACCAATGAAAGATCTGAGTCGTCATCATACTCAGCTACATTTGAATCAGCGATAACTTTTCTTTTTCCAGATTTGGCCAAGTTCTTCAATTTGGGACAATCTTTCTTCCAATGCCCTTTCTCCCGACAAAAGACACAAATCATCCTTTTTCGGTTTAGCTTTGGAGTTAATCTTCTCTTTCTTCTTGCCACGTACAAGTAGAGCTTCAGTATCTACATTTGTATTTGACTTTTCATTTTTCCGCATTTCGTAGTTATGTAGCGCACTACATACTTCTTCAAGAGAAATTTCCCCCTTTCCATGTAGAAGTGTAGTCTCAAGGTGCTCGAACTTACTCGGAAGAGATCCCAACAATATCAACGCCAAATCGTCATCTCCAAACTCCACATCCACATTCATCAAGTCTGAAACTAGTTGATTGAGCATAGCAATGTGATCATTTAAAGCTGTGCCCGCAACATAAGTAAACCGATACAACTTCCTCTTCAAATGAAGCTTATTTTGGATACTTTTCTTCAAGAATTGATCCCCTAAAGAACTCCATAATTTTTCAGCAGAAGTCTCTCTCGAAAACTTGTACTTCAATTGTTTCGAGAGATATGATCTTATGTTACCACAAGCTAGACGATTCAGCGTCAACCAATCTGCATCATTCATTTCTCCCGGCTTTGATTTTTGGATGGCAATATCAAGACCTAGCTGAAATAGCATATCTTGAACTTCACTTTGCCATATTCCAAAGTGACTAGATCCATCGAAAATCTCCACCGCAAGTCTGGCGCTTGTTATACTTGGTCTTTCCATGGTGGTAAGACCCCCGGTATAACATCCTTCACATCCTCCATTTATTATAAAATAACCAATAACAACGTCAATGATAATCAAATGCCAAAGTGTAACTTTTCTGATGTGGAAGATCAGACTAGCTGCAATCACAGAGCATACTAGTATAACCTTGCTCCGATACCAATTGTTGCGGAAGCGTGATGTTGTTATGGCTATTGAATAAATAAATGTAAATAAGAACACCAGAATTAAACGAGGTTCGGCAAAATTATGCCTACGTCCTCGAACACTACCAAAGTGTAATATTCTACTATGATCAAGAAATATTACAACCCAAGAAAGAAGAAATCAAAACAAGATGCAATTGAGAAGGAGAGAATTCTACAATTGCAATCTATTGCTATGAATTTGGGATGATTTCCAATGAAGATGATCATGTCTTTTTATAGACAAATTCTCAAGTATGAACACATGTGTGAACATAGAAATCTATCTTTGAATTTTATTTCTAATCTCACCAAACCATTAGAATAATAATATCATTTATCATGTGTTGTTGACTTGTCAAACTCTATCATCTTCTATTCTTATTAGCCAATATTTCAGGTGTGATGCGTAAAATTTTAATTAAGGTGCGTTATATTATTTAATAAAAATAAATATTTAAATATTTAAAAATTAATAAATAATAAATAATAAATTTTACAACAATAATATTTAATTAGTGTTACTCATTTATTCTTCAAATTTAATTGTTAAAGATAAGTACATTTAAGATATATACATTTGAGNGCTGCAAATCGTCTTTAGTGGGTGATTGTTGAAATGTACAGAAACGAATCTGAAAATGCACATGAATTTCAATCCAATAACTGCCCTAAAAAATGGACTTTTCATTCTTGCGATGTTCTTCACTTGTTTTCAATGAGCATTTTCAGATTCGTTCCTCAAAGGCCTCAGTCTGGTCCAAACCCAGGGGTTTCGCCCCACCGGTGACGTAATTACCCAAGACCCAATCACCTCCGGTTCAAGCTTGGAAATGAAAGAATGTGGCACAACAAAAGCAATCTTTTCAATTTCATACGATCGCTAAGAATTTGATATTTAAAAAAATATAAAAAATAATAATATTTTAAATTTTTTTAAGGTTTAAAAAAACACCTACCATTAGACTCTAAAGCCCGATAATAAACCTAGATAGCACAGGTGCGGGTGTGGGTGTGGGTGTGGGGTGTACGATACGAGGTGTGAGGGTGTGTGATTCGTAAAATTTTAATTAAGATATATTAAGGGTGCGTTATAATATTTAATAAAAATATATATTAAAATATTTAAAAATTAATAAATAATAAATTTTACAACAATAATATTTTAATTAGTGTTACTCATTTATTCTTCAAATTTAGTTGTTAAAGATAAGTACATTTAAGATATATACATTTGAGACTCTTTATTCAATTTGACTATTTTTCATTAATAAAAATATAAACATATTTAATATTTAATTATATTTTTTATATATAATTATATATATATCTCTTAGATATATCTCTATGTCTACAAGTAAACGAATATGAATGATATTCAAGTTTAAGATTTAAAGAATGAAGTTTCATAATGACGAACCCAATAAGGATTCGTGACACCCAGTGCGTTGTGGATGCGTAAAACGCACGCACCCCACAAATCCGTGCAACATAGTAATAAACGTTATCAAAAAATATAATTATAGTTAACAAAATTAGAGGATCGATTTTCCCATTATTTATAAAAGCGATCAATTTTGTGTTACTTTAGTAACTCATTTCATAATTTTAGAATCAACTTTTTGTATAATTTTATAAACTTTTTGAATGAATAATAAACAAAAATAAATTTTAAAAGCTCTAAATGATAAAGAAATGTGAGAATTAAATACGTAACAAAATTTATAGACTAAAAATTGTCATTTTCTCAATTAAAATTTTTAAAATTGATTTATATTGGGCTTATTTACTTTGGCCCATTAATAAAGTTGTTGATTTTGTTATTATCCGTATAAATGGGTAACAAACAAATTTATAAACAATTTTTAAGAGTTGAGATTATTTTAAAAAAGCAACGCGAAAAAGAATAAAATATATTATATTTGTAGGTGAAAATATTTATGTAAACGAAAATAATAAAAAATCAAATCGATCAAATCCACAAATTAAATTCGGTATCTAGATAACCCGGATACATTATTTTTCCACTCAATAAAAAAACTATTGATTATAATTCGGTAGTGCTCTCTTTTATCTTTAATTTTTTTTAAAATAAAAATCAATTTTGAAAATTGTAAAAATAACACTTCATGTTGTAATACATGTGCCCTCTAAGTTTTAAAATTAGGGTATATAACACATTCTCTGAATTTGGGGACTATATATGACTCCCAATAATTCAAAATTGACATTAATACTTATTAATATTTTGCATATATCAAATTTGAAATATATTCTAAACATGGTAGTCATATCGGTGATATATCGTCTGGTATATCGGTCATACCTGTAAATATCGGTTATGACTGGTATACCGATATTCCGATATATCACCAATATATAGGAAAAATCGCTCGTACCGATCATGACTGGTATGAACGGTACCGACCGATTTAACTTCCTTGGACTTCTAAGTGCATCACTTATATTCTAATTATTATCCCATGTATCATATTCTTTTAATAGATTCATAGATCCTAACAACAAATCTTTGAAAAATAATTGAGTATATTTTAGTAATTTTGTAGGCTTCTAGCCTTGTAGTTTGAAATATTAATAAAATGCCCACGCCACCCTATTAATTGACCATATTTTAATAATGTCAAACGGCCAAAATTGTAAATATGGAAAGAATGTGTCCACAAATGTAATTCCCGTTAATTACTTGGTCACAATTAAATTATAATTATACGTATATTATATAGACATAGAAACCGCTGTATCTTTAAATCTATACCAATAAGATTTGGTGGTTAATTGTATAACGCGATAGCTACCGACGACTGTCGTTTTCGCTTGGGGACACCGGAAGAAGCGGAGGGAAATCATCGAGAAATTGCTCATATTCAGACTCTGCGTCAATTTCTCAACGAACAAGTCTGATNCGGTTTTCAACTTACGGAAAACTGGGTGCTAAATGTCAGGGGTAAAAAACAAACGGTATTGATAACTTTAGGTGTCATTCTTGCAATTTTGTAAGTTGGAGGGCATGCCCTTTACACAGCTCGTAAATTGGGGGGTTAATTATACAATTTTCTCAATTATGTATATAACACATTCTCTGAATTTGTTAACTATATATGACTCCCAATAATTCAAAATTGACATTAATACTTATTAATATTTTGCATATATCAAATTTGAAATATGTTCTAAACATGGTAGTCATATCGGTGATATATCGTCTGGTATACTGGTCATACCGGTAAATATCGGTTATGACTGGTATATCGATATTCCGATATATCACCAATATATAGGAAAAATCGCTCGTACCGATTATGACCGGTATGAACGGTACCGACCAATTTAACTTCATTGGACTTCTAAGTGCATCACTTATATTCTAATTATTATCCCATGTATCATATTCTTTTAATAGATTCATAGATCCTAACAACAAATCTTTGAAAAATAATTGAGTATATTTTAGTAATTTTGTAGGCTTCTAGCCTTGTAGTTTGAAATATTAATAAAATGCCCACGCCACCCTATTAATTGACCATATTTTAATAATGTCAAACGGCCAAAATTGTAAATATGGAAAGAATGTGTCCACAAATGTAATTCCCGTTAATTACTTGGTCACAATTAAATTATAATTATACGTATATTATATAGACATAGAAACCGCTGTATCTTTAAATCTATACCAATAAGATTTGGTGGTTAATTGTATAACGCGATAGCTACCGACGACTGTCGTTTTCGCTTGGGGACACCGGAAGAAGCGGAGGGAAATCATCGAGAAATTGCTCATATTCAGACTCTGCGTCAATTTCTCAACGAACAAGTCTGATATTTCCTATATTTGAAGATTTTGATCTGGATTTCTATTGAAGAAACGAGGTTTGCTTGATGGGGATTTATTTTTTTGTGTTAAAAAATGTGAAAGTATGGTCCTTGTTTGATAACTTGACTTTGGAGATTGATGTTTGCTTGTTTTGAGTGCTTGATGTGTTAGATCAGTTTAAGTTACACTGATTTCTTTTTATATCCATTAGATCTGTTTATTGTGTAATTTGGAATGAGAATTTGATTTGAGATCCACTATCCTGTTTGATCTGTACGCCTTTTCTGCGACAAAGTAGCTTCATTTAGTGATTATTTGCTGGATCTATCACCTGAGGTAAGAGGAATTAGGAATCTTTTGGTTTGAAGTCTCATTGTTTTAACTGATGAGTTACTTGATCAGATCTAAAACTTTTTGTTCATTGATGTTTCAAATTTTTACTTTTTATGAAGGAAACTCCTGAAATTCAATATGAAGGCATTGATTCTTGTTGGTGGGTTTGGGACCAGACTGAGGCCTTTGACGTTAAGTGTTCCAAAGCCACTTGTTGACTTTGCTAACAAACCCATGATTTTGCACCAAGTATGTTGTCTTACTCTTTGCTTCCATCCAAACATTTATCAGGTACGATTAATCTGACCAAATTAATTTACTTGAATCAGATCGAAGCTCTAAAAGCTGCCGGAGTAACTGAAGTAGTTCTTGCTATAAATTATCAACCCGAGGTGAATCAGCGATTTGATTAATCTTCGAGATCTGCGTTTTTCTTTACCAATATGTGATCATGTGCAGGTTATGTTGAACTTCTTGAAAGATTTTGAGACAAAGATTGGTATAAAGATAACTTGTTCACAAGAGACAGAGCCTCTTGGAACAGCAGGACCTCTTGCTTTAGCTAGGGACAAGCTGATCGACAGCTCTATGGAGCCATTTTTTGTACTTAACAGTGATGTTATCAGCGAATATCCTCTGAATGAAATGATTGATTTTCATAAGTCACATGGAGGTGAAGCTTCTATCATGGTGACCAAGGTAAGTGCAACTCTTAATACATTATCTATAATATTTACGATAAAGAGAGATTGCATTCTTCCATGCTAATGCTATTAGGTAGATGAGCCTTCAAAATACGGAGTTGTTGTTATGGAAGAAGCTACTGGGCTGGTCGAGAGTTTTGTCGAGAAGCCAAAGATCTTCGTTGGGAACAAGATCAATGCTGGGATTTACCTCTTGAATCCATCCGTTCTCGATCGAATTGAGTTACGTCCTACATCCATTGAAAAAGAAGTTTTCCCCAGCATTGCTAAAGAGAAAAAACTATTTGCAATGGTGTTACCTGGTTTTTGGATGGATATTGGACAACCAAAAGATTACATTACTGGTTTAAGGCTTTACTTAGACTCCTTAAGGAAAAAGTCATCTCCCAAGTTAGCTTTTGGAGCACATATATCAGGAAATGTTCTGGTTGATGAAACTGCAAAAATCGGTGAAGGATGCCTTATCGGTCCCGATGTTGCTATCGGACCAGGCTGTATCATTGGATCTGGTGTTAGATTGTCACGCTGCACTGTGATGCGTGGTGCTCGGATAAAAAACCATGCTTGTGTTTCAGGTAGCATTGTCGGGTGGCACTCGACGATTGGTCAATGGGCTCGTCTTGAAAATATGACTATACTTGGTGAAGATGTTCATGTTGGTGATGAAGTATACAGCAATGGAGGTGTTGTGTTGCCTCACAAAGAGATCAAGACAAATATTGTTAAGCCTGAAATTGTTATGTGAAGCACTAAATTGTATACCTTATAATGCATATTCAATTTGTGCTAATAAACTGCTTTATTTATTAAATATCTGTTTTTTCACTTTACTTTATATAACTTATATAGAATGGGAGTGGATATAAACCCTAGCTTAAACCCTTGACGGCTGTTTCATTCCTCTCTCAAGTACTCAACCATGGCGCTGAACAGTGTAATCCGCAGGGTGACTTCGAGAGTTGTGCCGGTGGCGGTGAGAGCCACTACCGGAAATCACGTATGCTTCGAGTACAGTCGGCGATTCTCAGGACTTTTAACTCCGGTCGGAATGCCGTTGGAGAATATCACACGGAACTCATTTCCGTCGTTTGGATGCAGCTACTCTACCAAGAGAAGTTCCGATGCGTCACTCCTCAGGGTGATCGAATCCGAGATTCAGTGTGCTGTAGAGTCTCAGCAAGAAGAAGAGGTGCGCTCTGATCCATTATATTTACGAATTTTTTTCTTAATAATTGAGATTTGTGTTTGCTTATGGGAATTTGTTCGAACCCTAATTTCATAAATTGGATGTTGAGTTTTTAGGGATTTTCTTCGCATTTAGAAATTTGATTATGCAGGGTGGGGATCTTCCATCCCAATTACCTTTCAAAATCATAGATCACCCTGGGAAAAGAACAATAACACTAACCAGACAATATCAAGGTGAAAACATAACCGTTGAAGTTCACATGCCTGAGGAAGCTACTGATGAAGAGAACGAAAGTGAGACTGAGAATGCCACCGGCAACGAAGAAGATGAAGAAGAAGAAAATTCACATAGCATACCAATGATAGTAAAAGTTACCAAAAGTTGCGGCAATCAAGTTCTTGAGTTTGGTTGTAGTGCTTATGATGATGAGATAGCCATAGAAAGCATATCTATCAAAAACACTGAGGATTCAGACGATCAAATCGCTTATGAACCAGGATTCGGGTACATCATCCACAATCCATAGAATACATTGCAGAGATGTAAATGTAACATGAAATGGTGTGTTTGTGTTTACAGGGATCTGGATGAGGGGTTGCAGAAGGAATTACACAATTATCTCACGGTAAGAGGGATCGAACCCGCCATAACTAACTACTTGTATGGATATATGGCTGATAAAGATGCCTTAGAATACACAAATTGGCTGAAGAATCTCCAGAAGTTTATTCAATCTTGACTTTGAAACCATTTCTTTAGTTGAACGTTTTCAATTCCTATCTATTGTTGTTTTGATTCTGGATTTCGTAAGCCAGGATTTGTGGTGTTATTTTTTTCCATCTAAAAATATTTATGTTTGGTTTGATTCGACATATTTCATGCTTACTCATATACTAGGGTATAGGAGATTTTAGTATTTTTATTTTAAAATTTATTATATAAAAATTTTTTAAGTATTGTTAAGAGATGAAATAATGTGATTTGGTATAAATTTTTAAAATATATTGTATTAATTATTATAATCTATTTTAATAATAAAATTAATGTGGCCATTTACTCATAAATTTGAAATACATTTTATTTTAATATTTTCATATTAATTTTGATAATATAACATTATTGAGAGAATTGATTTCATTTTAAAAAATAAAGTGTTGGAAATTTTTGAAATAATAAAATTGAATATTTTTAATAATGAATTGATTAGCAATAACATATTGTATTAATCTGTATTTTATATTTCAAGAATAAAATCACTGTAACTATTTTACACATAAATTTTGGGTGCAAAATTTAAAAATGATTTAACCGAAAATGTATATAATATATATAGGTGTAATGCGATTGTTGCTCGTTGATCATAATACAGAGAGACAAAGAAAGGGGTCAAGGAAATGGGATGTTTTCCTTGGGCCGGAAGATCATCGGCTGAAAAGCAGTACAGAAAACGAAGGAATAAACGGAATGAAGGAGATGATGATGTTCGGCCCACGATATCGCCAGGTAGTCATGAATCTTGAAGAAATTATTTTCGTTGATCGCTGAGATCATTTGTGGCTTTACCGTATAGTTTTTGTCTTCGTTTTTCTTTAATTTTCATTCGCCTGGTATTTTTGAACGCAAGATGTTTGTTAAAATGCTCAGGAAATGTCGTTGGTGTGATTTCTTTTGGCTTGTTGTTTCAGTGAGCGGACAACGAAAATTGGTAGAAGACGATGAAACCGCTACATCTCAATCTTCATTTTTCGATATAGAAGATGTTAAGCAATTCAATGAAATTCCAAGTCCATGTCCAAGTCCTAGTGGGAATGATGATACAAATAGCTCCAAAACCAAGAAATTCACCTTAGCAGAAATGGTTGTTGCTACAGATGATTTCAGAGATGATTATTTTCTAGGAGAAGGAGGTTTTGGCAAGGTTTATAAAGGGATTTTTCATGATTCCAATGAGGTACAAATGCAGTTTAGAGACCTTGTTTATTGAGGTTTCTCATATGAAATGAATCTCAAGCCTGCAGATTGTTGCGATTAAGCAACTCGATCGGAATGGATGCCAAGGGATGAAAGAACTAATCGTTGAAGTATCAACATTAGGAAATGCAGAGCATCCTAATCTTGTTAAACTTATAGGTTATTGCATTGAAGAAGATCAAAGTTTATTGGTTTATGAATACATGCCTCTAGGCTCTTTAGACGATCATTTGCACGGTAAATCATTCGATTTTATGGATCAATTCGATTACATCATGTCAATGAATTGTCTTGTTTTGTTCTAGGCTCTGTGTTGAAAAGAAAGGCATTGGATTGGAACACAAGAATTAAGATTGTTGCTGGAGCAGCGAGAGGATTAGAATACTTGCATAACAAAATGAACCCTCCAGTCATCTACCGTGACTTGAAATGTTCAAATATTTTGCTCGGAGACGACTATCATCCGAAGCTCTCCGATTTCGGGTTAGCTAAAGAAGGCCCTTCCGGTGACCGAACCCATGTCTCGACTCGTGTTATGGGGACATATGGTTACTGTGCACCTGACTATGCAATGACAGGGCAACTTAACTTCAAATCAGATATCTATAGTTTTGGAGTTGTTCTTCTTGAGATAATCACAGGTAGAAAGGCTATCGATCAGACAAGAGAACGACACGAACAGAACCTCGTCGAATGGGTAAGTTTAATGTTCGTACAATAATCAAACTACGTAAAAGAATGTGAAATTGTGATGCAGGCTAAGCCAATGTTTAAGGACAGGAAGAACTTTCCTAAAATGGTTGATCCAACATTAGACGGACAATATCCGATTCGAGGACTATATCAAGTATTGGCGATTGCTGCGATGTGTGTTCAGGCGCAACCGAGTCTCAGGCCGCTTGTCTCCGATGTAGTGAATGCTCTCAATTTTTTAGCATCACAAAAGTATGATCCTAACCTTCAACGTGTTCAAGCTCCTAAAGTTTGTGTTTGAGTTGGAGTTCTCATCGCTTAATAATACGAAAACAAATAAAAAAATAACAATATATGTAAGGTTTACTTGTTTTTGTAATAACAAAAATATCGTGTGATGAAAAATTATTTAAATAGCGGATATTAAAATCAAATAATCTATTTTGATTTAGACAAAATTGTTCGCACAATAATCAGTATATTAATTTACATTTTGTTGATTTTTTAATAATTTAATTAGTATTTAAAATAATTTAAATATTGGTTTTTTTGTGATTTATTTTTATATTTAAACCATAAATTGGAGTTGAAAGAATAATGAGACCAGTACAAGCAGTTGGCCGGGAAATTCAGAGACGGAAATTGTGGTGCCAGTGAAAAAGCCGCGAGCGAGAGCGTCAGTAGTCTGGAAATCGTCGGCGCATTTTGAGGACTGAAATCTGGTGAGAATGGGCGTTTATTTCGAAGAAGGGGAGGAAAGGGAGTACGGATGAGCGTTTCACTTTGATTGATGAAGATGGGGATAAAGAAAATAGCCATACAAAACTGTGAAGAATTGCGCTAGGGTTCTTGAACTAGAAGTTCTCCTTGTGAAACTGAAATCGTGTAGACGAATTCATGCTGAATTCTTGGCACAGGGACTTTAGAAGCTTCGTTAGCGTTGGACTCCCACAGTAAAACACACCTGGGCAAAAGTTTTCGTCACTGTTATCAGAATTAAAAACACAGTTCCATTGATATTTACCTATCCGAGTTGAAGGATGAGCGGCGGATAATCCAGCCAAGATCTTCCTCCAATTAGGTCTTGCGAAGTGGGTTCGAATCTGTGTTCATCAGAATGAAAAAATCTAGATTGATTTTGAAATTTTCAAGAAATTTCAGTCTGCCTACCCTGCTTTCCGATACAACGTCGACGCCATTCTTAGCGTGTTGCAGGGACTGAACCATGGCTATCAGCGCTGATCGAGCGTCTCCTTCAGCATACATGCTTGTCAGGTAACTGTGCATTTCTATCACTTGCTGCTTAATCCCAGAAAATACCATGTAAATAGTTTAATCTAAACAGTACAGTATTGAGAATTTGAATCTTACATTGTGATCATATTCGGCTATATCATCCATGACACCTTTGAACCATTCGAATGAATCTTGTTCTCTTGTCACCCAGTAGAAATATGCTCTGTCTGGACATTTCTTGTCTCCCCATGAATCATCTTTAGTAGCCTGTTGTATAAACATCAATATCTTCTATGAATGAATTCTCATATTTGAAATTGGTATTGTGTTGTCTCAGATATTACTCACAGACAGTGATTCATTGTTCACAATGTCCTTTATAATGCTGATGAAAGGCGTGGCACCAATTCCCAGCCCGATCAGCAGCAGAATATCATACTTCTTGTAGTTCTGAGCCGGTGCACCGTACGGCCCCTTGATCAAAATTCTTGGAAACCTGCTTCAAGGTAAATAGAATGTATAATATGCTTCATTTCCTGGTAGTGAATTTGTTGCTTACAGTAGATTAGTTTCTGAATATGTTTTAGTCTCCATTCTCACTAAATTCCCTATTCTCGGCTTTGTTGTTGGAGGTTCGCATGCCTGTTAGATTCAAGTATCATGCCCTGTTTAGTGAAGATAAGTGAAACAAAACCGAACCTTTTCAAAACGATTTCTAAGTTCTGTCGTCCAGTCACCGAGTGCCCGAATATGGACACTCAAGAAGTCATCATCAGGAGCAGAGGTGATCGAAAATGGGTGCCTGAAACATTGTACGTCAATGCAGGAAGAACATGGCTTTCGGAAGAGGTATTAGTTACATACCACTCGTATGTTGATATATCAGGGCATTTAACAAAGAGGTACATTCCACTTTTGTACTTAAACTCTGTAGGTCTGCTCATGTACAATGCTAACACATTACCGGTGTACGTCACAGCCTGCGTAAACAAATATGGAAGCCGTAAGGAAATCGAAAGCCACAAAGAAAGTTATGTAAGTAACCTTGATTATATCTACTCTGTAGTTGTGGTCATATAGAGTAATAATCCTTTCACTTGCGTAGATCAGCATCGGGACTGCAACATACATCCACGTCTGGAAAATGTTTCATAAATCGGTCATTTTACGAAAGACATGATACGATTAAAGTGACGATGAACTCACCGTTTTCTTATACCATTGTCTAGTGAGGAATAAGAAGTATCCATGTATAATGAAGAGGATGTAGACGAACACGAGCAAATGGTGCGCATACCAGAATGCATTGAATCCGGCCAAATAATGCAGAGGTGGTCGTAACTTAACTACATTACGCCGGAATGAGTGTGTAGCTAATGTGAATGAAAATATAATTAGGATGATCATGGCGATGCCTGTGACTCCTGGAATGCTTCTTACCAAATCCATGTAAGAAGGATGATGATGATGAAATGCTTGTCCTAGAATCAGTTCAAATTTATCATTCGGACAAGACGCAATTCGTATCAGATCACAACTCAAGTGCATAATGGTGTGAACGAAAACTCCGATAACAACACCAGCAGCTATAAGTTTGTGAAAGTTGATGTTATCATCAAAAGGTATTATTGTTCCCAAAAAAGTATCTCTGAGCTTTGTAAGACTTCTTCTACATACAGGAAGCAAAATAAGAGCCATATTGAACTTTGTTGTTTCAGCTGCACCTTTAGCAAAGCACAAACAATAACCCATGATTTGAAACGCATCCCGGTGTCGGTACTGAAAGAATTTCCAAGCAAAGAGTGAAAGATTTATACATATCCACAAGGTTAGCAGCCAAATTCTCTTCCAATTATCCCAAAATTTGTCCATAGCAATCGACAGGTATTTACTCATTGTTGTTCTGTATTCTTTCGGAATCATCGTTCGAGCTAATGTTTTAGTTTTATCGGTATTTTTTTCGCATTCATTCGTGGAAATCATCCCTCTTAAAAGAGTCTCAAGTTGCCACATCTGTTTAAATCATAGAGAAACATGATTGAGTTTGAGAAAGAAATTATATACAAAAGTAATAACCTCTATGTGTCCTTTATGATCAGGATCCAGCTCTTCCATGATCAATGAAGCATATGTTGCAGCATGTTGCTTGAATTTAGAAAGTTTATTTGCTGAAGCACTTAGAACTAGAACCTTCAACAACATGGAAGCGAATTCGAATTGAGCTAAAGCTTGAAACTGAAACATAAACAGGTATCAGTTTCTCACCTCTTTGACCTCTTCCTCTGATAACTTTCCATCTCCATTTTTGTCACACCTGCAGGAATTCAAGAGCGTTTTTTATTATATTTACGACGTGTGACCGGAGAAAAATGAATCTCGTACATGTCAAAGAATATCTGAAGCCTCATATCCATGTCTTGGCTTGTCATGTCCTCCCAGAAATCCCTTAGTTGCTTGATATTAACCCCATTTGCTGCAATGATTCCCCTTCGTCTAGCCAATGCATCGAATAATTCGGCTGCGAATTCGTTACTGTCTCTTAACCCTGTCAATCATGATCCAATTCTGACAGTCTAGACATGAAAATAAAGGTTGTGAAGAGGATGAATTCGAACCAGTACAAACTCCAAATTTGTCTCTGAAGAGCCTTGCATCTACGGAATTCTCATTGAAACGTCTCTCGATTGCTTTCCACTCATCTTCTTCCTTCCCTGTTTTTATTCTGTCGAGAAACCTCAGCCCCATTCGCGCACCAGATCCTCCGATCTGAGACGACGACATCGGAACACCAGATTCAGTGTTCCTAAATGATCATTTCCCAGCGTTCAAGATCCATTCTCATTGTGATCAGTGATTCTGGTATGTCCATGACACCTTCAAGATCCATATTCGGACATTGTATTTCCTTATGCTATTTATATATTAAAATACAAAACAGCCCAAAACTTGAAGCAATACAAAAATAATAAAAAAAATTAGAAATATTCGGACATTGTATCGATTTTACTCTATGTTTGTTTTAGAATATGGTTTCATATGTAAACTGCAACTGTTGTAACTGTCATATCTGTGTATCCTTCTCTTGCTAACCTCATTTTTTCAGTTTATAGCAGTGAGAGGAAGACGGGGATCCCGCAATGAGACCGGTACGGCTTCATTCGCATATTTTATGTCTCCATTTTGCTTCGATGATTTTGCTTCCCAAAATGATTTGATTAGTTCATCGAAAGATTGTGTTCTAAGTTCCTCAATAGAAGCAATGCTCGGAGGGTTAATCGGCCGCTTCTTCGGTGTTGCACATGAAGGTTGATCAATCTGAGAATATAAGGTTTTAGTTTCATCAAGCAATGCAGTTTCCTTATGTATGTTGCCTTACCATGTACTGCTCGAGGAGGCATTTTCCGGCATTCTCTTTGATCTCCGTAATCTTATTGCAATGTCCATTATTCAGGTCTCGTAATTCATCGCAGCAAGGAGCAATCATCGAATCAAGATTACTAGATGCTTCATGATCCAGCTCTAGTGATCCTGTAATTTATACATTGGTTTTTAAACTCCTGCTGAAGAAGAAAATGGAAGCCAAGAAAAACATACTGTTGATTGATGTTTCGAGACTCTCGGTTCGTATATTTGAATCTTTCAATGCAGAGCATGCCGCAGAGGAGAATTCGCGATGTAGGTTGTCGATAATGTCCATCCCTTCCCTAGATCATAAAGAGGATCAAGACAAGAAACCAGAAGGGTTATTTGTGCAAGTAAGTAGATTTTGTATACCTTGTTATTTCTTCCACAGAAAAAACGTTACTCTTTTCTAATATACGAAGTGATTCTTGAGCATCTTTCCATTGTTGTGTACCCCATTTCGCTTGCTCTTTGCTGCATGATTTGAACTAGAAAGTATTAAACCGGGAAATACGAGGCTGATCAAAGTGTGTATGTACATACATGAAATTATGCTTACCACTTCACAAGAATGATTTCCATATCTTTTTTCCCACATTCAACTGAAGCTGTATCCTTTACATGTTGGGATTCAGAGTTTTGGGCAAAATTAGTCCATTCTGCTTTAACTGAGCATGTAGCATCATTCATAACCTCCATTTCTTTCTGTAATATGTTCGTTCTGCTCGCTTCACTCTCCCGAATACCATCAATGGTGCACTTAACCTAGTTACATCATTGCGAAATGTAAACAGGAAGTCGAGATTCGTATAAACGAAGAAACATTTATATGACAAACCAGTTTTCTCTTCCTAGCATTTGAATCAGCAAGAAGTTCTGCTACTTTTGCTAGTAGTTGTTGTTCTTCATTCGCAGCACATTCCTGCACATTCATTTACGAATATTAACAGACAATTCGTGAAGGCGATATAGTTTACCTTCATGTAACATACCTCGAACTTTTGTTCAAGTTCGGATAACTTCCTATCATTGATCATCTGCGATTCTTTTACGATTTGACCAAACATGGAAGCATGACCGTCTAAGGTATTGAAGAAAGTCATGATAATTTGAGAAATTGATCTAGTTGATTCAATAGCCCTCTTATGAGCCTGAATACAACACTAAACATTAAGAATGGTTCCGTAAACAAGCTCGGATTCTTGCTTTTGTAAGCTACTGACCTCTCGTTGCTTTTGTGCATATGAATTCAATTTCTCTTCCTGGCTATGCAAACCACCTTGAAGACTATTAAGTAAATCATCAGCCTCCGAAGTTATTCTTCCGAGAAGCTGAAAAAATATTTAGAATGATCAAAATTATAGTGATTGCGAATCAGTGATTACGAACCTCCTCTACGGATGATGAGTGTTTAGAAACTTCTGTATTTAGCAGAGCATAAGTTGTCCGAGAGTTGTGTACGAGTTCACCGTCTAAATTATCTAAGGCATTGATTCCACAGCCATACATATTTCGCAAGTTCTCTAGATAACCTTGAAGGCCTTCAGTAGCCTAGAAGGGAATGCAAGCATCAGTACACAGGGAATTCAGCACTACACTCAAGAAATATGTTTGACAATGCACACAAACCTCTATCTTTGTAGATACAAATGAATGTATATATTCTTCCATATCCTTTAGCTGAATCTCTTGCTGAGAAGTTGAAGATGCTACAGCTTCATGTAATATTTCAAGCTGCTGAATTAATTTGGCTTGAAATTTTTGTATCAGTGTTCTATTTTCATCTTCTATTTTGTCCTTGCGTTCTGCAACAAAAGAAGTACTTTAAATTCAAAAGGATAAGTTATCAGAAAATTAAATGATGTGCTGAAGTTATGAATAAGAAATTCTGACCAATCTTGTTGTAAAGATTAGTGACATCTGATGCCGTTTTCTCTAGTTCTGAACGGAGCTCGAATGCACAATCGACAAGGGCTTTCTCTGGTATAATAAAGAAATTTAAGCCATGACAAGATTATCATTACTATATGCAGCATTACTATGAAAACGCAAAGAAGTAACTTACCCGATTTAAGAAGATTTGATATTAAGTACTCCTTTTCCCTTATTGTTGCATTTGCTTGCCTGTGTCTTTCCTCGAGATCAAGCAATGCATGCTCAGTTGAATTAAGCTTTTTCTGAAAGACGTCACGGAGTATGATTACCAACGACATGATCCACTAAATTTCCTATATTAAATTTTGAATATTTACCTCTGTTTTTTCCAGCTTATTGCTAAGTTCGGTAGTCAGTTGCTGCTGAGAATCATACGATTCCCGGAGTTCTTCTAGTTGCTGTTCAGTAAATGTAAGTACAGGATCATCAATTTAAATATTAGCTAAAAGGTTTTCCCTAAATATCATACCTTGTCCCTGGATTCAAAGTCAAGTTCCATGCGCTCAATCTTTTCTGTCATTGCCTAGAAAGTGAACAAAAAACACGTTAAACGGAAGAAAACTGTCTATTCTCATGTTTATTCGTATTATTCGTAAACTTAAACAACATCATACCTTTTTTTCTGCTTCTTCTTGAAGAAAACGATCTCTTGGTATGTATATTCCATTCTTCTCTCTAGCAGCATACACCTCTATAAAAACACGTTGTCAATGCTAAATATGATTAAAAAACAATGAAAGGCTGCATATTTGACCTTGCTTCAGCCTATCAATTTCAGAGTAAAGATCCTTGATGACAGCAGATTTCATCATTTTCTGATTAACCTGTGACCACACACCATTTCCTTAATATATTCTACATGCAGTTTCAATAAAAGAAGAGACTCATTCATATTAATCTAACCTCAGGTTTGTTCTTTATGTTTTTGGCACGATGAGCGTAGTCTAGAGTACTGAGAGTCTCCTCTAGACAATGTATAGAAGGAGATATTGTAGCAATTATACATGTCTTTGTTTTACCTCCAAGTGAATCTCTAAGTAGCCTTGTTATCTTGCTATCCCTGAAATGAAAAATATTTAAGCCTTTATATTGATGGAGCATAAGAAAATTTAAATGATCGAAACCTGTAAGGTACATGACCAGAATGCTCGACCAAAGCATTTATAACTCTACCGAGAGTCAGCAAGCTTTTATTGATTTCACCTGCTTCCCTTGCTCTTCCCTGTATAATGAATGAAATTTGCAGCTTTAACTATCAAAAGCAAATGAATCATTTAATAATTCAGCACCTCTCGAGCACCAGATCGTGAAATATTCTCAGAGCCAGCTAAATCAACAAGATTAAGCTTGCCACATTTGATCATTTCTTCTCCTTCTGGAGTGCACTCTTTAATGTGAATTGTGATTGAAAAAATAGAGTGAGAACGGCTACTTTGTTTGTTTAGAAGAGTCTCAGCTGTTCTTCTTTTAGCAGAACCTTTCTCTAAAATCTTATATATTTCATTAGCAGTAGTAACAATCTCTTCTTCTAAACCTCTAACAAAAACTCCACCTTTTCCATCTTCCATAAGTGCTATTGGCTTTTTTGACTTATCATCAATGAACTTTGAACATTCTTCAGGTGCTAAAAGATCTGTTATTTCCTCATTATAAAGCTCTAAGAATGTAACTTTCATGCTATACTCAGCATGTTGAGCTTCTAAAATGTCAAAAATTTGTTTAACAGCTCTTGGAATGACACCTGCGTCACTTGGAAACTCACCATTCTACACAAGAAAAAAATCAAATAAGGAATAGGCGCATAACACTCAAAGGATTTGCAATAAAGAACAGCAGGCTAAACCTTTTTCCTTGCTCCACCTTCCATTGTGTATGTTTTACCAGTTCCCGTTTGCCCGTAAGCAAATATCGTACAATTGTATCCCTCAAGAACTTCAAACACAATTGGCCAAACTGCTTGATCATATAAATCTTTCTGCTGAGATCCCGGACCAAAAACCTTAAGGAGATAAATAATTCATGAGTAAAATAGATCAAAGAGTTAACATGTATTGCACAAAAGCTTCTTCTTAACCTGTATCATGTAACAAAGAAATTTAATGATTCTTCTATATACTTACATTATGCAATGAAATGGGGTACCTTATCAAAAGCAAAAGTCCTATCAATCTGTTTATTTGCAATATTTTGAACGGCAGAAACTTCTCTTCTGCTCTCATTGCAAGAAATTACCACTGGAGTATTCAATCTCCGTTCATCATCATTCAATGGTCTGAAAAAATCCATAAGCATAAACTGTATAGCGATTTTCCCAAAGAAACTAAAAAACCTCAAGATTTTTAAAAAGAAATCAGCATTTCAGTAACCTGCAACGAAGAATAACCAGAACATTAACGCCTTTATCCTTATCGTGTTTCCCATTGAGGCTTCCCTCCCCCGATCGCAGATCTCGGTCACTCTTATCAGCCGAACGGGTATGTGATGGTGAAATCGGAACAATTCCCCCTCCCGCACATCTCCTCTGAGCACTCTCCATTCTCTGCAGTGATCTTCAACCGACAATCAACAACTCCTTCCTTTCCTTCTACCCTGCAGTCAAATTTAAATTTAATTTTCTTTTTAAAAAACACCCCAGTCCAAAAATAAAAAAAAAAATCACAAAAACACATCAAAATCACAAATCCTTGTACCCGAAACCTACCAAATGAAACAGCAAAAAAAGTAAATCTGGGAATGGAGAAGGCGTAAGTAAGCCACAGAACAGAAGCAATCAATATTCTGCAACAGAAAGCAAAACACGTGCTGCAATTTGGATGCTTATAAGAGAAGACAACAAAGGATTGATTCTTAGAGAGAAGAAGAAGAAGACCGTGAAGTGAAGTGAAGTGAAGAAGAGAATCAGCAAAATGTGGCGTGCTTTCAAAATGTAAAAAAATCGCCCGTTGAGAAGATCGGCGTTTTGAATTCGTAGACCGTTCATTGGTGACCGTTATTCTCACAGATAATTAATATTTGTGGGACCCCACTCAAGAATATTATTATTAAATAATATAATATAATACTAATTATTTAATTAATAAGAGGTGAAGTGAAAGTATATTTCATCATTACTAATTTAAAATTATTCAATTATTGTATTTATTAGGTTCTAGACGATATGAAATTATTTGAGTTTTGAATTAAATGATAAAAATTATACAAATTTTAAATACAACTTGTATGATTTAATTGATGCCGTTTTAAGTCCATAAAAAATAAATTTAAAAATCCCACATCATTTATAAACAAGGGAAGTAATGAGTTTAAATAAATTATTCGTGAAAAAATAATGGATACAATTTTTAGAGACACGTAAATTTGATCCTCATAATGTTATGGTTTCGGTATTTTTTATCCCAAATTTTTATATTAATGGCAATTATGAATCCCAAAGTATTAAAATAATAAAAATCGATCTTTATACTTTGTAAGTTTTTGCAAATCAGTACATGAAGTTTAGTATAGATGACATAATTATTCCCAAATTTTTCATTTTTGTCAATTGTAATCTTTGGCCAAAATCAAATTTTGAGACCGATTTTGACAGTTTGGAATCTAATTTGTCAAATATTGCAAATTTAGATGACCAATTTGTCAAAATTTTAAATTTTGAAGACTAAATATGTCATTACAAATTATAAAAAGCAAATTATAAATTATATAAATCAAATTTGCCAAAACTATGAAATTTTGGGAATCTAAAGATCCATTTTCTCATATATTTTTTCCTAAGTTGCACCAAGAAGAGTGTGAGACACCAAATTCGAGTGTAAGGGTGTGAGATTCTTGGTTTTTTTACTAATTTGATTAAAGTGCTTTAAAGATAAATTAATTAAAAAATATATAAATATATTATTTTTTATATTATCTTCGACAATCAAATCATTTCCATATTTAATATGTTGGATTACTACATTTTAACACAACTTAATTTAAATAATCATTTTTGTTTTTTTTACATTTTTTGAAGATTTTTAAATAAACATTAATTTTATAGTAACACACTGGTGCGATGGATTGTATGAATCGTTCAACTCAAATTTTTCGAGTAAAAGTTGTTTGGATTCCATGAGAATCAAAATGTAAGTATTCTCGTGCTAAATAATTCAATCAATGATCCACTTGAAAGTTACAACTAGTAAAAAACTATGAGGGTAAGTTGTGAATTCTATTGTCAATCATGTCTACATAGAAATATCGTACTAGTTTGAAATGAATAGTATATTTACTTTATCGATAAAAAAAACTTTACGTTTAGTTATAACGGAGCTACAAAAAGAGTAGAAAAGTTGTTAAGCCTCAACTACTTAGATTTTCTTATAAATATTTGGAGATATCACATGAACAACAAAGAGCACATGCTTTTTATGTCTTTATATACAAGTAACTTAGTTCTACTTACATTTCCTTTGTATTTTACTCGTAAATGTTTACTTATTTCGTAATGTGATAATGAAACATCGAGTTTTGCGGGACTAGAAATGACATTCAAGGAAATAAAAATGGTCCATTTTCATTATCATTCATAGTGTGGGGCATGAAAATTAGGTGAAATCATTTGAGGTTTGATCAAAGGTAGAAATTTGATTCGATCCCCAAATTTTCAAAATAGATAATTCGATTCAACGAATTTAATCTATGGATAGTTATCATAGAAATATGTTAATTTTTTTAATTAATGCGATTAAGAGTGAAAAATTAGTAGAATTTGTAATTAGTAAAAAGAAAGTTTATAATATTATGTCATAATTAATTACGAATGAATACGACTTCCATGTGATTGTAACATGGTATATGGTCACCCGTGACATGTAACAATTGCTAGTGTCAATTGTTTGATTATTTGTGTTATGAAATTATCATGTATTTCTAGCTTTTTCTTCATATTATTTGTGTTGTAAAATTGTTACGTCTATTTAATTACCCTAATGTTCGCTACTATCTATTCGAGGATTGTAAAATAAAATCACTAATTATTGTTGTTACAAATGAAATAAATGGATTTATTTGCAATTGTGATTAAAACTAAATTGTTTTTTTAACATACAAATAATAAAAACAAAATTATAATTATTTATCGTTAAAAAATAATGAGTTTACCACAATTTTAAAATTAGCTATTTAACCATCACAATTTGCAAAATTACTAATTTATCATTATTCAAATAAATAAAATATAAATATTATTTTTTATATTGTTCTCTTAGTATAAATCACATTACCGTAATTTTACAAATATTTTTATAAATTCATATTCATCTCAAATTTGTATCCACAATTCAAAATAATCAGTTATTATATCTAGACTAGAGGCAAATTATACATGTTTCATACCAGTTTGGAATTTCATATCGCTCCGGATTGATATGAGAGGTATAAGTTCCAAATTTTATACTTTTATATATATTAAAAAATATTAAAATATTTTTTAAGAGTCGAACCCGGGAAAACCTAAACTTCGACCCTAAAACATAATATTAGACAATATAAAAAAAATCGATAATATCCAATATTTGACACATCAATTAGTATACCGACCAATATAAAAATATGAATTCATTATAAAGAAAAACCCAATGTTTTAAATACCGGTACTGATCGGTATACCATACAAGCTCTTTAGATCGATATACCGGATATATATCGGAATATTAAAATAAATTAAATTATAAATATTCATATTTTATTTTTTTAATATAATCCACCCCACCCACAACGCCCGACCCGGAAACCGATCGACCCGAAAAAAACCCGTACCGATCGATATTTTGCCAAAATACCGACCGAAATCGGTATGTCCGAAATTTCCGGTATACCGGAAATTTAAAACAATGGAAAAACCCTTTCTCGTTATCAATTCACTAACTTCATTTGCATCATGTGTTTTCTCAAGACATATTTTAGCAATATCCCAATCTCAAACCAACTGTAACAACAAACATGATTGTTATTAAATCATTCTTCCTTATTTGTAATAAAACGACTCATTATGTTATGATTAGGCAAGTAACTATCATGTTGTTGTCGAAACATACAAAAATGTGAAGGGTCACAAGTAGAAATGTCAGTAATTTGAAAACACAAGTCAAAACACTCTCTGAAGAACACAAAAAGGGGGTCACAACAGCGTCACAAGTCAGTAAAAATGTGGCCCATGAACGAAAGATGAAAAACTAGAGTATAGAAACGAGAACTCACTTGGCACCCTTCTTAGCAGCAGCTTTGGTGACCTTAGCGCCAGTTGGATCTTTCTTTTCGACACTCTTTATAACACCAACAGCGACGGTTTGACGCATATCACGAACAGCAAAGCGACCGAGTGGGGGGTATTCTGAGAAGGTCTCGACAACCATTGGTTTTGTTGGGATCATCTTTACCATTCCTGCATCACCATTTTTAAGAAATTTGGGTTCCTTCTCTAGCTCCTTTCCAGATCGTCTATCAATCTTGGTTAATAGTTCAGAAAACTTCACAGCTATGTGGGATGTGTGGCAATCAAGAACTGGGGCGTAACCATTTCCAATCTGACCAGGATGGTTCATGATGATAACCTGTGAGACGAAATTTGCGGCTTCCTTAGCAGGATCATCTTTAGAGTTTGATGCAACAAAGCCACGCTTGAGATCTTTGACAGCAACATTCTTCACATTGAACCCAACATTGTCACCAGGAAGAGCTTCTTGTAGTGCTTCGTGGTGCATCTCAACGGACTTGACTTCAGTAGTTAAGCCAGTTGGTCCGAATGTGACAACCATACCGGGCTTAACTACGCCAGTCTCAACACGACCAACTGGGACAGTGCCAATACCACCAATCTTGTAAACATCTTGAAGTGGGAGACGGAGAGGCTTATCCGATGGTCTTTTGGGCTCGGAGATCAGATCAAGAGCCTCAAGGAGAGTTGGACCCTTGTACCACTCAAGGTTAGTTGACCTTTCAATCATGTTATCTCCCTCAAAACCAGAAATTGGCACAAATGGGATCTTATCCGGATTATACCCAACCTTCTTTAGGTAGGACGACACTTCCTTGACAATTTCATCATACCGAGCCTTGGAATATTTAGGAGTGGTGGCATCCATCTGCAGGGCAACATTGTTAGCACATGACAGATATAACACAAACAAGAAAAGCAAAAAAGAATAAGTTATGTGGACCTTATTGCAGCAACAGATCATCTGCTTCACTCCAAGAGTGAAAGCAAGCAATGCATGCTCCCGAGTCTGACCATCCTTGGAGATACCAGCTTCGAAACCACCAGTGGTAGAATCGATAATGAGGACAGCGCAATCAGCCTGCGAGGTTCCAGTAATCATGTTCTTGATGAAGTCACGATGGCCAGGAGCATCAATGACAGTGCAGTAGTATTTGGTGGTCTCAAACTTCCACAAGGCAATATCAATAGTAATACCACGCTCACGCTCAGCCTTGAGTTTGTCAAGCACCCAAGCGTACTTGAATGACCTCTTGTTCATCTCAGCAGCTTCTTTCTCAAATCTTTCAATCACACGTTTGTCAATACCACCAAGCTTATAGATCAAGTGACCAGTTGTGGTTGATTTTCCAGAGTCGACATGCCCAATGACCACAATGCTGATATGAACTTTCTCTTTACCCATTTCAAGCTTTTAAATAAACAACTGTACAAATAAATGTTTGTGAGGAGAATAACAAAAGCATAGATCTACAAGTTCTGCGAAAAAAAGATTATATATTTCATGCTGGATGGCTAGACAAATGTTAAAACGAGTAAAAAGTGTGAAAATAGATCCACTAATTCATTCATGCAAATCAAGAATCTGCATAGATCTGCTAATATCATATCCAATTCAGACAAAGAATCAAATACTGAGGTAAAATACATAGAAATCGTCGGCTACAAGTAGAGATGAATATTCAAATTCACGCAAACCTCTTGCTAAAGGATTGCCGGCAGCGTGAGATGCCAACAGTCAATGGAAGAACAAGAGGCGGAAATCAGAGGCTTCTCTATAAATATGCTCGAGATTTCCAACTGATTAGGGTTTATAGTGAACCGTTGGATTCAGCAAGATCTGACGGATGACAGGGTACAAAATTCTCGGAACGCGTTCTATTTTGATTTTTTTTTAAATAAGCTTTACTCATAACTTAATTACTATTTAAATAATTTTAGTAAGTTAGATATTCATAAATAGCATTTAATATACCTATAATTTGTATTCTCCAGTTTTTTTAATTTTGATAAATTTAATTCTCAAGCATTTTTAAAGCAAAATTTACACCATTTTATCGTTCATAAATATTTAATCAAAATTTACATCATTTTTACGAGCTTACAAAAACTTGCATACTATTTGCAAAATCACTTCAGTTACTACAAAACAAAGTCAATGAAAACATGCACCTTAAGCTATCTAAAACCATGTTGAAGCTCAAGAATATTGGCTTGAAAAACAGAAAGATCGAATAGGTAAGGGCTGTAGTCGAAGCTTACGTAGAATGTATCCGTCTTACCATGGCATTGGTGCCCGTTTACACTGAGCTTGGAGTGAAACAAAGACAGCATTGAAGCTGCTGTTTTATTCCTCAATCTCTTCTTCTAGAATGGGAAGAATGCTCAGGGCCGATGAACCGATATGCATTCCTCGGACAATGCCATCATAGCTTGTCTTCACTTTGTAACAGAGGAGTAATATGCAGTCCCATAGAGCTGTTCTTCCCTGCAAATAAAAGCTAGTAAGCTAAATTATAGCAATAACGATTTAGTCTCGTGCGGAGGGGTTAAATCGCTTGCCTGTAAAGAGAATTGAGGCTTCTTATCCCAGTACAATGCAAACACAGGAGGGTTTTGTTTCCCAACAGCTAAAATGGCAGCCCCAGGGTGTAGTACAGAAGGGACACCAGATAATATAGCAATGTATTTTTCAGGGAACCGATCCTTGGGCGGTAAAACACCGAGAAAGAGAGGGTTCTTACTTGCCTGTGCTCCAGCATAATTTGTAGGATCAACATGTATCATCCATTTTGGGTATTCCATGAAGGCACAAAACAAATAAAGAAGCAGGTGAGAATCACTGGGAAACTCAAGGTTCCATTTCTTATTCGATACATCAAGGGGATCTTCGTTTCCGAGATACTCATAGTTCTTTAAGCAAGTTCCTTCAGCGAGCTCTGGAGCAATGTTAAAAAATTAATGGAAGTGAATATGAGGATGAGACATATGGGGAACAAGATCAGTTATCTTCAGCAAACACTTACTACGAATCCTCTGAATTGTGTAATCTTCTCGAATGCCAGATTGAGGAAGTAAACCTTTACCCCATTCTCCCTTGAGTAAAGAATGGAGCCTTTGATACTCTGAGATGGCATTAACACATTCTTGCACAATAGGAATAGAGGCTGCAAGTTGAGGAGATTGCTGGAAATTGCTTGCTGTTTGATTCCCTGAAATCACAGAAAAAGATGATACACATAACAGATATATTATCGAATGGACAAGTGATATAATACTGATAAACAATTCACCATACAAGTATCAAGAACATGAACTAGAGTAGCGCGTAGCTGATGGAGAAGTCCATCCTCATCAACAGAAAACGCAGGCTTCCATTCACTAGTTGCCTCCATAGAAGATTTCGAAGGTGTACTGGAGGTACTGCTGCCGACTTGACTAATTGTGATAGGGATATTGAGCTTAGCTGCAGCTTCAGTAACCTAAGTATAATTGAATAATTGATCAGAGATAAAATTGAAACTAATAAAGAAATTCCATCAGTAAAATAACTAAACTAAAAATAGTGACACCAGCAAGCCTCACCTTCAAGTGACTGTTTTCAATCTTGCTGAGAAGAGGATTCAATAAAACAGCTGAAAACCATTGGCGGAGCTGGTCACGCCACTGCTCAATGTTTGGATAAATACCCAGCCTTTTAAAAGCTTCAATTGACTCCTCCATTGACATGGGAGGAGGAAGCTCTACTTCTCCTTTATTTGGTGGAGTTTTAAATTTCTGGGAGCCAGGGGACATCCTTACCGGCCGCAAGGGGGTACTTCTTGTAGTACCAGAAGTACTAACAGAACCAGAACTTGGCATGCTCAATACATTTACTGTGGGAGGTGGTGTTGTCATTCTGCTAACTGAATCAAATAATTGTTCATCCAAATCAGCCAAAAACTTCTCTAGATCTTCCTCTGATGCTATATCTTTATGGAAAGAGCGACGTTTACTTGACCAAGGGGTGTTGATTAACTGATCAGAACTCACCGCTGGAGAAACAGATGCTGTAGGGATAAGAAACATAGAGGGAGAAGATGGTGACTTAGATTGTGAAGTAAAGTTATACTGTTTACTCCCATCGCCGGTGCTCGATTTTTCACCACTCTTTCTGGATAACTGACCTGAACTTGCGGTTGGCTGATGAAGTGGAATTATGGGAACTGACAATGTAGGTGAACTAATCTTATGCTTATGTGTTTCCTTCGAAAAATCATCAGAAGCAACAGCAATCTTTGACCTCAATCCAAGAAGGCCAAGTTGGCGTTGTGTAAGGTGCTTCAGTTCCTTCTTTCCTTCCGAAGGAGATACAACTACTACATCAGTAGAATTTCTTTTTCTCCACAAAATGACTGCTTTGAAAAAAGCAAGCAATGATCCAGCTGAGATAAAACTCGCCACAGCTGATATGATCAGTGGCCAAATACCTGCTGTGTTCATCAAAATGCACAAGTCAATCACACAGAATGACTACAACGAAAAAAGTAAAGCATCACTTACGAGAAACATATCGAGTGAGAATTCCAAGCCCAAAACTCATATCAGCTGCTTTTTCCCTACAATAATTACACCAAAATTGCTCTTAAAACTCAACCCCACGCACAAGTAGACCAACGCAAAAAATATGAACTGATTTCATCCAATTTCCAGCAAAGAAAACGCTGGCAGAAATGATAAACCACATCAACGAAAGGAAACATACCATATGAGAGATACAATGAGCGCAAGAACAGAAGCAGAGGATACGGAGAGTAGGAAAAGCAAAGTAAAGGCGGAGGGACGGAGGCTGCTTGAGGTGAGAGCAGCAGAGAGAGCTACGTTCTGGTAGACGGAGAACTTTGACGGCATCGGTGTCTCCGCTGTCTGTTGATGTCCAACACCACCACTATCCATCACGACGTAGCTCCAACCCGGACGGCCGTTAGGGCTTCAAAATCTGAATATCCGCCATCAAAGAGCTCCCGAGGCACATTGAGTTCCAATTTTCAAATTCCAGTAACCCGACCCGACTATTTCGACCCGCAAATGAACGATTCGTAGTATGTGGATTCTCTCATTCTCAATTTAAAAAGCAGCCATGCAATAGGGGGATAAAAAGGTAAATTGAAAAGTACACGTGGCAAATTGATTAATTATTAATAAAATGTTATTAACTAAACAAGGGTTGTTCAAAATTCAAATTCAACATACAGTTGTTTCAGAGAGTTTTTTGTTTTACATAACATTGTATTTTCTTATATTGTTAAAAAATAACATTAATTTTCGATTGATTTTGTTTTTGTCATGAATTAATTTTGTTTTAGAAACATAGCACTGATTTGCAGTCTGCCACGGCCAGCTTGTTTCATAGCTCGGTTTCTATAATTATAAAAATCGAGCTACCATTTTTTTTATTTTTAATTGTTGTTTTTAATGCATTTTCGATATAAAAAAATGGTAGCTTAGTTTCTATAATTATAGAAACCGAGCTGCGAAAAAAGCTGGCCGTGGTAGACTGCAAATCAGTGATATGTTTCAAAAACATTAATTCATGATAAAAACAAAATCAATCGAAAATTAATACTATTTTTTACGTTTTAACAAGTTACAATGCTATCTAAAAAACTCACCCTTGTTTTAGAAGTTGGAGAATACAATTTTTTGACGAACTCCATAAATAGGCTGGACGGTAGGCGACGTTCTGCGGAGACTTCTAAGAAGCTTTTGTGTATCTTCACAATCTTCTTCAATTTTACATTATAATTGAAAAATTAGACTATATTATCAAAACATTGGGTTTGGTTGGAACTCAAATTAAAAATGCGGTAAAATACGATACCCAAATGATGATTTTTTTATGGTACACAAAACACAAACTTAACTACGATGTGATAATCGTTAAAAAATCACGACATCACCACAACAGTTAAAACCAACTCTGGTATCAATGCAATTTTAGAAAAGATTAATTTACCCTTATTTCTATTAATTATAAGATAATTATATTTATTATTTTTATATATAATGATATATTAATATTTTTACATAAATCATAATTTTACCAAACATATTTAAAAATTCACGATTATCATATCTCATATCAACCCACACCGCAACTTCAAAAAACTATACCAAACAAACCGACTATGTACATTGACACCGTTTATTTGCAACCTATTTTGAAATATAATTGAAAATTGGTAACATAATAAGATCAATGGAACTTTAAACCTGCAGCTTGCTGGTTTTAAGGAAAAGGAAAAATAAGGCATTTCAAAGAAGGTTTTTCCACAGTTCATATGAGAATCATATATTGTATAGTGACTAGAACACAATACCATTATGAGGAAGCAATACGTGAAGGGAAATCAATATGTGAAGCATATGAAAGCTTTAGCAAATATTGTAAAATGATTCTCATCAAAAGCTAAAATTCAGATACACGCAAAAAAAACAGAACAATAGACTAACCAGATTAGTCTTGAGGAATTTCAACATCGCCATCAGTAATCTCTTGCTGCAAATCCTTGGGATCTTTTCCATCAACTGTGCATCCAACTGAAACGCAAGTGCCTAGAATCTCTTTCACAGTTCCGGATAAATCCTTGGCCATCGATCGAGGTTTCATTACCTTTGCAATCTCAATTACATCGTCTAGTGAAATATTACCATTATGCTTAATATTCTTGGTCTTTTTGCGGTCCCGTTCNAACCCCACGCACAAGTAGACCAACGCAAAAAATATGAACTGATTTCATCCAATTTCCAGCAAAGAAAACGCTGGCAGAAATGATAAACCACATCAACGAAAGGAAACATACCATATGAGAGATACAATGAGCGCAAGAACAGAAGCAGAGGATACGGAGAGTAGGAAAAGCAAAGTAAAGGCGGAGGGACGGAGGCTGCTTGAGGTGAGAGCAGCAGAGAGAGCTACGTTCTGGTAGACGGAGAACTTTGA
This sequence comes from Utricularia reniformis, assembly GCA_009725065.1. Classification (NCBI taxonomy): domain Eukaryota; kingdom Viridiplantae; phylum Streptophyta; class Magnoliopsida; order Lamiales; family Lentibulariaceae; genus Utricularia; species Utricularia reniformis. Next base: position 265,419 of record RWGZ01001258.1, on the reverse strand, counting down.
CGGCATCGGTGTCTCCGCTGTCTGTTGATGTCCAACACTACCACTATCCATCACGACGTAGCTCCAAGCCGGACGGCCGTTAGGGCTTCAAAATCTGAATATCCGCCATCAAAGAGATCCCGAGGCACATTGAGTTTCAATTTTCAAATTCCAGTAACCCGACCCGACTATTTTGACCCGCAAATGAACGATTCGTGGTATGTGGATTCTCTCATTCTCAATTTAAAAAGCAGCCATGCAATAGGGGGATAAAAAGGTAAATTGAAAAGTACACGTGTCAAATTGATTAATTATTAATAAAATGTTATTAACTAAATAAGGGTCGTTCAAAATTCAAATTCAACAGACAGTTGTTTTAGAAGTTGGAGAATACAATTTTTCACGAACTCCGTGAATAGGCTGGACGGTAGGCGACGTTCTGCGGAGACTTCTTAGAAGCTTTTGTGTATCTTCACAATCTTCTTCAATTTTACATTATAATTGAAAAATTAGACTATATTATCAAAACATTGGATTTGGTTGGAACTCAAATTAAAAATACGGTAAAATACAATAACCAAATCATGATTTTTTAATGGTACACAAAACACAAACTTAATTACGATATGGTAATCATTAAAAAATTACGACATCATCACAGCTGTTAAAACCAACTATGACATCAACGTAATTTTGAAAAATATTAATTTACCGTTATTTCTATTAAATATACTATAATTATATTTATTATTTTTATATATAATAATATATTAATATTTTTACATAAATTATAATTTTAATTCACGATTATAATATTTCACCGCAATCCCACCACAACTTCAAAAAACTATATCAAACAAACCCACTATGTACATTGACACCGTTTATTTGCAACCTATTTTGAAATATAATTGAAAATTGGTAACATTATAAGATCAATGGAACTTTAAACCTGCAGCTTGCTGGTTTTAAGGAAAAGGAAAATAAGGCATTTCAAAGAAGGTTTTTCCACAGTTCATATGAGAATCATATATTGTATAGTGACTAGAACACAATACCATTATGAGGAAGCAATACGTGAAGGGAAATCAATATGTGAAGCATATGAAAGCTTTAGCAAATATTGTAAAATGATTCTCATCAAAAGCTAAAATTCAGATACACGCAAGAAAAACAGAACAATAGACTAACCAGATCAGTCTTGAGGAATTTCAACATCGCCATCAGTAATCTCTTGCTGCAAATCCTTGGGATCTTTTCCATCAACTGTGCATCCAACTGAAACACAAGTGCCTAGAATCTCTTTCACAGTTCCGGATAAATCCTTGGCCATCGATCGAGGTTTCATTACCTTTGCAATCTCAATTACATCGTCTAGTGAAATATTACCATTATGCTTAATATTCTTGGTCTTTTTGCGGTCCCGTTCCGGCTCCTTGAGTGCCTTGATGACCAGAGCTGCGGCTGATGGAACGACGGTTACTTTAGCCTGACGGTTTTGGACAGTGAGCTTGACGGTGACACGGAGACCCTTCCAATCCTTCGCTGTTTCCTTGGCTATGTCTTCACCGATTTTTTTAGGTGATAGACCGAGAGGCCCGATCTTAGGAGCCAAGGAACTCGCCGCACCGACCTCTCCACCTGTAACGCGGACGAAAACGTCGACGACCTGCGTTGGATCGAACTTCGGCGGCATCCTCTCGTTAGTAGCTAGGGTTTCGAGAGTTGGATTGGATGAAGAAAATGGTAACAATACGTTTTGGTCTTCTGGAATTTCGTCTCCCTTGATATTTGGGCCAGGTCCATATCTTCGACCATTAACAAATGCTCAATTCGTAAATTCCATTTTTAAAAAACAATTCTTTTGTTATACGTAAAAATTAATTTATATTAATAATATTATACATAAAAAATCCAACTAATTCTATAAAAGATTTATATTACTAAATATAAAAGTCAATCCATGGAACAAATGATATATTGTTCCTTTTTGTATTTCCAAATTTATATCATACTTCGTCTATTGACTTAATTTGTTGTATTCATTTTGATATCAAAAGTATTTTATTGTAATGTCTCCTAATAAAGTTATTTTTAAACCACAATAACACTATATTTTTATTTGTTTTATTAAACTGATATATCAGTTATATCATGTATAAATATTTCTATAATCTACTAATTTTGTAATTATTATTTTAATTGTTAATTTATCTTATTTTATTATAGTTATAAGGTAAGATTTGACCTGCGCCACAAGCAAAAATGATGTCCCTAGTTTCATCTATTTACAAATTTGGTCTACGTACATGTAACTGTATCAGTTATGATCTCTAAAATTTTATATAGGCAAAATTGGTTCTTGTATTTTGCCTTGATTGAAATATTCAATCTTTAATGTTTAATTGTTTTGACAAAATTATTTCATATGGTTTTTCCATATTGGAATTTGGAGTTAAAAAAATATTGGCACAATCAATTCTCATAATTATTAATTCCAATTAAATTACAAAATTAGTCATTGACGTGTGATGAGATCTTTAGGGCTCGGTACCCCGAACTGCATAGGCCCAAAGGTACTTGTCCAATCTAGATAACAATAAACGAACATACGTGGTTCAAGATACTAAGTTTAGTCTATTCAAGATGACAAGCCCGAAGACTTATATAACTAACGAAGCACAAATGCTCGTTTAACTTGCGAGATTGAAGTTAGAGTTGGACAAGGTTCAGCCCTTCAAGGATCGATCTCCTGGATTGATTCAAACGGTTACAGCAAACCTTGGACATGTTCACGTTTTCTGCACTTTGGCCCTGTTCACGTTTTCTGTTATGGGAAAACGACATTGTTATAGGTGGTTAAAGAGTGTTTTCCACGCACGATTCTCTTTATAAATACAGGGCTTAAAGGCTAACTCGAGAGGACCTTTTGGATACGCGAAATCGTCGTTGCTATGTCGATTTCACTCATTGCGCTTTCTTTATTGCCTTAGTCATTTTCATAAACCTCTATCGTTTGTAATCTGAAACTGTTTTAAACAAATCAGAATAAGTTCGATTTATTACGAATTTATCGACTATTGGTACATATGTCTTTTATACCACAAAAACGCGTAAGTGCCAAGCTTTGCATCCTTCAACCTTTCATATATGAAGACACAAATTCTAGTGCAACGTGTTAAAGAATAATAAGAGGCGAGACATTTACGTCTTTATTTAACGAAACTAAATATTACATGAAATGATTTTGTCAATTTAACAAAGTTTGGAAGCTAATTTGGTCTTTTTATGCAAATTAGGAGATACTTTGACATATTCAAATTTGAGAATCAATTGTGAACTTTAGTATCAAAATAGTTTTATTTTATAAATATTTTGAAAAATAGTGAAATTCAAAATCGAGAATTTTGTAAATTAAATTCTCAAGGGTTTATAAATTAAAACACGCTATCACATTATATTTTTAATAAATAATGTATTAAATAATTTTGAATAATGCTGGAATAACTCAAGTACTTGGTAAAGGTAACACGATAAGGCAACCTATGAATAAATCCATCCCCATTTGCCGCCAAAACCTCCAATTTGTCGCCTTGTATAGGTACCTACGAAACGAAGCCAGCTGGCAGCATCACGTGGCAATATCATATTCCACTAAACAGACAAAAATTACCATTGGACAATAATATAAAAAAAATCCGAATATTCCGTCGTACTTAATTTATAGTTTAATTGACTTGTCTTGCATTTCAGCAGCCAGCATGGCATTTTGATTTATAAGTTGACTTGTAATCTATTTTTTATTTTATTAAAAACAACATGCAAATTAATCTCTTACGTGTTAAAGTTGACTATATTACATTAATATTTATTTGAATTCTTTTATTTTGAATAATCATCATTCCTAAATCTCCCATGTTAGATTACTTTTTGAACAATCAATACTAATTTTTTATTATTTAAATATTAAAAGAATTGAAACGGCAAATACCACGTGTTATACCAATCCATTTCCAACTATATAATCAGCCGCTTCTTTGTCCATACCATTTTCACGATCTGTGGTTGATTTTCAGTACATGGCGGCGCCCGAGAAGCTACTCAACCCGTCCAAGCTACCGTTTCCTTCCTTCCGATCAGGTTTCCGTCGCCGATTCTATCATCTTTGAATTTGACGAGTCGGACATGTGGAATTCCACGGCCGATTTGAGGCCGCAATCGCTTGATTTTCGCGAATCGAAAGCCAAAGTGTTGGAGAAACCACCGGCGACTGCGGTGGCTTCTCTTCCTGTAAACGTGCCTGATTGGCCACAAATACTGAAGGATGAGTATAAAGATAATCGTTGCGGCGGCAGCGTCGACGATGAAGATTACGATCGCTGTGACGATAGGGTTCCGCCGCACGAGTTTCTGGCACGTGAGAGGAACGCGTCGTCTGTGCACCATGGATTTGGAAGGACTCTCAAAGGGAGAGAACTCTGGCGTGTAAGAAACGCGGTTTGGAGGAAAACGGGATTCTTGGAATGATAGTTTAAAAAATAATTTAATTTATTATTTTGTATAATGATTATAGAGGAACAAAAATCCAATGCATATTATATTTTTAAATAATTTTTTATATTCTAATATTATTTATTTTATTACCATATTCAATTATTATATCAATTTTTATTCTCAATATTCTAATGAAAAAATTGTATAACTAGTACAAGTTGTGTAAAATATCTACGTTCTTACGAAATTAAAAAAATGATTTACTATCAATTGTTTTTTTGTATAATAATTTACTATTTATTTAACTAAGAAAAATCTATGGGCTTCTTATGACTGAGTCCATTAGGCAATATAGGCCCAAATGAAGCCAAGATGGATAATAGTCGACCCAGAATATACTTGCAAACATGAAGCGCAGCCGACAGCCAATACTTCGATTTTCGAAACCCTCAAGTAAAACATACATTTCTCAGCGCCTCCAGGGGCCTCTACGGCATGACCGTTGGTTCTTCTGGGGGTAATCCGGTCGATATTCCTAAACGCTTCTTGGAATTGTATAAAAGGATATGTTAAAAGTTCATAGAATCCGCTCAATTGACTGGAAACCATCTCCAGTTTTAGCTCTAGCCACTAGCGCCGATGGCTCGCAGGTAGCGGCTGCTCGAGATGATGATTCTTTGGAGATTTGGCTTGTTTCTCCGGGCTCGGTTGGCTGGCACTGTCTGCTTGTACGTGGAGATAGTATTTTATTTTTATTTTGCTAGTTTGTATGATAATAGGAGTTCGGGTTCTTGATATTAACTTGCTTTGGTCTGTTTATTGGTTATTTTTTTAGACAATTCAAGGGAATCCAAGTTCAAAAACGTCTTCGCTTGTATGGTGTCAAACGGAGCCGACAGTTGGGTCTTTGGGAAGGCTGTTTTCTTCCAACGTTGATGGGTCAGTTTCGGAGTGGGATTTGTTCAATTTGACAAAAAAGGTTGTTTTCAGTATAAATTCCAAGAAGTTATGCATTTAGAATTTTGATTGAAATGGTTCTTTAGGCTGCCATCATTTTGAAAATAGGTTTATATTTTTCTAATCGATATTGGAAATTATCTTTAAATTCTCAAGAACTATTTTTTTATTAATTTTATGCAGATGGAATCCTTTGAAGCTACAAATTAACGCTGACCTTGTTGCTTCTTTTGTAATGCAGACGATTTTGGATTCCATCAGTACCAGTATTTGGCAAATGGCTGCGGAGCCATTTACAGAGTTAAAGCACAAACCAAATGAAGGAAAGAATAATGACCAGAATGGTCATGCATCTCCTTCTATGACTAGTAATGTTGATGAAGATGAGAATAATGAGAGTGAAGATGATGATAGCGAACATGAAATTCAGATTTATGATCAAGGGGATGACCAGAGAGCCCGATTGGCTTTTGCTTGTGATGATGGCTGCGTGAGAATATACGATTTTTCTGATTCCGATAGACCAACTTACTGTAGAACATTGCCTAGGGTCAGTGGTGAGACTCTCCATCCTTGTGTAATTGATATACCATCGTTTCTCTCTTGTTCAGCAGAATAAAAACGCTTTATCCTTTTTCTTTGTTTACAGGGCGTATGATGAGTGTGTCTTGGAGCTATTCTACCAATAGAATTTACTCGGGTAGTAGTGATGGGTATGTTTTGCTTTAATTTTGGAGTATGATGTAAAATTACTTGTGATACATAGATGTGCATTAGACTTGCTTGAGTAAGATCTCTTTTTAACATAGCCTCTCTAAGTTTACAATTTCTTGTTTTGATAACTAGATTCATAAGGTGCTGGGATGTTGTATCGGGCCATGAAATATACAGAATAGATGCTGGACATAAAGGTGACCATTGTATTTGGTCCTTACTTGCTTTGAGGTATGGATTTGATATCTTAAACTAATTTGGAACAAGTCTTTGTACATGCGATTGATCCAATATGTTCATGTTTTCCTGATTTTTTGCATTATTTTATATCAGATCCGGTACTGTTGTCAGTGGAGATAGTTCAGGTCGAGTGCAGTTCTGGGATGCTGAATTTGGAACTCTTATGCAGGCACATTCTTACCACAAAGGTGATGTAAAGGCTTTAGCGGCATCACCAAGCCACGAGAGAGTGTTTTCCGCTGGTTCTGATGGCCAGGTGTTATTTTGTTAAATAGATTTTTTCTCTAAGCGTTGTTTCGTAACTGATAAAAAAGTGTATTCTTTTACTAGATTTCCATAAATGTGAAATTTAGTTTCTTGTGTATAGCATTTTTTACATGGATTAGAAGTATATTTAATTTATTCTATCCCTAATGCTGCTTGCTATCAGGTAATTCTGTACAAGTTTTCTCATCAACCAGTTGCCACTACGGGTATCCAATTTACTCCTGTTGCTTCTAAGAAATGGATTTACATAGGCAGCAAGCCTGCTCATACCCATGATGTCCAGGCATTGACAGTAGCTGTACCCATCAGCCATGAAGGTTTGTTTGTGAATGTAACCTTCTGGCGTAATATATTTTTATTTATTGCTGTTTTGTCTATTAGTTTGTGTGATGTAGTCTTTTATCCCTAATGATTGCTTCTATTGCATGATTAGATCTGCCACATGATGAGAAAGTTAAAAGGAAGCGTGGGTTGGCAAAGCCCCTTGATTTCAGTTACCACAAATGGGCGCATTTAGGGGTTCCTATGCTCATCTCGGGTGGGGATGACACAAAACTCTTCGCATACTCTGTAAAGGAGTTTACTAAATTTTCCCAGCATGATATATGCCCTTCACCACAAAGATTGCCCATGCAACTTGTGCTCAAAACACCAATTTGCCAGTCACCACTTCTTTTGGTCCAGTCTGCCCAATGGTTGGATATATATTCTGTTAATGTAAAAAATAATGTGCCATCTTATTCCTCATCAGGATCAACTGGTGGCTTAGCAAACACCAGTTTATTGGCACATGTCGATTGTAAAAAGTCTCAGAAGATAATCTGCAGCACAATCTCTTCATCTGGTACATTGTTTGCCTTTTGCGATCAAGAAAAGCCCAAATTATTTGAATTGAAGAGAATAAAATCTGGGAAGTCCTCATTTGCTGTAAATAAATTGCAACTCCCTCAAGGATTACCATTTGCACATTTCATGGTTTTCAGTCCAGATTCCTCACGGCTTTTACTGGCTGGGCATGACAGAAGAATATATGTATGTATGCTTTATAGTTTTATTTGAACTATCTCGTAGCTTGGTTTTTTCCCTGCCATTAACTCTAGGAAGAAAGTGATTTATTAAAAAAATCAAATTCCACGTTCTATTAGGATTATCTGGGACTTTTTCACTTAAATATTTGCTCATGCAGGTGGTTGATGTTGGAAGTGCTGAGATAGTTCATAGATTCATTCCCTGTCGGAAAGAAAAATGTGAACACCTACCACCGAGTGACCCTCCTATTACAAAAATGTTCACCAGTCCTGATTGCCAGTGGTTGGCAGCCATCAACTGTTTTGGAGATATCTATGTTTTTAATCTTGAAACCTTAAGGTATGTACTAAATGATTTTTTTATGCTTGTTCTTCTGTTATGTGTTTATAATCCAAAAGTATTTTTTTCATCCCGCATGGAAAGATTATTATTAATAGTTATTTATCTAAATTGTGGATGTTCAGATGAACAAGTATTGTAAAGCTTTCATGATTGCATTAAAGAACTTGAGAATGCATGTTCCACTTGATCTTCACACGGCATTGTGTAGCGTATCTAATACTCAAATCACTGATGAAATGAATCTGTTGAATTTATGTTAGTGTCTAATTAAGTATTGCTGCAGGCAACATTGGTTCATATCAAGACTGGATGGAGCATCTGTCACTTCTGCTGGTTTTACTCCTAGAAATGGAAACATTCTCGTTGTATGCACCTCTTCAAATCAGATGTATGCATTAGACGTGGAGGCAAAACAGATGGGGGAATGGTCCATGCGTAATACGTTTTCTTTGCCTAGAAAATATCAAGAATTTCCTGGGGAAGTCATTGGTCTTTCCTTTCAGCCATCCTCTATGTCTTCTTCGGTTTTTGTCTACAGTCCCAGGTAACCACTTTTTTTAATACTAAGAAAATGCATGATCCCCATTCCGTTTTGCTATTTATTAGTGTCTACTACTGAGCACATCTTATGATTTATTTCGATTTTCTCATCAACGTGAGTGTGTCATTTTCATTTTCATTTGTCAATTTGCTTCATTCTTATGATTTATTTCGAATTTTAGTTTATTCATCTGATGAGAGTTTCATTTGTTAATTTGCTTCATTCTTGTGATTTATTTCGATTCGCTTCTAACTTCTGAGTTATAGTTTATTCATCTGATGAGAGCGTCATTTTCGTTTGTTAATTTGCCGATTCGTCTCACATCCGAGTTTTGGTTTATGTTCTTCCCGACCCCTGAAAATGCCGAATATGATTTAATGTGTTCAGGGCAATGTGCTTGATCGATTTCGGTAAACCGATAAGGGAAGAAGAGGATGATCCAGACAAAAAGCTACACAACAACGGTGCGTTAAAACGGAAAATTCAGGATGTAGAACGAGGACGAAAGAACTTTGAATTCTTCGCGTTCAAAGATCCAGTATTATTTGTTGGTCATCTCTCAGAAACTTCACTTTTGGTTGTAGACACACAGTGGAAGAAGGTAATCGAAAACTTAGAATTTCAGCCTGTTGACAAACATATTTACGGTACTTAAGTAGTGGAATTAGGAATATGTGCGATTAACTTCATTTTTCTTTACTTTAATGAGTGACTTTGATGATCATCTCATTATGTTGTCGAATATAATCTTTATTTTTGTTTAATTATTCAGTAGATGATCATCTCATTATTTTTATGATTATTGTGTAAGAAAATTATTGTATATACACTAATGATTAGTAAGAAAATTAGGATGGCGGTTATTACCGATATTTTAAATTTCTTGAATTAATATGTATTTATGAATTAAAGTTTCAAAACCATTCAAAAATAATACTCGAATTAATATTACTTGTTTTCGCCCTCTTTTATTCATTAATGTTGATTGTTTTCTCCATTGTGAACGATTTTGATAATTTTTATGTTATTTTTAAAATTTTCAAGAATATATAATTATTATATCAAGTTTAATAAGTTTAAATGTTAAATACAAATTAGATACTCAATTTAAGACTATTTTAAAATATAAATGATTTTGGAAATTGAAGAATAACACTGTAATTCTTATATTTTGATGACATAATTTTGTAATTTTATAAAATTTGTAGTCAATCATATGTATTATATTAATTTCGATTGTTTTGTATATAATTTACAAATTTTGAAAATCAATCTTTATAGTACTTTAGAGCTTTTGTATCTATGACTAACACCACTAAATAATAATAAAACTTTTACATTGTCTAAATTATTCTTAAATAAAAATTAATTTCAAATTTTTTGTATGCAATTTACAAATTTTGAAAATATAATTTTTCTATTATTTAAAGTTTTTGTGTCTATGACTAACACTACTAAAATAATAATAACAAACATATAAAGAATAAAACCTTTACTTTTTCTAAATTATTCTTAAATAAAAATGTAAGAATATTTCTTTAGAATGAACTCTGATTTCATCTTAGTCCAACATTTAAGACAATAAAACCTTTACCTTGTCTATTTTATTAATCTTACATTTTTATAGGTTAATTTTGTTCCCTACTACAATGACATAAATAACTTAAATTACAAACATATCACGTTTCACCGCTATCCATTTTTATAAAACTTGTTCTTTTCGTCTTAGATCGTCACTTCCTCTTCATTCCTAGCAAACTTGAGCTTCCTTAGTGTCGAAAACATATAATCGTTACATCGTGATCGAAAATCAAACAAATACATATAAAAATACTAACCTAATTTCCCTTTAGGAGAATTGCACAAACCATTATCCTTGTTTGTTGTTGATTCACCCTACAAAAAAATTCAAACATGTTTACGGACGTAAAACACTATCAAAATAGAGTTCATTCATTCGATTCGTGTTCGAGAAATAATTTGTTGATATAAAAACACAACTTGTTGATCATCATAAGTTGAGAAATCACGAATAACAAGAGTTTTAGTTCGTTCAAACCTCGGAAAAACTGATGATTCGAGAGGTGGCTGTGTCTTCAATTGACAAGATATGATGCTTCTTCTTTGTAAAAGATGATGTTTTACTCTTCTTCTTTTCTTCTGTAATAAGAGCCATATTTCCATAGCTAAATGCTTCATTATCTTGCTCATTAAAAATAGGTGGCCCTGAAGAGGCATCTGAAATCATAGATAAATCTTCTTCATATGAACCAGTGAAACACGAAAGCTGATCGAAATACATCGTCCAACCCGATTCGCACCCACTGCTATACTCGGAGCAAGTAGCCATACCGAGATTTTTGCCTTAGCCTCTATAAATACACCAAAATCTTAGAACAATATTTTCCCCATTAATTCTTCTATCAAATTTGCCAGTTGTTTTTTGTCATGGCGGGGCACGAATATAATAACTTACTTCTCATTTATACGATATTGTTCATTTTGTATTAGATTAATCATAATGACTCTCTCCTAATCCTTACAATTTCTCTTATATTTTTCCTAACACATAAAATTCACACTAATTATATCTCTACTATAGGGTGAATCGTAGTTGATCTCTTCTCGTTCCTCAAATATAAACAATGTTGAAATTGACCTAAAGTGATCAAGGTAGGGTTAGAGAGACAGATTAAATGAAATAATGAGTTATCAATTGTTTTTAATTTTATAATTAAAAAGGGTCATGTAAAACTTAGTTTTAAGTTCTTTAATTAATAAGTCATAGAATGACATTGATGCATTTGTAACTCTATAAAATGTGTTAATGTAAATAGTTGATATCACACTTTTAAGAATGAGTACTAAAATGACTTAGACAACAAAATAAATCAATATACGACTCGAGAACTATCGAATTTATTGAATCAAATATGAATATTGTCCTACATGTGTTATACAAATATAAATATTCTAATTTATAATAAAATTGATATTATAAGTAATCAGTTTAATATAACATTTTCAATGTAAGTCATTTTCTTATATGCTAATTATATAGTAATTCTCTGGATCCATCAAATAAATATTTGACTATTAAGGTTTTTTTTCAATTTTAAAAGTTAAATGACAAATAAAAAGATCATTATATTTGTAATGTTTAAAATATTAACAAATGCTATTAAACATAAATAGTTTTAGATTTTAGAAGGTTAAATATGTAATTATAAACTTAGAATTAACATGTTCGTTAGATTTCAATATGAACGATTGTAACATTTCCGTTGTTATCTTTTACAATTTTAAATTTTGTGACATGATTTTACTAAAAGACCCTTCAATAATAAAATTACATAAATCTATTGAAAAATACATTGTTACTAATTGAGTAAATATTTTCAATATACTTCTCTTATAAATTGTATTATATTGATATTTTTTTTATCAATTAAATCATGAATTTTTACGTGGAACACTACTTAAATTTCGGTAAATTTGTTCAGTTATAAATGGAGAGTAAAGTATATTAATGATGACTTTTCTCAAACATTTTAAAATTTTAAATATTAAAATGGGGTTCATGTTTAATTTAGGTAAGTGTGGTACTAAATCATGTCATGCAAAATCTTTACGGCCCACCCATTTAATGGGCAAATTACTTTTGGTTAAAAACACTAACATAAAAATGATAATTTAAAATTACGAATACTCAAATATTCTACGTATGCGTAAACATATTTGTTACGAAGTAAGATGGATAAGATGTGACAATACATAATTATTTAATCAAATTTTTAAAAGTGTAGTGAATCGAGTTCGTTCACGCTTTTCTCTTTTAATTTCGATCATATTATATAATTCAGATATGGTATCATAGTTTGATCATTTCATTTCAATTCACATCTCGCAAGTTGTTGAACTCGAGGGTATGTTCTGAATTTATTTAAAATTAATTGCGAAAGTGTGATTTACTATGTTTATACATATATAACATGTCATTGTATAATAATAATTTATTCAAATATTTTAAAGTGTGACTCCTTCNTGAGTCCATAAAGAAGTGGAGCACATTAAAAATGCTAGGATAAACCAATTACTCATGACATCACGTATCTTATAACCTCCAATAATTCTAATTTCATAGATATGGGATACCAAACATTTAACTTTAAGTGTGCTCACTCACTAGAGTAAAAATTAAGTTATGGGAGTTGCTTAATAATGACTAGATTGACCGCCATGACACATTTGCCGAGTATATTAATGTTTCAAATGAGAAAACTTTGATCTCCAAAGTTATTTTATTTTGTAAAATTTGATTTCTGAAATTTAATTTGGTATCCGTAACCCATATATTTTTAATATTTTAACAAAAATAGTCTCCAAAATTTTTAAATTTAGCAAATTTGATCATGGTGTGACAGAACTCATCCCCAAAATTTGAAGACTAATTTTACAATACAAAATGACTACGCCCCATTTCAATTGAGACATGAAGTAAAGTCGAAAGAGAGATTTTTGAATTAAACTTTTAGAACTAAATTTGTCAAAATTTAAGAAATATTTGGACTAATTTTGTAAAAAATCAAAGTTTGTGAACTAGTTTTATATTTTAAAAACTTTAAAGATTAGATTTGACAAAATTAAAAACTTTTGGATCAAATTTATTAACTCATACAAACTTTGAATACCTTAAATGTAATCCAGTAGTGGAAACCCCAAGAATTGGGGTGAAAACCACTCGACTAAGAGCTGATTATGCTATTAGCATGCTCACTAATGAAATAACTCATAGTTAATACAAGAGAGGCTAATGAAAATGACGAGGTAAAGAAAGTGGTAAGAATTCAGGCAGGGTAATAGCCTGTTCTTCCGCGTCCAAAGGGTCCTGCTATTTCCGTCGTCTTGCCCTGTATTTATAGAGTTCTTAGTGTGTGTAGATCACGCTCCGTAACCGCCTCTGACAGATTTGTTAGAGGTTGTTATCGCGGGATGTAAAACGAGGCTGGGACCGAGGCGTAGCCTGCGTGATCGGGCCCGAAGCGTGGTAAACGTGGAAAGGCTCGAAGCGTGGTAAACGTGAGTCGTAACTGCTCGGACCGAACCCAAGTGCCAGCTGGCAGAAAACGCTTTATTTTGCTAAGGTCAGCTTCGGTCCTCCAATTAAACATCGGGCCGCTCTTCATTGGAGGTATGAAATGGGCTATAAGGATTCATTTTCGTCATTTGAATTGGTCCAATCGCTGCTGGGCCTTACCCATCACAAGGTACCCGATCCTAGAGTTCTCATCAACATTGAACCTTGAAGTGATCATTTGAACCCCACCACGTGGCCTCAAACCATTCGGCAGATGAACAATAACAATCAAACATAATATTGATGATGTTCTATCATGTGGTGCACTTAAATTCCAACTATGTCCATCTCTTTGTTTTTACACTTTGTAAACTCATATTACTTTATTTTAGTAAAATGCCTTTGTCGATGTTATTTTAATTATTATTATGTCACACGGGAAAGCTTAACTATTTAAAAATTAATAATCATTCATCTCTCGCTATTTAATAATAAAATAATAATAATCCTTATTAAGTGAACCTTGAAGTGATAATTTGAACCCCACCACGTGGCCTCAAACCATTCGGCAGATGAACAATAACAATCAAACATAATATTGATGATATAATTTTAAAATTAAATATAATAAGAGATTTGGAATGATCTCCAATTTCATATAAGTTCTTTAATGCTTATATATAAGAGATTTGTTAAATTTCTAGAGTCTGATCAATTTACGTAGAAAGTGTGATCGGATGTAACGTATAAGAGGGATGAGATTACATTGTAAAAGATTTGAACAAGTCATTTACTATAATCTACTTTCCCTATTATAAACCAATCCAATCTATTTCATTTTTCAATGTGGGAAAATAACCACAATTTCAACGCACCCCCCATCAAGTCCAACCAACTGACAAATTGGACTTGACAATTCAAATCGATGGATTACCAACTGATCAATTAAACCGAACTAACTCCCGGCAAGGTCACTCTGGAATTTTTTATTTTTATTTCCGAACCCACTCCAATACTATGTTAAATTTTTAGAGTCGAATCAATTTACTTGAGGAATGTGCTCGGATGTAACGTATAAGAGAGATAAGATCACATTATAAAAGATTTGAACAAATCATTTACTATATAATAAACTAATCCAATCTATTTCATTTTTCAATGTGGGACAATAACCACAATTTCAACAATATTATTATCTAGTTGATTTACTAGCGATTTTTTTGTAGAAGCAATATTAGATATGAATATTTTTTGGGGATATAGATGGAATCAAACACTAACTCTCGCTTCTAATGAAGCTAAAATCTTTTGTACAATAAATTACAAATAGATTATAGTTGTAGATTTGTAATTTACATCTTAATAAATTTTAACATTAAGGTATCTATTTTATTCTGTTTAATATTATTTCTGCTAGAATTCAAGTCAAATTGAGAATCTGACTCTTACAATTTAACCAATCGAGTCGACAAGTCGTATCGTATTAGTCAACGAAGTCAATGAGGCATATCTATTTTCTCCAATGTTTTTTATCAATTGATATAACGACAATAAACTGGGTGGTACATAAAAAATCAGTGAGACACAAGTATTTTGATCGGTATCGAGAGTTTTAATATCATCATGTCCCCTAGTTTTTTATGTTCCAATTGTAAAAAAATGAGAAAATGATGCATTTGATCCCCAAAGTTTACACGAAATGGCAAATTTGATCCCCAAAGTTTTGAATGGCAAATTTAGTCCTCAAAGTTTCACGTTTTGGCAAATTTGGTCCCGAAGTATTGTTAATTTGGCAAATTGGGCCCCCAAAGTTTGATATTTTGGCAAAATCGATCATCAAACTTTGATATTGGTAATACCAGTCCACAAAGATTACACCTACTAACAAATCTAGTCCCCAAAGTTTTAAAAATTTGGCAAAATTGGTCCCCAATTAATTTAACGGCGTTAGTTTTACCGTTAGGGTCGAAACCGGGTTTCCGGTCCGACCCGAAATATTTAATTACTTTTTTTTAAAAAAAATTAAAAATTATTATTTTATAAAATAAGAATTTTTAAAAAAATTAAAAATTATTTATTTTTTAAAAAAATTTATTATAGGTCCGACCATCAAATTTTATTATGTGTCCAACCAGCAAATTTTATTTTTTTTAAAAAATTTCATACCGGATCGGAACAAAATTTCGAATAAGTATACCGCCCGTTACGGAAAAAATGGGGCGGAATCGATATTTTGAACGGTATTGAAAAGTCTTCGTCAAAATATAAATTGTCGGAAATTGTCAAAATAAATTTCAGGAAACAATTATATCGAACTTCGAAAAATATATCTCATCGAACATTAGTAAAATTGAAGTGTTGGTATTCGGAATACAAATCGGATATAACTCTCAATTTCTGGAACATAAATTTCGTATCGTTTGTGTTCAAAAATCAGTTTTCATACGTATCTATATATACTTTCATCAATTTTGTTATCGTGAAAATCATATACAAATATATCGGTATTCAAAAATACAATTTTATTTTGTTGGAGACTAAATCTGCCGAATTATGTAAACTTTGGGGACCAAATTAGCCATTTAAAAGTTTGGGGACTAAATCTGTCACGCTTTGAAACTTTGGGGACCATTAACACTGTTAGAGACTAAATTTGCCAAAATCACGAACTTTGAGGACCAAATTTGCGTAATATTACTTTGAGGACCAATTATGCCACACACACACACAACTTTGGGTACTGGTTTTGCCAAAAAAAAATGATTTGTGGACTGATTTTGCCATTTTAAAACATCGGTGACTGATTTTACCAAAATGTACAAAGTTTGGGGATCAAATTTACCTGTCGTCCGTAAAAAAATAATAAGATATGATTGTTTTTTATTTAAAAAAATCAAAACAATTTTGATACCGATAATGTACTGGACGGTATATAGTTCGTTTAATGATATAGATGAATATGAAAATTTTAATTTTATCATATTAAATTGAGGGGCACAATAATTGAAAAGGGAATGGGATAATGTAGAGAATTAATGAGGGGGCCAAGCCGCTCGTGCTCTGCTCTCATTGCATAATTATTCATTCTCGGACACGTACGTGTGGCTGTTGTCTAATCTCACTAGTCCTCCCCCCTTCTGTTCTTTCATTAAAAATCTTTCTTTTCCTAATAAATATTAAATCACTAATATATTTTTGGGGTTGTTTTGATTTTCGGGTATTTAATTGTTTAAAATCGATTTATAATTATAAAAAGAAATATGTGGATAACAAAACAAGGAATAATTAGGAAATAAATAATAATAAAATATATTACAATTAATTGTTTTAAATTACAAAGTCGGCTACATATTGTTAGATGTCTTGTCACGTCAGATTTCTTTAAGAAAACTATCTTAATTAATGTAATTTCATCTAATCTCAATTTGTTAAAAATTGTTTTATAATTATTTGTTTGGTTCGGGGATAGAAAGTGCAGTGAGATGCGGTGAAATCATATAATCGTGATTTTTTTATAGTACACAAAACTCAAATTTAATTGCGATTTGATAATCGTTAAAATATTATGATTTCATCACGACTGTTAAAATTAGCTATGTCTCATCGTCATTTTGGAAAATACTAATTTACCATTAATTCTATTAATTCTATTTATTATTTTTTATATATAAGTGTATATTAGTATTTTTACATAAATCACGATCATAATATCGCAATTTTACCAAACATATATAAAAATTCACGATTATCATATTTCATCACACCTCACCATATCTCACTGCACATCACTACATCTCATCACACCTCAATTTTAAAAAGATAAACCAAACAAATCAATTGTTTTATATGCAAAATTATGAACCTTCATGAAAACAAAATTCTATATTTTTCAAATCATCCTGAAAATTATATTTACGAAAGTAACACAAATTGATATTATTGTCACGAGGTACATAATGTACAAAAATAACGAGGGACTACCAAATGCGAAAATGTTCGGGGAATGTATCGGTCATCCAAGACACATTATTGTTAATAAAACACCACTGGACAATGCTCATGTAGTGGACTATACAAAATAAAAATATTAGTTTTCTCTTAGAATGAAGCTAAAGTTTGACTACCAAATTTTGCCATTATCACAAAAACTTGAGGATCAAACTCGTCATTTTTTCATATTTTTATTAGTCATTAATGCTATTCTATAATTTAACGTACACAAGGGATGCTTATTTAATAAAAATAAATAAAAATAAAATTTATATCCAAAACATTACCTAGTACTCAATTATTTGTGTATTATATTAGTCCCCTATATTTAATGATTTTGACATTTCCTATCCTAAATTGAAAAATTAAGGTTAGTTGCAAATTTAAGTATCAAACTGTTTCAACATATTTAAGCTTTTAGCACTATTATTGTGTAATTTGCAAACTTTTTGAAGATTTACTTCATTTACCAAAATTCTAAAATAAGCTGAATTGCGCTAGATAATGGGCTTACATTCTAATATTGGGCCTAAAAATGTAGCCTTTATGAACTGCATTTCTTCCCTCAACTAAAAATAAGTATAAACAGGCGAGGAATGAGTTACTCAACTTCCCTCCACCTATAAGCTTGCGCTGTAATATATATAGGCAGCGGGAAGAGGACTGCAGGATTCAGAGGAATGGCCGGAGTTACAAGGTGTAAAGTGTGCGTAACGGGGGCGGCAGGCTTCGTCGCTTCATGGTTGGTAAAGAGGCTACTTCTTGCAGGATACGACGTCGTTGGAACTGTCCGGGATCCATGTGAGCTTCGATTTTGGCAAATCTTCGCGACCTAGGTTTTTTTTTAATTGGATTGCAGGTGATGAGGATAAGGTAGGGCATCTGTGGAAGCTAGAGGGAGCGGCTGAGAGACTCCGCCTAGTGAAAGCCGATTTGTCTGTGGACGGCAGTTTCGATAACGCGATTGCCGGTTGCCTTGGAGTGTTCCACACAGCTTCTCCCGTCGTCGGTGTACCGAATAATTGCGATCCTGAGGCATGTCGATTCAATTTCACATTAATCCTTTAATGATCCAATTATCTAATCCCTAATTCCCAATTTATCAGGAAATAATACTGCGTCCGGCGATCGATGGTACTCTGAATGTACTACGCTCCTGCAAGAAGAATCCATTGCTGCGTCGCGTAGTTCTCACATCTTCCTCCTCCGCCGTGAGGGCCAGGGACGACTACGACCCTGCCGTTCCCCTCAATGAGTCTTCCTGGAGTTCCGTTGAGCTCTGCAGAAGACTCAAGGTACCTCCCAAATATAAATCTTTACCCAATTCATTAACAATTGAACTTTGGGAGATCAACATCAACAAGATACTTACTTATAAATGAAAGTATTTACAGTTATGGTACGCCTTGTCAAAAACTCTAGCAGAGAAAGCTGCTTGGGAATTTTGCCAAGAGAACAACATAAACCTCGTAACTGTTCTTCCCTCATTCGTCATCGGACCAAGCTTGCCACCTCGGCTCTGCTCTACCGCCTCCGATGTTCTCTCCTTGCTCAAAGGTATCATCAATTACCAACAATGAATATGATTCCGTTCATCATCTCTCATAATGCAGGGGAAAAGGAGAAATTCGAGTTACACGGAAGAATGGGATACGTTCACATCGACGATGTTGCACAAGCCCACATTCTCGTCTATGAGAACGAAGACGCCAATGGAAGATACATTTGCAATTCGAAAGTGATCGATTATGAGGACTTACTGAGCATTCTTTCTCTACCAATTTCAAAAAGGTTACTCCCATTTCTGATTCTTGCCTTAATTAATCTTCACAATGTATTGGTTCGTATTACGATTAGGTTCGAGAATAATGGTGGCAATAGACCATGTTATGAATACGATGTTTCTAAATTGAAAGAACTCGGAATGAAGTTCAAATCGATCGAACAAATGTTTGCCGATGCTGCGGATTCTTTAGTGGTACAAGGGCATTTGTTGATGAAGTAGAAATTCATCAACAAATTATGAAGTATAAGTCTTATTTTATATTGGCCCCTTATTGTTTTTAAAATTACAAAATTTCCCCTTTTGGATATAATAACAAAATATTGATTTGGTTTGATTTTTGTATTTATATTCGCGATAACTATGATTTTCAACGATTAATCTTTATACGGATAAATTTTAAATATAGGTAATTAAAAATTAATTATATTTAATGCTCGTCTTATATTAATGGCTACATTAAAAAATGATCACCCTAATATCATTGAGTCACAAATTTAATATTCAAAGTTTTATAATTATTGTAATTATGAAACTAGGGAAATTGTAAAATTGATCTTCATATTTATATCATTTAGCATATTCAGTACTCAAACTTTAGTGTATGATAAAATTAGTATTCAATATCTTTCAATTTGACAATCAAAGTTATTCACAAAATATCAAATTTTGGGATTAAATTTGCTGAGCTTATAAACTTTGAAGATCAAATTTATCCGATTTTGTAAACTTTGAAAATGAATAGGGAAAAAAATAAAAGTTTGGATACTAAAAATACTATACAAAATTCATGGATCGAATTTGAAAAACCATCAAATTTTGGGAACTAAGGGTTTCATTTTCTCGTTATAAATACATTGATTATAAAATATAAATAAAATTGAATCAATTTCTATTCATAACTAATTTGGCTAACATAAAATGATCAAAAGCTGGGGCAAATTATTTTAACACCACTGTTTAATTCATGTTAATTATGACAAGTAAAAATAAGCTAAATATAATTTTTAATTCTAATAACCAATATAATAAATATCGGGCTATATAAATAATGAATGTTGTTTTGATATGCTAAATATAATTGTTTATTTAGATACGGTGTAATTTGCAACTACTATATAGTAATTAAAAATATTATTATTTGATAAAAAATGAGTGCATGATTTATTATGAATGTTATAATTAATCAAAGAATTAGTATACAATAAAGAAAATCTAGCTTTTATTTATAAATAGATTTAAATATTTAAATAATATATATTTAATGTTAAAAGATTGGAAGATGATCAATAAATAAATAAATAAATATATATTAATTGAAACTTGTTTTTATAATTAAATAATACTTTGATTTATGAGCCAATTATTTAATGATGAACTGATTTCATGCAAAGTCATGCCTATTATTTAATTAGGTAAATATTTTAACGACTTGGATGACAGATGTTTGGTCTGGTCAATTTTTTACTAAAACTACGTAATTAATGTATTAGCAATTACCAATAATTAATAAGGTAAAATTAGAATCATAGTCACTTATAAGTTCCGTATTATTGAAAATGAAACATTGTATTAATTAACGTAGACCATAGATAACACAGCAGGCCCAACTAATTAATGATTTCATACCAAAAATATATTTATTATAAAATGAAATTTATTATTACTATAATTATTATACTTACATACAAGATTATTGACACAACACGATTTCAGATTCGTAGTCCACAATTTTTTAGAGATTAGTAAATTTTATTATTCTTATAGTTAGATAATTTATAGCTTTTTATAAGTTTAAATAATCATATTTATTGATAAATTCATAAAATA
This sequence comes from Utricularia reniformis, assembly GCA_009725065.1. Lineage (NCBI taxonomy): Eukaryota > Viridiplantae > Streptophyta > Magnoliopsida > Lamiales > Lentibulariaceae > Utricularia > Utricularia reniformis. The sequence continues at coordinate 244,176 of RWGZ01001258.1, read as the reverse complement.
CTTTAAACATTAACAAAATAAAATATAATAAAATTTTATCATAAAATGAAATATTAATATTTCGTTAAAATATAAGACCAGGAAAATAATTACAAGTGATAAAAATTACATAATTTATCAAGTTTTTCACACAATAATTAATTCACAGAAAATAATTGATTTATAATTTTTTTATTTGTTTTTACTTCTTACTTAACCTGATTCGAGAATCGAAAGAGTATCACGAATCTTAGAAAATTCGATTCGTATATTTCAGTAACAATTAAGAATCGGTAACATAGGTATAATGTGAATTCAATAGTTATCTTGATGGATATACAATGATATTAAATCATATTTTTACAAGACAATAATAATAATAATAATAATAATTTGCGGGTTATTTTGTATTTATTGTAATAACAATCAAATTTAATAAAATATATTAAGAATCTATATAACAATGGATACCTGTCATTTGCTATATATTTTAAATTAAATTGATTAATTTATAGGCAAGGGAAGAAGTACTGTACCAGAAAATGGTCCCGACCACAGCTGCACTTCTTCCTAGTTGTCACATGTACTAGTTATGATCTTATTTTGGGGCAAAAAATTTAATGTAACACTATACTTTTAACACTAAATAAAATCAATTTCGTTAGCTACCATTTTTGTATTTAGAATTATACCACTACAATGATTATTTTTTATTACTTTTGTGTTGAAATTATTATTTTTAATTAAAATTATCTTAATATATTTAGATATTAGAAAGATGATTAAAAATTGTGAATGAATTATGATAACATTAATTACAAAATATATTCGCATTTAGTTATATTATATTATTAATCAGGTACCGATCGGTATACCGGAGAAGCTCATTGGATCTATATACCAGATATGTTTCGGATATATCATATATGTATCGAATCCGTACCGGAAAATTTAAAATAAATTAAATTATAAAATATTCATATGTTTTGTTTATACTATATATGTATTAAATCCCGACCAGCAAAAATCCGAACCGACCCAAAAAAACCTTACCACCCGGTATTTTGCAAAATACCGATTGAATCCAGTAAATCCGAAATTTCCGGTATACCAGAAATTTAAAGTATTAATTGTAAAAACCAGTGTTTTAATCTCAGACGATATTTCGTCCAAGATGACCGAAATTTCGTTTCTACTTGTGTTACTTATGACAATATAATATATATATATATATTTGTGTAAGTATAAAGTTAATGTTAAAATGAAAAAGAAATTTGTGTCAGATTTAATTTTACAAAACTCAAAAATTCACTATTATTTTTTTAAAAAAAATTGATAATTTGATAAATAAATTAAATAATTTGATAAATACAGTTACTTTTGCAATTAATTTTCTTATTTTGGTAACTTTTTATTATTATAATTTGATAAATAAATAATAGAATTCTTTTTAATATTAAATGAGATTTATTTAATAATAATCATTGAAAAATATAACTTTCAGCATCATACAAATGTTCTACTGGTATTAACTATTAAGTTTACTGAGAAATATACTTAATCAAAGCCGTAGATTTGGACAACAACCCCACACGTAAATCGACGGCAGAAGATTATTCTCTCTGAGGGTACAGTGAAGATGAAAGGAAGCACCTCTCTCAAGAGATATTTATAAAGTTCATCTAAGCATTGAAGTCAATGCTCGAAAATAGAGTTCTTCACAGGGAAGAGTGAGTCCCATTTTGTGATAGAAACCGAATTCCTCCTCCGCTCGTCGTAAAAGGCACTGGAATTCCGGGCGAGAGAGGAAAGAGATCGGAATAATGTACCGACTACGGTTTTCGCCGACGTAGACGGCGAAATGGCCTCTTGGTACGTCCGGGGGCGTGGAATCGTCGTTGTAGCGTTGTTTCTTACCTAGACTGGAACATCGCCTCAAGATACGCTTAAACGGCGCCGTATCTGCGGGGCTCTTTGATCTCTTGATCGCCATGTTGGTATTTTAAAGTTTGAAGTTGGTATTTATTTGTGATTAGCGGGTTGTGAGGGGGGTCCATTTTGTGGTGGGTCGAGGGCATTGCGGGTCCACGTGTCAAGTTTAGGTGATTGTCGATTGGTCCTTTAAAGGACAGCAACTGTAAATTTACAATTATTTATTACAATTTGTTGTTTATCCTAAACACGTAAGTTAAATTACAATATTTTTTATTGCAGTAGATCTCAACATGTTACATAGGCTATTACTTGAAACCAAGTAATTATAAATTCAAAATTAATTAAAAGTTACTGAAATTGATTGATTTATGGAGATTCATGAATTCAATAAATTGGAAAACACTTAATGAACTATTACTGATTATAAATAGATTTTTTTACTACCAATTGATTTTGACAATCGTGAACGGACAACTCGCGATTGCCCGTTAATTCTCCATTGTCAATGGACTATTATAATATAGAAAATTCATCATTGGCAAAATTGATCGTTGTTGACCGTGTAATTTTACCAATCACGAGCGGGTAATAATCTCTACTCGATTGACTATAGTATACTCATGCTCAATATTTCATATAAATTACTATTTTAGAAATTTTAACTAATTTACAAATATTTTTTAAATATAAAAAAAGATAGATTATAATAAATTAATAAAAACAAAAAAATATAACTACCTTTTTTTCAGTCTATAGTATACTCATGTTCAATATTTCTTATAAATTACTATTTTATAAATTTGAATTTATTTACAAATATTTTTAAATATAAAAAAGATAGATTATAACAAATTAATAAAAACCAAAAATGTAACGAGCTTTATTTTCCCTTTTATAAACCCGCAGTTTTCAGTTTACATCTCCGATGTGGGACGGCTCGTAAATTCTGAAGAAAGTACATAATTCTACATTCAATAATTAACCAGCATTTTGCCCCCCCTAGAATGGCTTCCATCCTCGTCCCCCTTTCTCTCTGTCTACAGACTCTTTAAGATTGGGGGAATGAATCTAAGAGGCTTCTTTGCTTGGTACTTTTATTATACTGCCAAACAGATAGAAACTCACATAACTCCACAAGAACCAGAAAGGCAGAATGTGAAAGAAGAAAGAAAGTACAGATAAAAACATGGTGTCTAGTTGGGTATGATGTTGAGTTTACATTGTTAATGCACATGAACCCCATGTTACTTTAAAGTTTGAAGTACTTCGTCCTCAATTATTTAACCTTAAAATAAGCTGCAATTTTCAAACACCACCCTTTCCAGTCTTTTTCTCAGTAGCTAATAGCAGATCAGATGTATAACATTGCAAAGTTTCAAATCACCATTGCAGATATTTTGTTCAATGGGGGTGGAGAAACAGAGATAGGACCACAATCATCATTCAGGCAAATGATCGAACACATTACATGCCAGTAAAAGCTTGCAAGTTTTTAACAACTGTAAATTCAGGGGGTATGACGAATAAGATGTGTTGAAGAAACTGCAATATCATAACACACGTGTAAGAAGAGGAATACCTCTTCGTGTCGCGAGTTCCGCTCTTGTTCTTCCACGCAAATGTCTAAATTCTCACATTCTTTGTATATATATATACTCTGGTAAAAAGAGGGATCGAGGGTAGTTTCACTGCAAGCGGTTATTGGTGTTTAGGTATGCAAAAGAAGGCGGAGGGAAACCGCCGGGAGGTGGTGGACGGTTCTGAGATAACGGAGTTGGTTGAGAACGAGAAGGTTTTCTCAAACTTCGTTGATCATAAGTTTCATGAACTTGACGACGATGGCGACGGGAAACTTTCAATCAAAGAACTGCAACCCGCGGTTTCTGATATCGGTGACGCACTCGGCCTTCCGGCAAAGGGAACTTCGTCAGAATCCGACCAGATCTACGGCGAGGTTTTTCTTGTTACCATAACCATAAACTAATCTAATCTTTTCTTCGATCGAAATGTTTGATTCTCAGGTTCTTAATGAGTTCACTCATGGAAAGAAAACCAAGATAACAAAAGACCATTTCAAAGAAGTCCTCTCGGACTTTCTTCTCGGCATGGCCGCCGGATTAAAACGAGACCCCATCGTCATTCTCCGTATCGACGGTCAATGTCTTGATGAATTTATCAAAAACTCCAATTTCGAACCAGAGATGCTTTCCATATTCACAGAGATCAAATCATCTGATGAAAATCTAAAATCTCATCTGATCAAAGCATTTAGTAAGCTTGATATAGATCATGGAATTCCATCCGCCATGGATCCTTGGGTAAGTTAAGATCATTTCAATTCAGATTTCAAGTTTTCAACACACAACACTTAATTCCCATGCTTAATCAGGTTATGTCTAATATCATCGAGCCTGCAGTAGATTTCGTTAAGATCTCTGTTGAAGAATGTGTATCAGAGGAAGCTTTCTTAATGAAGTTTAAAAGTGCTTCTGAGTTCATGGTTCAGCTTCTTAAGCAAAACCCTGTGATCGTTGCACATACACAGAATACCTTCACTGGAGATGGAATCAAGAAGCTCTTATCTAACCAAATTGAGCTCAACAAGGTTTTTTTCAACAAGTTTTTATTACAAGAAACACGAACATCTATGAAATGTGATTATACAGGCGATAGATGGTGCATTACAAGGAATCCCAATAGAACGTAAAGGGAAAATGGGAATAGAACATTTGAGGGTTGCATTTGATCTTTTAGCAGCAGCAGCTGAGTTACCTCCTATTGGTGCTGTGCCACAGGTATTATTCATAGTAATTTGTGGTCTATTTATGCTTTGTATTTCCATTTTGGGTAGTGTAGATGGATGAATTGATGAATGGAGCTCTGAAAATGGTGGAAAGTGGATATGAGAAGAAGAAGAATAAGATGGTTAAAGAAGAAGAGTTCAGGAAGCTATTAAGAGAAGCACTTGGAAGTATAATGCTGCAGTTAGAAAGCTGCCCAGTTTCATTTTCTACAAATTCCATAATCCATCAGCCTCTTGCTTCTCCTTCTTCATCAACCATTCTGCAACCTTAACAATGGAGATTCTTATATTAGGTAACATTCAGTCATTACAGAAGTATTATTATGTTGTTGATGCGACAATTCTGTCTTAAGAAATGATTGCTCTAAGAGCATCCTTCACGTATGGAAACTTGAAGGGAAAACCAAGCTCTTGGGCTTTGGTGGGAAGCACTTTCTGCCCTTCAAGAACCTTAAACACAAGACAATTTATCAGTATATGAATAAGCTTTAAAGTTAATACACAAATTCCAATCTCACCACACAAGCTCCTTCTCCTAGAACCGCTTTCAATGCAAAATCTGGTACTGGGAGCCATGAGGGTCGCCCTATAACATCTCCCAAATGGCTACACATCTCCGCTAGACGAACCGGGTTCGGTGACGTCCCGTTGATAACCCCTGTTGTTTCAATAAATGAGAAAATGGAGCTTTCAATCCGATCCTTAACTTTCATAGTTTTGACAAATTTGATTCTCCAAATTTGCAATATTTAGTAAATCAGATCTCTAAAGTCACAAAATCGATCTATTTAGTATTAAAAAACTGAATTGGTTCACCTTTGTATGAAGAGCTGATGAGAGCTTCATAGATCAAGCTAACAAGATCATCTAAATGAATCCAAGAAAACCTGAAGGAATCAAAGTCAGCTTTTTATCAAGACATTGATGTGTTGTAAATTTTACCATTGCCTTCCAGAACCTAAAGGTCCTCCAGCAAACATCATGAAGATTGGTATCATTTTAGCTGCATCAAACAATAACGTTTTTGTCAAGTACTTACCAAATGTAAGGAGTAGTTTATGGTTTTACCCAACGCGCCACCATCTTTTCCGAGGACTACACCGATACGTATCAAAGCTAATCGAACTTCACCATTGATCCCAAGAGCAGCACCTTCCCATTCTCTACATACCTCAGCTAAGTAGTCATTCCCGGATGGACTTTTCTCATCGAAAACATGTGTTTCACTAGTTCCGTAGTATCCGACTGCGGTTGCACTGATCAAAACTTTGGGACGAAGAGTTTCAGGTGATCCGTTGATGAAATCGACAATCTACAGTTTAAATTCATTGTTCATGCTCATAATGAAGCTTCATATTCAAAGTTAGAGGACCTTAGAAGTTGTCTTGATCCTGCTTTCCTTGATGTCTTTCTTGACCTGCAACATGGTCCTGCATATAAAACTTGATCCTTTTGAAACTTATAGTAAATCGACATTCGAAACAATCTTGACCGTATACCTCTTCGGACCATCTTGTGCTTATTGGTGTACCGGCAAGATTTACGACACCAGTCGAATTTTGAATGCATTTTTTCCACTCAAACTCCTCTGCAACTTCAACTCTTGGATACTCCTTAGCTACATTTGGAACAAATCAGAGCAAGAAACTACAGAAACATGCAGATTTCTTACCAGGAAAAACTGATAGAGCTTTCGATTTTGTCCTCGTCAAGACGAAAACACGGTGATTATCTATTAATAGGATCAAGATACATCAGAAAGATCTCAAAATGAATTAAAGATAAAAGAATCAAAATAGATACCAGAATGTAATCTTTGCACCAATTTTTTTCCTATAAATCCCGTGCCTCCAGTAACTGAAACTATCATCTCACTTGTTTGCTGCATTGTAAAAGAACAGGATATTTGCACATTAAAAGAAAGATCATGACTACTACATTTAGAAAGCTATTAGCAATTTCTCTATCTTTTAAGTACAGCAAAAGCAAAATACCTTCTGAGATTGCGCAGTCTCACTGGAGGAGTTGTTAACATTGAATGTCGAAATTTTCCTAGCCCTGAAAACCTGGAAGAATAGTGAAACCCCATTAAAAGAAACCCAAAATTACAACGAAAACACATTGAAAGAGGTTTAAATTTGCAAACAAATTCGCACCTGGAGGTTATGTGGGATTTCGAAGGAAGGATAGATAGATTTGGACCAAGAACAATAATGGACTCCACAGAGATCCATTTTCAAGACAGCTTTAAACTTTCTGTCTTCGTCTTCTCAAATATCCAACAATTGTACATAGAAGAAAAGAAAGTGTGACGTTGAACCACACGAACCATTCCCCTAATACCCAATCTCCGTGATTTGATTTACAAGGTCTCAATTAGATAAGAGATTTCAAAATTTAAACTTTATTCGTGCACATGGGCTTCTTACCAAAATTGTGGGTTACAAATTACAATTTGATAAATTTGTGAATTGAAATAAATTAACGTAACATTCTTGTATTAAGATGATTGTTGATATAAACAGGACAGGTAAACTTTAGCTGTACTAGAGGCAAGCCACACAAACACGAAGAAATGGTACAAAGAACACGACAACATGATTCTTATTGCAAACCGGTGATAAATACTATCAATATAATAAATCCGAAAGTAAATCAAAACCCACTCATGCAAAACCGTTTCTCATCCACCCTCAACTTACGTCTTATCATGGAGCCAGTGTTCTTACCTGCTGCTGCTTCATGTTCTCTCCAGGGCGTTGTGCGGAAGCAGCTGAAGAAGGAGCCAATGTCTGATAATGACCAGATAACTGAGGAGGCGGAGGCTGATTGTAATATATTTGAGCATAAGATGGATCAGTAAACTCATAAGTAAAAGGGGCAGTGGAAGCTGCTGTGGCTGAGTTGATCGTCTGAGGAATTTGACTGGAACCAACAAATTGTGCTTGGTGCTGCATCACCTGTGGAGGTGGAGCTGCCCCAGCAACTGATTTGTACAACCCAGTAGCTAGATCAGATCTGGTGGAAGGGGCATCATTTGCTGGATTATAAGCCACATGATGGGCTAAGCCACCAGAAGGCGGTGGCATTTGAGGGCGGCTAGACATATCAGACTGCATCAATTCACTGTAGGAGGGAGGCATTCCTTGCAAGTTATACGCTTGTGTGCCTNAAGAAAGATAATGACTACTACATTTAGAAAGGTATTAGCAATTTCTCTATCTTTTAAGTACAGCAAAAGCAAAATACCTTCTGAGATTGCGCAGTCTCACTGGAGGAGTTGTTAACATTGAATGTCGAAATTTTCCTAGCCCTGAAAACCTGGAAGAATAGTGAAACCCCATTAAAAGAAACCCAAAATTACAACGAAAACACATTGAAAGAGGTTTAAATTTGCAAACAAATTCGCACCTGGAGGTTATGTGGGATTTCGAAGGAAGGATAGATAGATTTGGACCAAGAACAATAATGGACTCCACAGAGATCCATTTTCAAGACAGCTTTAATCTTTCTGTCTTAGTCTTCTCAAATATCCAACAATTGTACATAGAAGAAAAGAAAGTGTGACGTTGAACCACACGAACCATTCCCCTAATACCCAATCTTCGTGATTTGATTTCCAAGGTCTCAATTAGATAAGAGATTGCTGGGCTGATTTCAAAATTTAAACTTTATTCGTGCACATGGGCTTCTTACCAAAATTGTGGGTTACAATCTAGAGTGCATGGACAGACAAATTTTTTAAATTAAAAAGTTTTGCATATGGTCACGTGTCCAATCCAATAATACGTATTTTATATTTTAATAATTTTTAATTAATTTTTTTAATTTTTAATTTTTAATAAATTTTGTTTCTCATCTAATAATTCATTTTTAAGCCTGATCATTATCCAAGAATTTTGTTTTGAAAACATTTGGATATTTCAGGATATCAATTATTATATTGTGTATCGAAATATAATATTTCATTCATCAAATTTAATTAATTTGTTTTTATTTTAAATATTCTGTGTGGCGTGTCCGATTGGACACTGTATGATGATCGTGTCCTCGTTCCCGTTTTTAAGTGTCTACGTATTACGTGTCCAACAGCCTATGTTACAATTTGATAAGTTCAATTAATTGATATATTTGAATTTGTGAATTGAGATAAATTAACGTAAAATTCTTGTATTAAGATGATTCTTGATATAAACAGGGCAGGTAAACTTTAGCTGTACTAGAGGCAAGCCACACAAACACGAAGACATGGTACAAAGAAGACGACAACATGATTCTTATTGCAAACCGGTGATAAATACTATCAATATAATAAATCCGAAAGTAAATCAAAACCCACTCATGCAAAACCGTTTCTCATCCACCCTCAACTTACGTCTTATCATGGAGCCAGTGTTCTTACCTGCTGCTGCTTCATGTTCTCTCCAGGGCGTTGTGCGGAAGCAGCTGAAGAAGGAGCCAATGTCTGATAATGACCAGATAACTGAGGAGGCGGAGGCTGATTGTAATATATTTGAGCATAAGATGGATCAGTAAACTCATAAGTAAAAGGGGCAGTGGAAGCTGCTGTGGCTGAGTTGATCGTCTGAGGAATTTGACTGGAACCAACAAATTGTGCTTGGTGCTGCATCACCTGTGGAGGTGGAGCTGCCCCAGCAACTGATTTGTACAACCCAGTAGCTAGATCAGATCTGGTGGAAGGGGCATCATTTGCTGGATTATAAGCCACATGATGGGCTAAGCCACCAGAAGGCGGTGGCATTTGAGGGCGGCTAGACATATCAGACTGCATCAATTCACTGTAGGAGGGAGGCATTCCTTGCAAGTTATACGCTTGTGTGCCTTGAGGTGGCATGAAATAGATTGGGTACTGCTGCTGGTGTGGACGATATTGCTGTTGAGATGGATAAACATGGTAGTAAGATGCAACTGGCATAGCTCCGGTCGGAATATACTGGCTTCCAGCATGAATAAACTGTGGCTGGTGCAAAGGAGGAGGATTTTGATCATAGTAACCTGGTAATACATAACCAGATTCTTGAACTTGTGGCTGTACTTGAACTGCTTGATTATGAGTATAATTGGTGTTATCAGATTGTACTTGTGCATTTGGTTCCTGTTGATACATAGCTTGACTCTGCCCAAACAATGGGTTTCTGGCATTTCGATCACTGCATCAGTATAATACTTTACATCAGATCAGATGGGACGAAAAAGCAACAGAATATACTGAGCATTGAGGATGAACTATCGAAATAAAGAAATTTCTGCTGAAGATGTAAATTTGTACCTTGATGCTGAATCAGGAGAAGGTAAATCCGTGACTCCAACTGGTTTCTGTTGCAATTGAGGGGCAACCACTGCTGGCGCCACGAAAACCCCCAATTCTTCTGGCTTCTCTCCTCCGGCGATATTCATTTGCCCAAACTGATCCTCAATTGCTAAACCACTCCCCTTTAGATTTTCCTCTACACGGACCTTGATAGGCGGCAAGTTCGCCATGGATGGAGAACTGGAAGTAGAACCAAAAGACGACCTGCCCTCAAGCATCGGTGAATCAGGAACGGAGTGCACATCATGATCAACAGTATTGTTTCCCTTCCCGTTTCCAGCCAATTTTGGTCTCTCTAGTTGAGTTTCGCCATATTTACCTTCGATTGCAGCCTTTCCCATTAGATCCTCATCCAATCCAAGGAGATTATGGATCGAAGAAGTTTCTGAACACCCACGATCACTAGCGCCCCTAGATAACATGCTTGTCTTCCCATTCAATGCGTTAAAGAACCAATCGTCCGACTTAGCCGATCCGGTTTCGACAAGAAGCTGCTCAATATTGGACGATTTGGGAAACAGAAAAAGACGAAGACGGCTCTGTTTCAACCCCCCTTCGACATTGTAGAGGCGATCGTATTCCTCCACCATATTCTCTAGATCTTCATCAGTGGTCACAGAAATCAAAGAATCAAGATCCTCATTCGGGATTTGGTATTTCAGCGAAAACAATTGGTCATTCAAGAGGGTTTTGGAGAGACGACTCTGGAGGCCAGGAAGCGAAGTACGACGATCAATTACGACAATTCGAGTGTCGCCTCCGACGTAACAGAGATTCTTATCATGCGGACGGGGCACTATGTGCCCCCCGTAACTGCACATAAGCCGGATCTTCTGCGGCGGTTGCGGAGCCTCGTTGTCCAAATTTTCCCCGTGGCGAGACCGCGGCGAAGATTCAATAGATTCTGGATATATCCCTGTCGATACAGCTACGTTGATTAACGACGGCTGTGGTGCCGGCGCAGCCTCCATGGTGTAAGAGTCGGAAAAAATGCGCAGAGAAAAAGAACAATTTTCTCTTGGCTCAGGCTGGAGCCTGTGAGATGCAGATACAGACCCGTGTGCGTACGTCCCGTCCCGCTCGATATTCCAGCCTGGAAAATCTCTTATTCCAATTAAAATTTAAAAACATAAAATTATGTTTTATATGTTTTGTTGATTCATTCTGGGCTTGTGTGGCCCATAATATGTTCACATTGGGCTCTTGCTATAATCATAGAGATTCAAAACTAGACGGAATAATTATATTAGGGGTGACTACAAATTTTGAAATATCAAATATTATATCAAAATTTTGTTATTTTGATATTTGGTATTCGATTTGGTAGTTGATTTTATGAAATTATGGTATTTGGTTTGGTATTCGGTAATAATAATGAAAATTTTGTAAATATCGAATATCAAATTAATTTTTTTTTAAATATATTTTTAAATGAGACATATCATTCAATTATTAATATTGGATTGAATATAGGGTTTTAGGATATTATTCTAATTTTTCATATATTATTAGTATTATAAGTGGACGAATCATTGATTCTTATAAAAGTTCTTTGAGTTTAAAAAATGTTGAGGCACTTATATGCACTCAAGATTAGCTCCGTAAACTACATTATGATGATATTGAAGAATATCAATATAAGCAAGATAACTTTGAGAATAGTAATTTAGTTTCCACATGAGTAAACCATCAACTTCTCATTTATTTTCTAATAATTATTTATCGTATTTGCTTTCAGAAGTTTCAGAACATTCTACATTTATATTGTAGTAGAAACTAGAAGAATTGAAGATTGTATTATTATATAAATAGAGAAATTTGATCAATTACCTAATGTTTGTCTTTTTAAAATATTTTTATATGTAATTAATTGAAACAATTTTTTTTATTTGCTTTTAATTTTGATATTTTAGTATCAATAACAAAATTATTTCGGTATCGGTACCAAAAATCTATTGGATCGGGATCGGTATTCAATATTTAGTTTGGTTTGATATTCGGTATTTCAATATATAGTTTGGTTTGGTATTTGGTACCGAATATTCACCCTTAAATTATACTTGAAAATTTTAAGTATAACTAAAGTGAAAAATGTAAGGTTTAAACGAAAGTTGAACTGTAATTAAATCATATATAAATTTATCTAATTAACCAATCCAACTAGTGGTTTTTAATTTAAAACTATCTCCAATGATGCCGTAACCAGATGTAAATATGGAAATATTGTCGAATCATTGTATGAACGCGATGTTGACATGATCAATACCATATATTTTGATCATATGACATTCGCAGTGGCTTAAGGAGAGAGAATATTTATCCATCATATTTATATTTTTAAAAATATTTTTAAAAATATTTTAAAAATATAATATAATATAGCAATATACATTATTAATATTAATAATACATAAATGAATATATTATAATTAACATCTAATACTTTATTAATCATACGAATTTATCAACATTTAAAGAGTCATCTCGTCATCATATTTGGACGAAATTTCATGAATAATTGTGTGTGATTATTTTGATAAATATATAATATTTTATTTTAATCTAAAATTGTATTTTAGTAGAATATTTTATTATAACATATTTTAGATAATTAATTTTAATGTTTTATTTAAAATATAAGTTAAAATTTTAAGTATTATATTAATTTAGAGAATACGATTGAAATGCATGTAATTAAATTTATTTGGAATGATATAGATAAATGAAAATGAAAAAATTGATATGGATGATAGATAAAATGATATATAAGAGTTAGAAGTTTGATGTTGACGGATATGACCACAGATGAAGATGGTCTTAGGGGTTAGAGCAGTTTGAAAAACCCGACCGACTTTCAGCGGTTCGCGGTTAAACCGGTTGAACTGGCTAGTTCGGTCCTATTTTAATTACATTACATCTATGAGGTTATGAACATTGAGGACTATCCTTAATGGCTTGAGATTGGTTCAAATTCTTAACAAACTAAATTTTAAATTTTAAACTTGTTCGATGTAAAAACCTATAATTGATTCAAATAGAAACCCTAAACCCTTAAATAAAAATATATATTATTTTTAATCAATTTGAAAGTCAAAGTCAACTTGAGTGAACTCGATTTGTTGCTCTCTAATCCCGATGAAAATTAATTGATGAAAAAATTTAATGTTTTCATATCGATCATGAATTATGTATCGATTTAGAATGGTATTATTGATACTGGCTAGTATAAACATTGATTTATAATTTTGATATATTTTTTATATATTAAAAAACATTTTAAAAATTATCTTGAATTTTGAGTATGAGATCCAAAAAACCCTCCCCTCCAACAACAAAATCAAGTATATGAGCCTGGAAAGTATCTGAAAATATACCGATAATACTTGAGAGAAAATTGTATAATTAGTCCCCTAACTTACGAGTTATGTAAAAGGCATACCATTCAACTTACGAAATTGTAAGAATAACACATAAAGTTATCAATAACGTTAGTTTTTTACCCCTGACATTTAGAACTCGATTTTCCGTAAGTTGGAAAAATTTGAAAACTCATCACAAAGTACGCAAATATGACCCATTTGAAAAATTATACAAAAATTATCATTGATGTTTGACAAATGTGCATGAAATATTAAAAATTTACGAGTTTATTAAAATGTCAATCATAAAAAGTATTGGAAACTTAATGTGTCTTATTTGCATTTAATTGAAGTTGGAGGACTATAAATACATATTTTTGATCAAAAAGTGTACTATATTTGTAATTTTGTAACTTGGAGGACATGCTCTTTACACCGTTGGGGTCGTGTAAGTTGGGACCGTGGGCAACATCACATATACTCAAAATACACTAAATTAGTTTTTTCAAGCCCATTGAAAACGGGCCGGGTCGATGGAACGTGGAGCGGTTCAGTTAGTATGAAATTGAATGTTTTAATGAAGACATATTGTCGGTAAAGCTTATCTAAATCGATAAAATTTGAATTTCGTTTGACAAGTTGGGGGGGTCTATGTGACTGGTGATGTTGGTAGCCATCACCATCAATACAATATTTTTTTTAATTTTCAAGTCTTTTGAGAAACGAACAACTCCATTACAGCAAGAATGTTATGTGATCTCGGATCTGTGAGAAACGAACAAAAGTCTCGTACTTCGCCATTCCTGCTTTACTAACCGCGGCGCCCATTTCTAAAGTGAGGTTAGTTTTCATTGATCGTTGGAAATATGTAGTTATTACTTAGTTAGGAAGGCTTTTAGGTCTGAGATATTGGAATTCCGCGGTTAATCAAACAAGAGGAAGATATATTTTGTAGCAATTTTGTAGTTAACTGAGTCTACTTGTCAATGAATCAAAGAAGTGTAAATTAGAGGATTGGAGTAAGGTGTTGAAGTGTTGCACTGACGATGCTTTTAGCCTGCGCTATTAATTTGGAAATTTCAGTTTCATGTTTGTTGTCCTGTAGAAAATCAATGAGCATTTCAATTTTTTGTAGGGGGGATAGAAATGCCAGAAATTCAGCTGGGAGTCCACACAATCAGATCTCATGGACTTAAAGTAGCTAGATTTCATATGCACGATTGGCTTGTTTTAGTGTTACTTGTGGTGATAGTGATAATCCTGAACGTGATAGAACCGTATCACCGTTTTGTTGGGGAGGATATGATGACAGATCTGAAGTACCCTTTACAGGGAAATACAATTCCTTTCTGGGCTGTTCCGGTATACTACCTTAGAATCAATGTTGTTTTACCTAATGTATATTTACATACATATGATCCTCATATTTTGGTAATGTCTGGCAGGTGATTGCAGTATTATTGCCATTAATTATCATCCTAGTCTTTTACTTTATTAGACGAGATGTCTATGATTTACACCAAGCTTCATTGGGTAAATTCTGCTCTACATGAATCCTTGTCTTGTTTTAACTGTTTTATTCTCGATTTTTTGTGTGTTGTTCTGACATGCTTATATTCTTTCAGGACTGCTATTTTCTGTACTTATAACTGCTGTTCTTACTGAGGCCATTAAAAACGCCGTTGGACGACCACGACCCGATTTTTTCTGGAGATGCTTCCCGGATGGTCAACCGGTGAGGCCTTTTTATGTTTTTTCCTTGTTTTGCATATCACATGATGACAGAAGTTCTCCATTTTCGTGTATAGCTTTTTCATAATGTTACCCGTGAAGTCCAATGTACTGGATTGAAGAGCGTCATAAAAGAAGGTCATAAAAGCTTCCCAAGTGGGCACACTTCATGTGAGCATTACCTATCTTACTTTCATTGTGATACATAGGGATTAGTCAGTAGTTCATAGTATATTTCATCACTTAAAATGTTGACAGCAATACAATAGTCAGTGTGTTATTTTTGTAGATTAAAACGTTTTTTATTCATGATTGTCTTGAATTACATAACTTGAGATAAAGCTGCAAAGAACAGTCTGATTATGTTCTAAATGGAGTGATCACCCATGGCTTATTGTACCAACAGGGTCATTTGCTGGTCTTGCCTTTCTGGCATGGTACTTATCTGGTAAAATTAGAGCATTTGATCGCAAAGGCCACGTAGCAAAGCTCTGCATTCTCTTCTTGCCCCTTTTGGTAGCTGCACTGGTTGGGGTCTCAAGAGTAGATGATTACTGGCACCACTGGCAAGATGTTTTTGCTGGAGGTCTATTAGGTACCAAAAATTTGAAATTTTGTCAATACCTCTCCTAATTTTCTAATGAAAAACTCTGTTTTGTAACATCTGTGTTTTCTCTTCATATGCAGGAACAATAGTTGCGTCATTTTGTTACTTGCAGTTCTTTCCATCACCCCATAATTTAGATGGTATGAATTGTATAATGACACATAAACAATCCCGCTTTAGATCTAATCTTTCAAGTGATTGATGCCGAAACAGGTTGGGCACCTCATGCGTATTTCAATATGCTGGCGGATACACAGTCCAGTATAGAGACGGTCAATTTGCGTGCTCCTCAGCCTCAAGTATGAGAAACCAAAGAGGTATCTATTTCTAGTGTACAGAAACCAGTGTGGTTGGTCATGCTTTTGCTCCCTCAGCCATTGAATTGTTTCATTTCTAGTGTGCACTGTGAGTGTGAAGTCTTTTGCAATGTGAATTCTGATCTATACAACTATAAGGAAACCGATCATGTTGCTAAAATCATTGTGTCCTATTGATCAGCATCAAATCTCCTGTTTGTACATTCGATGCTGGTATTCTAATTCTAGAGATATTTGCATATAGACTTTCCGTAAACTAAATGCACTACGAGTTTACCATACGATGGTTACTCGGTTCAAGGAGCAGTCTGGTTGACTTACTCTTTGATGAAATGATACAGCCATAAAAACCAGAACTTAAAACTCGATTAACAGACGAATTTGAAAGAAACACTCAGAGCACAGACTTGCAACAGAAAATAAGCACGCTGAGAAAACTATAGCAGCTCAGGCTCTTCTATGGTTGTTGGGAGGTAATGAAGTGAGACATGATAATCAATCATATGATTTCTGTTACCATGAACTTGTTCCTTTTTTAGCATCAATTTGATCTCTTTCAAAATTATTGACAGAGTGGTCCTGAGAAGTTTTATCTTGATGAGATTTCCATTCACTGAGCTCCACAGATTATGTAAGCAAGTAAATGTAGACTTCAATTTTGTGGGATTTTTTCATTCCATGCATAAAATTTGAGCCATGTGCGTGCGCTTTCAAGCTCTTTATGATGATTAATTTCTGACGACAGACAGCATTGAACTAGCTGTGAGAATAATATGAATGTGATAAAGGAGATATGGACCCCAATAAGAAATGCTTATTTTGTTAAAAAGGTTAGCCAGTTCTGACTGACACATGGGATTCTTATTTTAGTTCAATGTTGAGAATTTTGTGTGGCTTTAAATGAATTTACACAAAAGTTTGGTCAAAGTTTTTTCTTTCAATCAAATACAAGACCGGTTTTGCTTTGGTAGTAAAAGTACCTAGTCGTCTGTGTTGTTGTCTGGCATGTGCACATACATACAACTTGAGATGACTTATTACAGTAGTGTTTTTCCCTTGTTAAAATTTAACCCTTACTTTTCCCCACCACCACTCTCATTGTGTGATGGGCTTTCTTGTCTATCCAAGAAAACACATGCAAAGCATTTGTTTTATACCATTAGATTCTATGTTACTTTGGTAAAAGAACCCAAGAATCAGAAGAAGATACAAGGGGCTGGTTATTCGTTGGATATTCCATCAGTTTATGAGTGAGTGGGCTTGGGTTCTGGTTCTGGTTCTGGTTCTGGTCAGTGAGTCTCTCTCTTCAAAAACTGGAGTTTTGTTGTAAAAAAACTCATTCTGACACTGCAAAACCACACACCCAATACCCAAATCTTCAGTAGTTTTCATGTACGGTGATTTAGAAAATCACCACTAAAAACTATATCTGGCATTCTGAGGTCACCCCAGTCCCCATTCCCAATCCAAACTTCTCTCTCTCCCTTCACTTTTGAGTTTTGACCCCTTACTGTTTCATATCTCCTCCCCCTTGTCTCTCTATCTCGCCGTTTATCAAAAACAAATATAGCTTTTTTGTTCTGAGATCTACTTACTGCGGGCGAAACTTTGAGTGAGTGATCCTCCTTGTTGGTTTTTTTTGTGGGTTGATCACTGAATGTGTGATCGCTTGGGATTTCATCAGTTTTGTATAAGCACATGAAGGAAAGGATAGTACTTGGACTTACTAATCATTTCCTCATGATTCGTGTAGGCATATTTTGTTTATGAAAATACGTGGGGTGAGTGAAGTTTTGTCGTTTCGGTGATCACGCGGGTTCATTGATTTCATGCGTCTATGTTGAGACTCTTGTTCTTTCATGTAATGACTGTGTGATTGGGGTATTAGTGAAAGAAAATACAGATTTCTTCGTTTCAACTTCTGCTTGTGTTTCCTTTATCTTCTTCTGTTTTTCTTTTCCTCTGTGAAATAAATGGCGTCTTGAACTCATTATTGCGTGCTGTCCTGTTTTAGGGATGATAGTGACGCCAACTTTACCCCTTCGTGAAAAGTTGGTTAAATTTTAAAAGTTTGGTACTGCGCTGTTAGGATCATAAATACTGACTTGTCTTTCTGTATGTCTAATTGGGGTTTCCAAAGCTACTGTTTTTATGTATGGGATTCTGTCGGATTCTTTTCTCTTAACGGTTTGACTTATATTCCTCATATTCTAATGCCACGAGTAAACAAAAGTTGGCTTCTTAATAACCTTCTCTTTTAATACTCTCATTTGCCTTAATAATAATGCGCACTGGTTTTGTTATGCAGTCAACCTCCTAAGAAGAATATGGCTTACGAGTTAGGAGGCATTGAAGGCATTTCTTGAGTTACCTTTATTTTCTCAGGTCAGTTTTCTATGCTCTTCATTTAGATTTAACATGTAACATATAAGCCCATTGGGATAGCTGCTTTTAGTGGTGTTTTTTTTGGATGTTATAATGTAATTTGAAATTAATGTTTCCAATTTGTCGACTCTGCAGTCCAATAAGTAATAACAGACCTTTTCTAAGCTCTGGTCTCTTATAACTTCCAGTTAGAAATCAGGATAGAGTATATATTGTGCCATGGAACGAAGTGTTCTTCGTAGATCAAAACTGAAAGATATTACCATTCAAAATTTGGAAGTGAGCAAATCAAACCTCGAAGATGACCTTGATCCATGGACCGCCTGGGCGTACAAGCCTCGAACTATAACTTTATTACTCATTGGTGCATGCTTTCTTGTGTAAGTGATGCCTTCCACTTCCAATATTCACATCAATTCTGTAGTTAGTCAGGTTGTGTAAAATTGCTGCATTTTTTTACAGAACTACCTTCTGCAAAGATCATGAGCAGAGTGACTATTATGACTGATACTTATTTTGTAACTCTTTAATGATTCTGAATAGGTGGGCTAGTGGAGCGCTTGATCCTGAAGGTGCTTCAGAAAGTGACTCTGTTGTCTCTGTTAAAAGGTTAATCTTCCTTATTTGTGTTGGGAGAAACCTATATAAATAATCATCCCATTCCTAACAATTTGTTCATAAACTTCACTCACATTTGTTTCATTACAGAGGTGTATGGGCAATGATTGCAGTTTATCTTGCTTACAGTCTCTTGCAAGCCCCATCCACGTATGCCGTTTTATTTATTTTTTGCTTTTACGTAGTTTTTCCGGTTTTCAGCACCCTTATTATGTTTTGAACTGGTTTTCCTTAACTGACAGATTGCTTATTCGCCCGCATCCAGCAATATGGCGCCTGGTTCATGGAATGGCTGTTATTTATCTTGTTTCATTGACATTTTTGCTGTTTCAGGTTAAGTGGTTAAGATTTTAGCTTTTTAGTACTCTGAAATTATATTCCTTAAAACAAAGTAGCCAGAGAAACTGAAACTGAAATGTACCTTTTATATCGTTCTGATGCACTAGTTTCCGATTTTCAGAATCGTGATGACGCCAGGAAATTTATGAAATTTCTTCATCCTGAACTTGGAGTTGGTAAGCAATTTGCTTAATGCGCTCTCTTCATTGTACTCTTATTCATTTATTTCAAGTGAATGCAGAGCTTCCTGAACGATCCTACGGGACTGATTGTCGAATTTATGTTCCAGAAAATTCGAAGAACAGGTTTAAGAATGTTTATGTATGTTATCTTTTTTCATCTTTTTCTTCAAATGTCTAATTCATTAGTTGACATACTTATGGGGCCTTATACTTAGGAGACACTTTTTGATGAGTTTGTATTAGCTCATATTATTGGATGGTGGGGAAAAGCTATCATGATCAGAAACCAGTCACTTTTATGGGTACTTTCGATCGGGTTTGAGCTAATGGAAGTCAGTCGTCTTCCTCTTTAGTTTCTCAATGTTACTTTCATCTCTTGTTACTAGTTCTACGACTACTTTTCAGCTTACCTTTCGCCATATGTTGCCGAATTTTAACGAGTGCTGGTGGGATAGTATCATTCTTGATGTACTTATATGCAATTGGTTTGGTGAGATATCGAGCCTTTTTTCGAAATAATTCTTTGTAGTATTTGATCATTATCGCCCCTGTTTCTACAGGTATTTGGGCAGGAATGCGCACGGTTCGTTATTTCGATGGTAAAACATACGAGTGGGTTGGGATTAGCAGGCAACCAAACATAATTGGCAAAGTAAGATTAACTAAATGATGCATTGCTTTCTCTATTATGTGCCTAGAGCTTCTTTTTTTCAGGTAAAAAGAACACTGAGTCAGTTCACACCTGCACAATGGGACAAAGACGAATGGAAACCATTTCTCGGCCCACTTCGATTTGTTCAAGTTCTAAGTCTTTGTGTTGGTTCAATGACTGTTGAGCTCAACACTTTTTTCCTCAAGTTTTGTCTTTGGATACCTCCTCGAAACCCTGTAGTTATATATCGATTGATCTTGTGGTGGCTTATCGCTATACCGACGATACGTGAGTATAACTCTTACTTACAAGACAGGTATGATCTTCCTCTGTTCCCCATTTCCTATTTTCGAAGATAATCGTCTTACATATATCCTAATTCTTGTTCATTTAGAGGACCTGTTAAAAAAGTAGGAGCAATATGTTGGCTTTCATTAGCTATTTGCATTGTGGAGTTACTTATTTGCATCAAATTCGGACATGGTAAGTTGTCTAATCCCATCTCGTATTGTCCGATTTTGAAGACTAATTCGTGTTGGTAACTCAGGTCTGTTTGATGATAAACCAATGCCTAAATGGTTGATTATGTTTTGGATTTGTGCTGCAAGTTTACTTGTGACATTTTTAGTTAGCTGGACTTGGCAACTTCACAGATCATTAACTAGAAGTAAGAGGGATTAGAGTCTCTTATCTTTTTTCATGTATCTTTTGTTATCGAATTAAACCCGATTTGAATCGACCGCTAAAACACACACAAGTTTACAATTTTGGTGAATCAAAATGAGATTTGAATGTATTGATAACTTGTTGATAAAAAGGTCTCTTGTAATCAACAGCTTGTTCCATTACTTCTTCAGGGGTAGCCCATTTCCATTCTGAAAAATCAGAATCAGTTTTGATCTCATTCTCTTCTCCTCTTAATCTCATCAAAAACCTGTAAAAAAACAATTTCTCCTTATCAAAGCAACAAAATGAATTAATTATTAAAACAAGACCATTTTTGGGCTTGACCATGCCATTCCCCTCTCCATAAACGACTAACTTTAGCTTTAACAGAAGGAGGAAAGTCATATGTAAGCCATTGAGGAACCTGAAAACAACCCAAAAATGAAGAAAGACAAAATAAGGGCTTTTTGTGATGAAGAATGAATAATTTGAAACAGACTTCATCTATTATTTCAACTGATACAATTCCTGTTTCTTCTTGTAGTTCCCTTATTGCTGCACTTCTTGGATCTTCACCTTCTTCAATACCCCCCTAATCAAACCAAAATATACAGTATCATTAGAAGAAGAAGCTTCTCGAATCTTGTGTTGTCACCTGTGGCATCTGCCATGCTCCAGGAACATTCATTCTTGAAGCAACGAAAACCTGAGAAACACAAGAAAAGAGAGTATGAAATTGAATAGAACAGTAAGTGAAGTAACAGAAAAAAGGGTTTGTTTAGTAGTTACCATGTCGTGATCGTTGAGGAGGCAGACTCCGACATTTGGACGATAACCACAAGGCAAACCTTCCATTGATTATTGATTCTCAACTAAGACAATACAAGAGGGTATGTTTATAGACTCTAGAATAATAATTAAGGGGGAGCAAGTCGCTTTCAGAATTCAGAATATGGAGATGAGAGTCTTTTTCTGCCTTGTAAAAAGTCAACCCACTCATTGTTCTATTTGTTTGTGTCTGAGAATTGAGAAAGAAACTCTTTTGGCGTGTATTGACAAAAATTTGTTTGGTCGGTACTCAAATTAAAACTAGGGTGAGGTGTGGTGCGATGTCCAAATCATGATTTTCTTATTTTACACAAAACATAAGCTTAATTGCAATGTGATAATCGTTAAAAAATCACGATATCATTACAGCTGTTAAAACCAACTATGCTTTCATCGTGATTTTGGAAAAGATTAATTTACCATTAATTCTATTAATTATAATATAATTATATATATAAGGGTATATTAGTATTTTACATAAATCGTGATCATAATATCACAATTTTACCAAACATATTTAAAAATTCACGATTATCATATCTCACCACACATCACTGCACCAAACATCGCAATTTTAAAAAGTTATACCAAAGAAACCCACTATACTGTTTTTCCAACTTCACATTAAGATTCTTCCATAATTGCCCCTAAAAATCATAATTTTTAGGGTTCATTTTGTAATTGACTTATCACATGTAGAGGCAAACTTTTTGTGAATATATGTTGTTTGACTCGATCGATTTATATTTAATTGTTCGTATTAAAATATGAAACACTATTCGAACAATAAAACGAGGTCGAATAAAGATTCTAACTAATACTAACATGACAAACACGAATGAACGGATAAGAACCCGAACTTGAACGTAAAATAAACAAATCAAAATACAATTGAACATGAATACGAACACGCACATAAATGAAACCGAATACATATATTAACAAAATTTTAGAAATATGAATAATATTCGTACATTTTTTTCCATTCAAATTAACATTTTTAAGGTTAGTTAAGTAATTTATAGCATAATTGTTACATGTTAGAATTATCTTCCACTAGTCTTTTAACCCATTAATTTTATTGGTATAAACTCTTTGTCAACGCGTGCTAGATTTATTAATTAATGTAAATGATATTTTCAAAAATTGCAAATCAACCCATTAATTTGGGAAATTAATATGCTTGTAAAATACATATCATATTATAAAATCCAACATTTCATTAGGCTTAAAAAACAATACAAGTTAATTATTAAGGGCTTTGTGAGTTATTACTTTAAAGTATGTCTAATTGTATTTTTTTAATAAACATATATAATTTACCTTTAAAAAGAAACCAAATTTAAGATATATAGAGCGTAATTAAGCAATATTATTATTGTAGAAATACCTTGAGATAATTGAGGCTTTTGATTCACTTCTGTTTGGGCCTAGTCCAGGCTTGCGTTATTGGGCCACATGAATGAAAGTTAATGGGTAATATTAAACCTGGATTCGTGGCGAATTATGAATGGACAGGACACGCGAGAATGACAATAACTTTGACTTGGTTGTTTCCTGGGATGAGATAAGAGACTGAAAATGTATATAGCAATGAAATTACGCTGAGGGAAGAAGAATCTGAATTTGATATTTCGGTATTTTTCTAGTGGAAATAGTAGTGATTAGATGATGTTCAGATCGCGGATCTGTTTGCTCTTCGCAGCCTTGACGCTGTTTTTGGTTGTATTGGTATCGGCCGACGATGTGGTAGTTTTGACAGAGGAGAATTTTGAGAAAGAGGTCGGCCAAGATCGAGATGCGCTCGTCGAATTTTATGCTCCGTGGTATGGAGAAAAGTGTTCGTTGAATTTTCTTTGGTTAAACTGTAGTTTTGCTGTATGGATGTAGTTCATGAATGTGGTACTGTTCGTCGATTTTGTCTCTAGTTCAGAAATGTTAGCTTTGAAATAAGAGAATATTTAGGTTTTGCTAAAACACGTTAGATTTCTGGGGATTGCGGTTTATTTTCATTATTTTTTAGTGGCAAGATTTTCAATGAGTAGAAGATGTATAAGTAAAATTAAGTTGATTAGTAAGATGTGCAATTTTTCCATGATAGTTTCAGAAGTTCATGCTGTTTTCATTTGTGTACTCACGGATCAGGATATTGGTTTTCTTTGCTGTATAGGTGTGGCCATTGTAAGAAGCTTGCTCCAGAGTACGAAAAGTTAGGTGCAAGTTTCAAGAAGGCAAAATCTGTTTTGATTGCCAAGGCAAGATTAATCAATTTTAAGTGCATCATGTATTAAATTAAACCCATGGTTTAGTTAAATATCATATGAATATGAGTGAACTTGATCAATGTACATGAAGTTATGCTTCTTTGTTTGCCTTCTTGAGGCTTGTGATATGAATATGAGTGAACTTGATCAATGTACTTCCTTTTGTGAATGTTAAATATTTTGATAGGTTGACTGCGATGAGCATAAGAGCCTTTGCAGCAAATATGGTGTCTCTGGGTATCCTACTCTCCAGTGGTTCCCTAAAGGATCCCTGGAGCCAAAAAAGTTAGTTTATTATCTTCTAGTAAATTTTCCCATATTTTGACCTCAATCATGATTAAGCTATATAAATGCTATTTAGATATGAAGGTGCAAGAACTGCAGAAGCCCTTGCTGAATTTATAAACAGTGAAGGAGGTAAATAGCGTTCCTCGAATCGCTTATACTTATAAATATGGGAGTGAGTCAGTCCTTCGTTTTCTGTTTCAGGGACCAATGTCAAATTAGCTGCTATACCATCAAATGTTGTTGTTCTTACACCAGAAAATTTTAATGAGATTGTGCTTGATCAGACAAAAGATGTCCTTGTCGAGTTCTATGCGCCTTGGTACAAACTTATACTTTAAGTTTTGAAATTTCTTATGCTGACCCCATTATATGTATATAATTCATATGCTTTTGTTGATGATTTGTTATCTTAGGTGTGGTCATTGCAAGAGTCTTGCTCCTGTAAGTACAATACTGACTCTTATTGTATTTGGATTTGTCAATGTGAACCCCTTTTTTGTTGCTTAACTATTACACTCTCTGAACGTAGGTGTATGAAAAAGTGGCAACGGTATTCAAGCAAGAGCAAGAAGTGGTTATTGCGAATGTTGATGCTGATAACCACAAGGATTTTGCTGAGAAGTAAAATTTGCACATATTTGCATCTTCTATTATCTATTCATAACCTTGGTTTAACAGATACGGTGTAAGCGGGTTCCCGACGTTAAAATTCTTCCCGAAGAACAACAAAGATGGTGAGGATTATGATGGTGGTAGAGATCTAGATGATTTTGTATCCTTCATCAATGACAAATCCGGAACCAGTCGGGATTCAAAGGGACAATTGACTTCCAAGGTCCATTCATTACCACATTGCTACTGCATAATTTGTTCTCTAAATTACTCCACTTTACTCTCCAGGCTGGTGTTGTTGACACCCTCGATAACTTAGTCAAGGAATTCGTGATCGCACAATCCAGTACCGAGAAACAAGCCGTATTCAAACGCTTGGAGGAGGAAGCAGATAAACTGGAGGGTTCTTCTTCAAGGTTGATTCTCCTGCAATCAAATTACGTTATCTGTGTGATTTCTTAACCTCTCTTCATATAGATACGGCAAGATCTATGTCAAAGCTGCGAAAAACTCTTTGTCTAAGGGTCATGATTACGCCAAGAATGAAGTTCAGCGTCTCGAACGCTTACTTGACAAGGTGCTGCTGCTGTATATTCTCTGTTTCCTGCTAGTTTTATGTTTATCCTTAACTTTTATGGTGCAGGCAATTAACCCAACAAAGGCCGATGAGTTCATCTTGAAGAAGAACATCCTTTCGACCTTCGTTTCAAGCGATCTCTGAAACAATAGACTTTAGTTTTTAGCAGACCAAAGGCTAATGATGAGACACTTTTCTCAGACTTTATGTAATGAAACTAAATTTATGAAGAACTAATTCACAAAGGTTGTCTTTTTCTGAAAAAGTACCAAACAATGGACGTCAGACGCGGGAGTTACGCTTGTGTGTAACTCGACCGTTGCTCTCTGTCTTCCATACCGTTGGATCATTGTGTGCCATGTTGGCTAGATCATCGCCGAACAAATCCACGAAAGTTTTTTGCAGATCCTCAAAGCTCTGTAAATACGACAAGTGTATGAGGCGTATGTAATATGAATGGAAGAGTCATTTAACCTACCTGAACTCCGGTGTTTTGTTCATCCATCATGTTCATGAGATCGTGCAAGAAATCACCCATTCCCTGATAAAGAAGAATCAAATTTCATAAAACTGGATTGCGCACTAATTGAATGTGGAAGAAGCAGAGGAATCTAAGACAATGACGAATGTAACAACGCACCTCATCTTCCTCCACGAGATCGAGAAATCCGGCGTCGTACATTGATCTCTTTCCTTGATCCGACAGTACTGTATCGGTAGAAGATCATGTCGATTAAATTTGTACAGAAAATCGAGTTGATTCGATCAAGAGAAGAAATAAGAACGTTTAGATATATATGGACCTGAGTAGGCTTCCTGGATTTTCTGAAAGCGGCGGTTGGCTTCTTCCGCGGCTGATTGATTCTTCATCCACCGATCAGGATGCCATCTCTTATGAAAACAAAGCATGTTCAGTAAATACCAAGAAAAAGAAGAAAGATTAAGTTTGAGAGAACACAACAAGTAAGCAATCATCACCAGAGCGAGTTTCCTGTAAGCCGCACGGATTTCGGCGGCCGAGGCATCCTTGCGAATTTCTAAAACAGAATAGTAGCAAAGAGAAACATCGGATTCTCCCTGCCGATCCATACCGCCGCCGTCTTCCCTTCAAACTTCCCCTTACCGCAGACGATTCCCAAAGGGAGTGCGTTACGTTACAGGCGGCTAGGAATTACCGATGAATCAAACAAAGCGGTACAAGTTGTATAATCCGGCGAACGGATTCTGCGAGATTCGTGACAATCGACAGCGAAGAAAGGAAAATATCTAGAAAAATATCGTAAGAAGGTTCGAGATACTGAGAAGATATTTTCGTGGTGGTTGCGAAACTGGGCCTCAATATCATAAGAATTACAGTACCTGCCACCAAGAACCAAGACGTCATATGGGCTTTATGAGATGAGGCCCAATTAGAATTACACCTTCGTGCAAAGATACCTGCTGGCTGCGTCTCTTGCTTCTCTGTGACGTGACGACACTCCACCGGATTCACTCTGCCGGCGCCTCACTGCTGGTAAGCTGCGATTTATTTCACACAGTCGATGAAATTTGTTCCATTTGCTAGATTTGCCTTCTTCTTGTTGAAATTCTTATTCTAAAGCCATTTTCTGAAATGAGGGGATAATTTCAGGAAATTAGGGTTTCTCTGTGTGATCTTGCTGAATTCCTGCCTTATCCTAATCCAATTTTAGGCGAAGACGAAAATCAAATTGTATCTCTGTACAGCCTCGACCATGAAAGCAGCAGGTCTAAATCGAATTGTTGGTAGTATCAAGCCCTTAACCAGCACTCTTTTCCAATATCGAACTTTCCAACATGATTTTGTACCAAGGGATCCCAAAACAAAGCAAACAAAATACAGATACCCTGAATTCTATGATCCATATGGACCAAGACCTCCACCTTCAGAGAAGATCATTCAATTAGCTGATAAAATAGCATCCCTCTCTCCAGAAGAAAGAATGCAAATTGGACCAGCTCTAAGAGACAAGGTAATGCATCCAAAACTGGAGTCAGTTAACGTAGAAGGTGTGGATTTTGGTACACAGCAAACAGTTACAGGGAAAGTTGAAGAAAAGAAAGTTGAGAAAACAACATTTGATGTAAAGCTGGAGAAGTTTGATGCAGGTGCTAAACTAAAAGTGATTAAAGAAATACGTTCTTTTACTGATCTGGGATTGAAGGAAGCTAAAGAATTGGTAGAGAAAGCTCCTGTTATACTGAAACAACAAGTTACAAAAGATGAAGCAAATAGTATTATTGAGAAGATTAAGGCTGTTGGAGGAGTTGCAATTATGGAATAATCCCCTTCTTCTGGTTATCCATCTGAATACAAACTTGACAAGGTTGGGAACTTTCTATTTAGTCTTCTCTAAAGCGGTTGTTGTTTCTTCAATGGTGATTTGTTGTTGAAATAATGAAAATTGTCTCATAGTAAATTTTTATAAAATGAAAAGTTGACCATATTAAATGAATTATTCAAGTTTTTTACGATATGGTATCCTCTCTCTCTTATATTTTACATCTTGACACGCTCTCGACGTAAATTGATCGGACTCCATAAATTTAATATGGTATCTGAGTGTGTTTGGAAAAATCCTGAGTGATCTTATCGGGGTTAGTCCGATTTAATGAAATTGTAAGTTGGTAATCTATCGGTTTGAACGGTCAAATTCAACTTGTCAAGGTGTTAAACTTGCTAGGTGTGTTAAAATAATGAAAATTGTCCAACATCGAAAATTGAAAGAGGTGTGGATTAATTTATAAAATGAAAGTAGATCATAGTAAATGATTTGTTCAAGTCTTTTATGATCTGGTATCATCCCTCTTATACATTATATTCGGATACACTTTTCACATAAATTGATCCGACCGTAGAAATTTAAGAATGGTTTCCTTTTATGAATTAAGTGGTAAGCTTCGACCAATGAAATGTTTTATCTTCTTCCTCCACATTCCTGTCTTTCTACTTGTGTATCTTAAATTTAACAAACTATGTGTAACTCATCCAGATATGATTATTAATATTTTATTTTATATTCTTTGAATATTCAATATATTTAATATTAATCTCAATTTTTGATGTAAATATTTCATCCGGAATCAAAATATATAAATGTAGAATTTTTTTTAGGTATAATTTGAATGTTATAAATCTACAACTTGTTATACCCATAAGTATTAGTTGGGGTTGATACAAGTAATTGGAGAGGATATTATTATAAATATACAAATTAAAATAATAGAAAATATTTTGAATTATATATATTATAAATAATACACATTATCATATTTCTACATGTTCTCGATATATTGCTAATGGATAATAATGATATATTTAAATTTAAACGTGCACAAAAATAATATAAAATTTAGCAAAAAACAACTACTTTTAAATCTATAATATTGTAAAGGTTGTTTGAGACCTAATTATCTACATGTTATTTTAGGGTTTGTGTTTGTGGTTTTCAAATTTTTATATATTTATTTGGGTGGCTACTTGCACGTATCTATATTTCATTTTAGAAAAACTCATCTTCCATTTCATCTAGTGGCACCTACTCCCAACCCCTCCATTCTTTTAGCAAACCAAAAGAATTAGAGGGATATATAATATATAAATCACATTACTTTGAAAAGATCGAATATTAATAGAAACAACTCAAGGCCCACTTTTAATCTCATATATCAATGTTTCAGGTTCTTCACGATTTCTTTGTCCTGTACTCGACCAATATGAAGTCTCACTCTGTCACGCTTTTAGGTCGTGATTGGAGAAAAGATGAATATTAGGGAGGTAAAAATGGTGGGAGAAATAAATTGATGAAAGGGGAGGAGGTAGCAAGGGATGAGGGAAAGAGAGTTAGGGAGAGAGAGGAGAATTTGAGAGAGATAAGTGAAATTGAATAAATGATTCGATGTTTAGATCTTAATACAATCCGAATTATATATCCGTATTTATCGAGCTAGGTCTATACAACAATACAACTTAATTAAAACCCAAGAACTTTACTAAATCGATTATGGATCGTGACACACTCATACAAGGAACTTCTAGATACAGAGTATATGCAGCACATCCGCCAACAAATGCCTCAATGTAAGTGTTAGAAACGCTTACAGATCTTTCGATGCAGTTTCTCTTTAAAATCTTGGATTTACATAGAGCAAGAAATTAAAGAGGGTGATGGGTGAAATCAGTTAACCAATCAAACTACAGAGTTTCGGGTGGGGAAGAAAAGAAAAACTGGAACACACCCAACAGTTTTAGGATGTCGGTAATAGTGACCTGAAATGTATAGGTTCAGTAGTTGTCATTTGCCAAGGTCAACAAAAATTGAGAAACTACATCTAAATTCATTGTGACTAGAGAAATTTAAAATGTCCAGTTAAATTCTATTATAACATAAAACAACATTTCACCATAGCAAGCTAAAAGTATTTGTGGATGCACTCCAAAATTAATAGAGCAAAAAAGACCTCTTAAGCATAATACAAAAAAAGGACACTAGTTTATAGTTCTAAGGAAGCCTCTAATTCTGATATTCTCTTCTTCGAATTAGCAACTTGTCCTAATTTGGCCTCTAATGGGACAACCTATCTCCAAGTTGAGATTTCTTCGTTCCTTCTAAGGAAGCCTCTGACTCTGTCACCTTTTTCTTGGAATTAGCAAGTTGTCCAAATGTAGCTTCTAACTCTAACATCCTTTCTTCTACAGTAACAATTTGATATTTGAGTCCCTGGATCTCTTCACTTTAATTTTAAATAAAATTCTCTTTAATTTTCATCTTAACTTTCCACTTTTCATCTAAGCTTTTTGTAACCCCTCAACTAAAATTTTTTTCAAAGTTTTTCATAATACAACTTATATCAACCATTTGCATTAAAACAAACTGTCAAACCAATAATTTGATATCACCTAAATTGAAAAATAAAAAATTACTTTACTAAAACCAAAAGATCGATGTATCCAACTATTTGAAATCAAAATTTTCTTGATATCACCGTATCACATTAGGAAATTGTTCCTACTTGAAATATACTGTTGATTGTAATTGCTACAACCTCCTGCATAATCAACCAACTACTACATCAGGATAAGACGCAACAACTTACTTTTGACTAATTATGAAATGTGTACCTAAGATCATGATGAATCTTAGCCAAAACTCTGTATTTAAAGATACTGAAGTAATCTGAATGAAGTATGAAGTTTAGTTCACTTGTTCATCTTATCATTCTCCTCCCAATTTCACATGGTATCGGAGCAAGGTTTGCTCCATGGATCCTGATCTCTCAAAAAGCCTATCTCCTCCCCTTTCAACCCGTGATGCAACATCAGACATCATCATTAACTTCCCAGAACTTATATCTCCATATCAACCATCTCCTCAAACCAACAAAGATCTTAATCCTATGCTATATCTCCAAGGAGCTGATCAACCTCATGTACCACTCGTTGCTACACGACTAACTGGACACAACTATTATGCTTGGAAAAGAGCAACGCGTATAGCACTAGGATCTAAGAAAAAACTCAGTTTCGTGGATGGCAGTATCTCGGCACCAGCACCTAATGATCCCATGTATGAAACTTGGAAATAAGTGGATTACATGGTACTATCATGGATCCTCAACTCTATATCCCCAGAAATGGTGGAAGCTTACAACCATGCTACATATGCCAGAGAAATCTGGAAAAGTCTTGAGCATAGATACTGGCATAATAACGACACCCTAGTGTTTGAGATTCAAAGAGAGATATTCAATTTATCACAAGGACATATGAGTATTCAAGAATATCACACGAAATTGTGCTCTCTATGGCAAGATTTAATGGATATATCACCACCAATAACTTGTGACTGTGGTGATGAGATCCCAGAGGTAGTATGTAAATGTGGAATGCGGATGTCCTTAACGTCCATGTGTGGAATAAACAAAGTAACACTCTTTCTCATGGGATTGAATGCGGTATACGATATCATAAGGAGCCAAATACTTGTAATGAAGCCAAGGCCAAACTTCAATGAAGTATTCTGTATAATATTCAATGTTGAAACGTAGAATAAGGGAAGGGAGACAGGCTTCATTTCCAGAAATACTCAAAGCGCTATGACTGCCAAACAACTTTCACCCCTAAACATTCCACCATCCGAGACTTATGATGTACAACATCTTATTCAAAGGCACAAATCCAATTCACTTCCTCCACATGAAAGTCTGCTTGGCAAAGCACCCTTTATTGCCACTGGAAGGCCAGGTGCCAAGACTAAAGAAAAGAAGAATTGCTCTACCTGTCGATTAGAGGGGCATGCTTTAGACACATGCTTCTTAATTCATGGGGTTGCAGACTGGTTTAAACAAAAGTATGGAGACAAATGGAAGGAAATCTGGGAGGCACAATTAAGAAAGATCGAAGAAAAGCGTCGAGCAAATATTACCACTACTACTACAAACGAAAACTTTGAAAGTCATCCCGCAAATGTCGTCCACTTTGCAGGTACATCCGCTGCATCCACTACTTCATACAACTCTGCTAAATTTCAAAACTCATGGGTAGTAGATATCGGTGCCTCAACTCATATATGTTCCCACCTTAATCTCTTCCTAAACCTCTCGCCAACATTTGGCACCACTTCAGTCCTTCTTCCAAACGGATCATCAATCCCAGCCCACTTGAAAGGGACTGTTCAACTCACATCACAAGTGGCGCTTCGGGATGTATTGTTTTTGCCTCACTTTCAGCACAATTTGATCTCTGTTAGCAAATTAACTAAAGACTCAAAACTCAATGCTCTTTTTACTGAATCCACTTTCTTTCTCCAGGACTAGGGGACTGATCAAACGCTCGTCACTGGATCCGCAACTGGAGGCCTCTACCTTTTGACTACCACTGTATCTTCTTCTTTTGCTTCGACAAATGTATCTTTGTCTAAAGATACATAGACTTCTTGTATTGCTTTTGCAAATTCTGTTGATGCATCCACAGTCATTTGGCATTTGCGCCTGGGACATGCTCCTCTCTCAACACTCTATCGTCTAAAATTAATTACTAAACCACCTGAAAATATAACAACACCTTGTGATATTTGCCATTACTCCAAGCAACATAAACAACCCTTTTCCTTATCAATTTCCCGAGCCACAAAACCGTTTGAGCTAATCCATTTGGATGTTTGAGGACATTTTCATGCTCCTACGCTCTCTGGATCCCACTCTTTCCTCACAATCTTGGACGATCATACACGGACCACTTGGACTTTTCTTCTCCAAGTTAAATCCGACGTCCCTCTGCTTTTGCAGCAGTTCTTTTCCCTTATCAATACTCAATTTCATGCCAAGGTCAAAACAATCCGCTCAGACAACGGAACAGAATTCCTCAATCAAAACTTAAAATCTTTTCTCCTTGATCATGGCATCATCCATCAAACGAGTTGCGTCGAAACTCCTCAACAAAACGGACGAGTTGAGCGTAAGCACCGCCACTTACTTGAAATTACCAGGGGGCTTCTTTTTCAATCAGGAGCTCCCATTTTCCTTTGGGGAGAAGCCCCGCTCACTGCCACATTTATCATTAACCGTCTTCCTTCGTCCGTACTTAATTGGCGAACTCCATATGAGGCTCTTTTCAATTCCCCCATCGTATTCTCTCCTTAAACCATTCGGATGCCTCGCATATTGTAACACATTAGCTAATCAACGTGATAAGTTAAGTCCACGATCTCTTCGTACTATTTTCATCGGTTATGAACCGAGAAGAAAGGGATACATACTCTATAATCCAGCGACACGGTCCGTAGTTGTCTCTAGAGATGTTGTCTTCTACGAACACGTGTTTCCATATCGCTCCCAAAAAGACTCCTATAACCTTTCTACCACTGAATTCAATTCCATGTTTCCTCTCAGCTATTTCACAGATTTTCCAATACCCCAGTCTACCATTCCTGCATCTCCATCCCATGATCTCCTTATCACACCCCTCATGTCCTCTCCAAGCCTTGAAACTGATCCAAGACTTGAATCCCCTTCTTCGGTCACTGAATTTTCTCCACCGTCCCTACATGATACCATTCTGCTGCGCCGTAGTACACGTACTACTCAACGTCCATCTTACCTCCATGATTATGTTACCTTCCTTCAAAATCATCCCATTTCTACAGCCTCCGTTATTCCTTCTTCTACGCCCCATGAGCCACGAAATTTTGCAGAAGCGAATGAAGACATGGATTGGCGGAAAGCAATGCAAGATGAATTATTGGCTTTACTGCAAAATGACACTTGGGAAATTACGTCGCTTCCACCAGGCAAACGTGCAATCGGAAGTCGATGGGTTTATAAATTGAAACTTCATCCAGATGGCAACATTGCACGCCACAAAGCTCGCTTAGTGGCTAAAGGTTACTCGCAACGTGAGGGGAAGGATTATACGGATAGCTTCTCCCCTGTGGCTCGCATGGTGACAATTCGAATGGTCATCGCTATTTCCGCTGCTTATTCTTGGCCCCTACATCAAGTTGACATCAACAATACGTTTCTTCATGGGTTTCTTGATGAAGAGCTCTATATGCTGCCCCTGATGGCTTAGAAGTCCCAGCAAATAGTGTGTGTCGTTTGAAGAAGTCT
Organism: Utricularia reniformis; assembly: GCA_009725065.1. NCBI lineage: Eukaryota > Viridiplantae > Streptophyta > Magnoliopsida > Lamiales > Lentibulariaceae > Utricularia > Utricularia reniformis. Next base: position 210,077 of record RWGZ01001258.1, on the reverse strand, counting down.
CTTTATGGTCTGAAACAGTCATCCCGACAATGGAACGTTGAATTAACGAAGAAACTATTATCACTTGATTTCCAGCAATCCCCACATGATCCGTGTATGTTCCTGTGAAGGGTTGATTGACACACTCTTATTCTACTTGTCTATGTCGATGATTTGTTGCTTACAAGATCATCCATTTCACAACTTCAGGAGATCAAGGTTTCTCTTCATGATGCGTTTACCATCAAAGATTTAGGCGAAGCTAAGTATTATTTGGGGCTGGAAATTACTCGCACACCCACTGGTATTTTCTTTAACCAACGAAAATTTATTCTTGATATCATAGCAGATGCAAGACTTCAGAATGCTAAATCATCTGTTCTTCCTCTCAATGGTGGATTCAAGCTTCCCCTTGACCCTGGCTTACCTTTGACCTCTGTTGAATCATATAGGCGACTTGTAGGGCGCCTTTTATATTTGTCATTTTCTCGTCCGGATGTATCTTTTGCCTCTCAGCTTCTTAGTCAATACGTCCAGGCACCGTGTCAAGCACATTGGAAAGCTTTTAAACAAGTTATTCGATATTTGAAAGACACCATTAATCTTGGCTTATTTTATTCGGCTGATTCATCGCTTGATATATTCGGTTATTGTGATTCCGACTAGGGAAATTGCATTGATACACGGAGATCCTTAATAGGATATGTCATTTTTATTGGTAAATCGCTTATTTCGTGGAAGACTAAAAAACAGAATACAGTCGCTCGTTCATCTACAGAAGCAGAATATAGGAGTATGACATCAACATCATGTGAAATTCGATGGATTCAGTACATGCTTGCAAGTCTCAATATCGATGTCAAACTACCTACACCTCTATATTGCGACAATTCTTCCGCTATTCACATCACACAGAATCCCGTATTTCACGAACATACGAAGCACATCGAGATTGATTGCCATGTTATTCGTGATTACTACAAGTCTGGGTATATTTGTCCGCAATTTCTTCCGTCTAAGCTACAGCTCGCGGACTTTCTCACCAAGGCTCTCCCTTCAACTGTATTCCCTGACTTCACGCTCAAGCTTGGTTTGCTCGATCAATCTCACATCCCAGCTTGAGGGGGGCGTGTTGATTGTAACTGCTACAACCTCCTGCATAATCAATCAACCACTATATCACGGATAAGATACAACAACTTACTTTTGACTAATTATAAAATGTGTACCTAAGATCATGATGAATCTTAGCCAAAACTCTGTATTTAAAAATACTGAATTAATCTGAATGAAGTATAAAGTTTAGTTCACTTGTTCATCTTATCATTCTCCTCCCAATTTCACATATACAAAGAATCGATGTATCCAACTACTTGAAATCAAACCAAAAAACACAAAGAAATACTTAAAAAGATAAAAAAATGGAGGCCGCAGAAGATAAACCAATAAAAAAAAGTAACCTTGAAACCTGATTAAATCTGAATTGGGGTTTTGCAGAATTGACTGGAGGACGCACAATTTCCAGGGGACAACTGGAAGTAAGGGTTTTAGAGAATAGAGAGACACACATTTCCTGTGAAAAAATGGGGCGTTAAATAGTTAATTGTTAAATTCCAGGCCCAATATGTTAGTGTTTCTTAAATTAAATTGAACCCACTTCTGTTACGGTTACCACCCAGCCCCAAATCAGATTCGAAAGCATTGTCGCGGATTATTCGACATAAATAGGCGTTAAATTGATATTTGGATCTGTAGTGGTCGCTACATTCACATCTACTGATCTGGTCGTAGTGATTTTTGTCCTTTATCTTACTGTGAGCTCTCTATTGCGTCCTTACGGTGTTATCGGAATAAAAGAGGTTTTGGATGCGTTGGGAAACTTTGATTTTGCTAAGTAGAGTTATGATTCTTTGAGATCTTCATATGCCTGAGTTGTACACCATGTGGAAGCGGGAGAAGCTGGATACACGATTTCCTGCTGTAAGTTTCATTCTTTGTTCATTGTTTTGCAGAAATTAAGGTTTCAGACTATGAGCACTTGTTGTGTATTACTTGCTTATGGAAAATGTTGATTTTTTAGAGCTCGGGATATGGTTTGGCATCAAGTAGTTTGACGTAACATAATATGGGCATACATTTATCAGGCTCGGATTAAAAAGATAATGCAGGCTGATGAAGATGTTGGATAGATTGCAATGGCACAGTACCTCTTTGGGATAATTATTGAGTTTGTTTGGTTTAGTTTTTTAAAATTGAAGTATAGTGAAATATGATGATTGTGAATTGTTATATATGTTTGGTAAAATTGTGATATTATGATCGATATTTATGTAAAAATACTAATATATTCTTATTTATAAAAAATAATAAATATAATTATATTGTAATTAATAGAAGTAAGGGTAAATTAGTATTTTTCAAAATCACAGTGAGGTCAGTTTGTTTTAATAAATGTGATGAAATCGTGATTTTTTAACGATTATTACATCGCAATTAAGTTTATGTTTTGTGTACCATAAAAAATCACAATTTGATAATCTCACCGTATTTCATTGCAATTTCTATTGTCGAACTAAACAAATTCATTATAAATCTACAAATTAAAATAATAGAAAATATTTTGAATTATATATATTATAAATAATAAATACATAATCATATTTCTATATGTTATCGATATATGACTAATGTATAATAATGATATATTTAAATTTACACGTGTACAAAAATAATATAAAATATAGCAAAAAAACAACCGACTTTTAAATTTTAATAATTATGAACCAGTCCTTGTCACCTTCACCGGCCGGCCATAGTTGAATGGGATACTGGACGCCACGTGTTGTCCACTTGTCCAATCATGCGGTGTCCCCCACTAAGTAATAACTAATAAGTGATTGCATACTTGTGCAATGGAACCCACAGTATAATTTTATAATTTTTTTTTAAATTACTTGTTAATGTAGAGTATGATAAGATATAATGATCATGAATTCATAATCAAAATTTCATACTAAAAAATTGTTGTATATTGATCATGATTTATGTAAAATTACTAATATAATATTATGTATAAAATATATTAAATATAATTATATTATAATCATATCAACTAAAATAGACCTGATCTAAATATTACAAAATTTCAAAAGATTAACCCATTTGCAACAAAATAGGCAAAAAGAATTAGGATGTTAAATTTGATTCATATTTTAAATATAATTTTATTAAAAACACACCATCAAATTTGAAGAATAAAATAAATTTACACGGATCCAAGACATTCCAAAAAGTAATGCCATCAATATCATAAATTACTAGGGATAAATAATAATAAACTAAATCTAATGAATTAATAAGTTTCTTTTGGAATTCGATTAAAATTGCATTGCTTACTATCAAAAAATTATTATTTTTTAACACAATTAATAAATCCATCTATATGACAAGATTGTGATTTTGAAAGGAATAATATACTATTACTTATAATTAAAATATAAATATTATTTTTATATATAAATATATAAACATAATTATGATATCGTAATTTTATTAAATAATTTTTTAATTAACACATGTAATTTTACCATTTTATTAGCTTCCACGAAAGGCTTAGTGGAAGTCAAAATTGTAATTAAAACAAAATCGCACTAACTTTGTACACGCGTCACGTGCATTAAGCTCCTCTTGTCACCATGTCCTTGCAAACAATTATTTATCGAATTAATCAAATTATATGACACATGACCTCCTAACCAATGATTTAAAAACACATACCCACCACTAATAATACATATAATAATTATTTAGTTATATATTCTTCATACCTTACATAGAATTCATGCGCTCCTCCTCTTCTTGTCGTCATTTCCCGGCGTACTTGCTTTTGTAGTTGGTTCTCTTCTCCCACGCCTGAAAAGTATAAGTATCTGCTTTCTGACTCAGAAGGCTTTAAGATCACGGAGTAATTCAAGATCTTTATAAGTGTATTATTGGAGACCCCATACCCTTACCTTGTCTCTGTGCTGCTGACTTGTGAAGGAGGAAGATAAGAATGGGTCGTATATCATCGATGATGAATGGGATCACAAGGTCACTTTCAATGAATAGTACGCAGAAGAAGATACCCAGAAGCTGTGATGGAAATGGAAGGGAAGCAGTTGAATCAATGGCTAGAGATGCAAAGAGAAAGGGCTTGATATTGAAGACTTCTGGGATTACGGGATCAAAGGGTCATCTGGTTTCTGTGTATTCTAAGAGAGGAGAAAAGGGGTTGAATCAAGATTGCTGTATTGTATGGGAGGTAATCTTCTGTTCGTCCTTGTGATCTGTGTTAATGAAATAATGATAATGATTAGAGAATGACAAAAATGTAGGAATTTGGAGGGCAAGAAGATATGATATTTTGTGGTGTATTTGATGGGCACGGACCTTGGGGACATTTTGTGGCGAGATGTGTTCGAAAGTTGATTCCCAAGACACTTCTCTGCAACTGGCAAAAAGGGCTTGTTGAAGCAGCTTCAGAATTTGAGTTGGGATCAAATGTTGAGAAGCTGATTTTCAATATATGGAAGCGTTCTTTCATCAAGACATGTGCTTCTGTGGATAAGGAGCTTTTGGAGAATCGTAGAATTGATTCATTCTTCAGTGGAACTGCTGCATTGACTGCTGTTAGACAGGTAACAAAAGCTGTTAATATGGAAAAGAAGAAACCAGCCAAAGTCATAATATGTACCTTTTGTGTTGCAGGGAGACAGTGTGTTCTTGGCAAATGTAGGAGATTCGCGTGCTGTTCTTGCCACAACATGTGATGATGGAAGCTTAATGGCTATACAGTTGACAGTTGATTTCAAGCCCAATCTTCCTGGTTAGTCCTTTTCCCAGTATTTGAATCTACTACTTTGCTTACTGAATGAAGTCTGGATGCAGATGAAGCTGTCCGGATAAAGGAGTGTAAAGGCCGAGTCTTTTGCCTGAGGGACGAACCAGGGATTCATAGAATATGGCTACCAAATGATGAAACTCCTGGACTTGCAATGTCTAGAGCTTTAGGGGACCATTGTTTGAAGGAGTTTGGACTGATTTCACTTCCTGAAGTTACACAGATTCGTGTAACTTCTAAATATAAGTTCATCATTCTTGCTACAGATGGGGTTGGTACAATCAAATTGATCTTGTGTGTTGAGGCTTGTTAGCTAACTCATGATAGAATTCACTGGTTTTTGTTGAAGGTATGGGATGTGATATCCAATGAAGAAGCTGTGGGGATTGTATCCATGACGACGGACCCAGGAAAAGCTGCTAAAAATTTGGTGGAGATTGCTGCTAAGGCATGGAAGAGGAAGAGAAGAGGAATAGCCATGGATGACATCTCTGCAGTTGTAATGTTTCTCCATTCTTCTTCTTCTGCTTCATGTGATCAACTCCCACTCTCTGTTCTTAAGTAATATAACAAGATGCTGGGAGACTATCTCATGCTCGTTTTCTACATTCAGCTTATGTTATGCTGAATCCATGACATGATCTGATCAAAACCTTATCTCTGTATGCTCGAAAGAAACCAGATTTGGAAGTTGACCTGATTCGCTTAGTGCTCAGTTGCTGGATCTGGTTAGCAGTGGAATCTGCAGTCAAGAGATTAGTAGCCAAATAAACATAAGTTTTCTTAGTAAAGACACCAAATTCCACAGAAAATATAAACTGTACACAACTTACAAAAACATACCACTTTTCTTTCGAGTTGAAGAAAAGGAAACTTCATAAGTGACAATGGAATGAAAATTGGAAAGAACATATCAAACTGAAATTATGAGGAATGATTAAAAACATTGAAAAAATGAAAATTGAAAAGCGAGCATCAACTGCATCCCTGGCCCTCTTGATTCATCATCATAAGGTTGATTGTGCCCTCAAGAACACAAATATACAGCAAAATACAATGTAGAATAAATCATGATTTCAAATCAGAAAAAACAGGGACAGATCAGGCGCAAGTAATTACAAATGAGGTTCAATGACATACGAATTTAGTTATTGGATTCATATCACTGGAAAAAAAGATTAGGATCGTTCACTTCGTAATCAGAATATTCGACTTCAGAAAGGCCGTACATTATGGTTTATACGCCGGACAGCCACGCCGTTTGACTCAACTAACGCCATCGGCGTCGTCATTCGAAATCCAATCGATTTCTTCCTCAATGAAACTCAATTTCGTTCACACTTCACACACACACACTTGTACTTCTTTAGAAATCATAATTAATTTTAAATAAATAAATAAAATTCATTTTTCCTATTTTGGGCCATTAACCAGCTGATCCATTGTCACTCCAGCCCATTCAGTTACACTTGATATGGGCTCCAGTCACTGGGCCCACCTCCCCTAAATAGTAATGTTCACCCAATAGCAATAAATTAAAAATATATAAATATTTTATTTCAAAACAATATAAAATAAATAAATACAAATCTAACGCATCCGTAAAATTATACCTCACCAATTCTGCAAAGTATTTTCTAGTGCTGATAATTATAATGTCACTCGGAACAATTACAAAATTAGAGACAAAAAGAGAAATGCAAAGGGAAGAATATCTGCTTCGTGATTCAGAGAAAAGGAAGTAATCAAAGAATGTAGTAGTTTAATTAGAGAGGAGAGCGAAGAACCCATGTCGGAGAAGTGGAGCACGTGCAAATGGACGACATTCCGGTGGACCGGAGTAGAAAAATTGCACGTGCCCTGCTTCTCCAACGAGAGTTTCTCACTCGAGAAGACAATATCCCAAACTCACAGTCCCCTCTGCGTCTACTTATAATGGAAGAAAATAGAGAGAGAGAAAGAGAGAGTACTTGTATATAATAAGGCAATGGAGTCTTGAAGTAGCCATTCTTTAAAGATATCCACAGTCATGCAAGCAAGCAAACATAAAAAAAAAACAATCCATCAATCCATCTATCAATCCATCCATCCATCCATCATGATCGTAGACGTAAGTAGCCACGCTTTCTTGTGCTTCTCTTCATGGAAAGGCCAACAAGAAAAGTGTCTCATCATCATAAACACACCATTACAATACAAAATAGCCCGTGAATTTGGACCTGTGACATGTGAAGTGAATCTTTTTCCTTCATTTGGCTCGCCGCAAAGCTGGAAGTGTAAAAGAGACGTGGGTTGTGTCTGGGAATATATGGAAAGAGTGTTGAGAGTCAACCGGTAAGAGGATGACGTGATAAATAGTTAGAGTTATGCATGTGCGCGTGGTGTAATGTAATAAATAATAATGATGATGTGAAATAGACTTTTGTGGTTGCGTGCACACCAAAGAAACTTGTATCATTGGTGTGTTAATCTAGGTATCATTCATATTAATGGATTTGAAATAACGCAAAACTGGTAGTGCAACAAGGAAACAGCTCAAGTCCCAATAAATACTACATGTTCCCTCTGAATAACACCCGTATCCTACGGGAGTTCTCAATTCACATTTCACACAAGAGTTTCAGTAGCACTCACAAATCACACTTTTATATTATGACTGATGATGATGAGGCATCATCATCCGTTCAGATCCACGTCTCTGGCGGGAGGTATTGGATCTGGGAGCTGGAGCTGGAGGTTCCCACATTGAGTTGCGATGCTCTGCTTCTTGGAAAGGTCTAGAAGATGACATGAAATAAAAGCCACTAGCTTGATCAGATGATGATGACGAAGCAACGGGATTATGCGCCATGATTCTATGGTTGCTGGATCTTCTTCTTGATTGTGGAAAATACCCTGCTGCTGGCGAACGAGTCTGAGGAGTAACAAGATCACCAGGAAAGAGTGGAAGTAGTGAAGAGGCAGGAGCTCTCGCTACAGGGCTGCATAACAATACAAAATATCAGTCATCTAAATTGGTATTTGAACCAATAATGAACAGGATAAATAACCTGTGAGTCACAACAAAGGGGTGAAATCCCGGCCTCGGAATATCAGAACTGTTGTTCCTAGGAGTTCTATGAGTGATTGGAGGCATTGAGACCTGCTCTCGAATACTTGATGCAAAGTGAGAAGGCTGATCCCAAGGGGTATAATGTGGATCCATTGGAGTGAAGCCGTAGGAATTCGGAGACTCATTTGGTAGTGATGGACCAGGACCAGGACCAGGACCAGGGCCAGGACCAATCCATTGGGTACTGAAACTTGATCCATCCGAAATCCCGGGAGTGGAAGCTGAAGATGGATGAATTGGTCCAACATAAGCAATATATGGACAAGGATGTGCTGCAACATATGATATAAGAAAAATAACGTGATAACATCGAAGATCAAGACAAATGTAACAGAAGGGAAGATGGGATCTTACATGTATTTGGTGAGAACTCTCCTTCACTGCAAGAGAGAGTCGATTAGAACAGAACATCAAAAGATTATGGGAAGTTCTGTAAGGAAAAAGTTGACTTGTACAGCGAAAATGATCAATTTAGTAGTAAACCGATGTAAGGGTATGATTTTGCTTACTCAATAGACGAAGGAATGCTTGTTAAACCACTGTATGGACACCAATGAACCCCAAAAGACTGCAAAATGAATATTAGTAACGAATACTAAAATTTCATCATCCACATCTATAGCCATAGTAGCATACAATTGTAGGTACGCAATCTAAACAATGGAGAAAACATTTTGACACGATCATTACAATATATTTCTCAAAATCGTCATGGATGAATAAGGTAACAAGTGCAACTAAGAAGCAAATGTATAAAATTGAGAAGATTGGGATTCTAAGAATTACCATTTCGGTATAATTAAAGTCGAAGAAATCATCGTAATGACCCCAATCTTCCATGCTAAAATCTGTTGTGGATCGACAGCCATTTGCATATAGCCATTGCCCTTTCTCAACTCTCCTACAGTTTGGACATTGCATTGATCCCTTTGCATTAAATGCAGAACCTATGCAATCTGGACGATGCAGATGGGAAGGTTTACAGAATCATCGAAACAAGAAAACAAGTAATAAACCGGAACAGTAAGTCTGAAAGAAAGTGCACATGGAAGCAGGGGCCCCCAAACTCCAAAAGTCAAACAAGAAAAAAATTATGTATATCTTGAATGCATTTTTATACTGCAAATCGCATCATATAAGCAGTATACAGGCGGGAAAAGAGTAAGCTTGACCAGTTGCAGCAAAGAAAAATGGACATGAAGAGAGTAGAGAGTAGTTCTTGGAGTTGCAGCCAATAATTTACATCCCACAAAAATGAGGTACATATTGCATCAAGGAGATTTCTCTAAACAATCAAAACACACGATCCTGAAACTTGAAGAGTTTCATTTACGAAGACAAGAACGCAAACACGCACAAGTTAAAAAAACTCAGAACAAAGGAAAGGAGTTCAAGATTGAAAATTTAAAATGGGTTATACCCTAAACATGAGATACCCAACCAATTTCCAAGCATTGCATTAGAAGAATCGATGCAAAAATCAATTAGATCTAAAAGTTCGCAAGATGAAAAGATATTTGATTTCTAAACTCACCCAAATGAAACCGATGACCGCACTGAAGCTCGGCCCAAGATCTTTCACCGACGTTCGTCACCAACTCGAAGCAAATGGAGCACGTGACAAGCGAAGCTGCAGCGGCCTTGCATCCCCCTCCGTCGCCATCGTCCAGAAGATTTGCTTCACCCAACCCCATAACTTATTTGAAAATCACCTCTCCTCCAGAAACTCAAGATCCAACCTTGTAACCCCTATTCTTAACCCCACCTCAAATCCCCACAGGATCAAGATAAAAACACCCAAAAACCTGGATTCAAGAGCTCAGATTATAGGATTCAGAAAATCCATAAACTTATTCCAAAGGCGCCCACCTTCCTTGTACCGTCCTCCGTTTTCTCAAACAATAGTCAATACAACGATTCAAGTCTCTGTTTGCGACCCTTGGAGCATTTTTATCCGAAATACAATTTGCGGGCAAGTAGGTTAACCGCACCGATTGATCGGATGGGCCACCGCGAAATCCTACCTGGACGGCTAAGATTACTACACGACATCAAATTCTCTTACATATGGATCAACTCAAGTCATTGCCGCCATGAAAATTGGACAATAATTGTCTATGAATTATCACCTTCCTGCAAGTGCAACAACTCCCATTTGGACTACCATTTATTTATATTTTTAATCACTTATTTATGCAGATTTTCAATCTGTCCATTACAAAATTACCATACTCTAATTTTATTCTTTTTAGTATCAAATTAAATAATTTAAATAGTTTGGGTTTCCTCCAAATTAAAATTCTCATATGAAAAATGTTCATTATGATCTAAATTACCAAAAATGAGCTAAGATACACCAGATAATCTCTTCTAATGTTATTGGAAAAGATATCCACTTAAGATATATATCTTCTTTAAATGTTATTGTTTATCACTTATTTTGCCACTTCTACTTAAAATCAGTGTTTAAATAACATAGAAAATTTGGTATTTCGGTACATACCAAAATAAAACTCATTTGACATGAATTTGGTGATTGTTTGGTTTTTCTCAATTAAGTTGATTTTTTATTTTATTATTCTAACATCCAAAGTATAGTATCCATTTTAATGATTTTATTTTGAATATTGAACTTAAAACGAAAAAAAATCTCTTGATTTTATATAATTCATTCTAAGTTAACATTTGTATTTTAGATGTTTTATATTTCAATTAACAAGAAAATCTTATTATATTCAAAAATATTTAACTAATACATTTATATTTTAAATATTGCAAACATAAATTTCATACATTTACAATTTCTTTTTCATATTTATATGTTGTCGAATATTTAGTTTTATGTGTTTTGAGCCTTATACAATTTTTCATACCGGACAGTATACCGTTCAGTACGTCAAATTTCGTTCGATACTGGTATTTTTTTTCGTACTGTCCGGTATCGGGTATTTGGGTCTATTTCCGAGTTTTTTCGGGTCTGATCATAAAATATTAATTAAATATTAATTTTTTAAAAAATAAAATAAAATAAAAATTGGTACCAGCCGATATACCGTCCGGTATATCGATCGTACCGCTCATACCGGTCTACACCGGTACGTAATTCCGGATCAGTATGAAAACATTGGCCTTACCATTATCATATGTTGATAAATATAAATTTTAAAAATATTATTGTACCACCATTATTCACATTATATGCATTGCAAGTGTACTTCCTTTAATTATATACCATAAAAAACAGTTTTCAAATACAAATTTCAAATAAAGAACAAGTCACAAGTGTACATTTGACAACTGATACTCATGAGGATTTCGGTTACTCTTAAAAGCTTTTCCAATTTATTTATCAAATATTGTCCTTGTTAAATAAAAATATAGAATTAAATATCAATTAAAATTTGAAATACTTAAAATTATAAAATAGATGATGTGAACGTATGTAGTAGAAGATTTCTGAACATAAGGGCAAAAAATCATTTTCATACGTATGTATCTCATTTACACATTAACATTATTTCACATTCAACTCATTTGATTTTTTCATATCATAAATATATGAATGAGAAATGTTATTATGTAAATATAGTTATAACAATAACTCTTATTCAAACCTGACTCTCTATGTTCATTTTGTTTATATTTTTATTCGAAGATCTTCATTTTATTTTTATTTTATTTGATCATTAATTCATGTTAGAACATTTTCAAATACTTATGTTAATGTTCATGCTCGTTCGAATAATTTATTCGAACGATCTATTCATATTTGTTCGAATTTCATATTGAAATTTAATATATTATTTTAATTAAAAGTTCCAAAAGTAAAAGAATATAATCCCAATAAAACAATAGAAAAATATTAGTACCTATATTTCAAAAAAAATATTGAAATGATAATATGAGACATAATAGATTATATTTTTTTAATTATACTCTTTAATAATACATTTATATTATTAATATAAATATAATAATATATTTGTTCAAACAAAAATATTTATATTCATTAAATTATAAACGGATATACAAATGTTCGAACAATGTTCATATTTATATACGAAGAATTCAAATTACATAATAACCAAACATATAAAAGATTGAATTTAAAATATGATATAACCACGTGAACTTCTAAATTCTGGGCCCATTTTATGAAATGAAAGTAATAAATTTGGTGTGGAAGAGGTAAAGAGTGAATGCATTATTTTATTGAAATGAAGTGAAACAGACATATATTTATAATATTCAATAATGTGGTCATCTCTCCAGCTGTACGTAGGTGGCTATGGCTGCCCCTCCATAAATTCAAACTGCCCGGAATCCTTCAAACGCGCTTTTCTTTCAGACGCGAATGTAAATTCTAAAGTAAACATTAACAGATTCATTATTTCATAAAGAAATTCAATTCCCCCTCCCACTATACCCAAAGGCAAAGCAATTACACTGTAAAAATTAGGCAGTAAATTATAGAGATTCACCAAATCTGCTTTATCCCCGGCATAACGTTATAGCGCTGCAGCTGCGGCTGTAAGGATTAGCCTCCGCGCCAACTCGGCAATTGTAGTAAGACGCGCCGCGATGTGAGCAAGGGATGTTGTCTTTCTGTAGTGCTCCATAGCTGATATACTGCTGCGGCGCGCGTAAGATGCGTCGATTGGCTTCGGAATCTAGGTCGAACTCGACGCAATCGTCGATTGTTCCGTTGCGCCTGGTGTTCACGGTAGGCATCGTCCAAATCGACGATGGATCGTGGTCCCCGGACGCGTAAGCGATTGATTGAGCTAGTGCTGCGATTAAGAAGAGAGCAGAAAATAGTTTCCAGGTAATGGCCATTCGATCTGTTCGCGGATCTCGGATTTCTGCAGAGTTCTGAAATCGACGGTTCGGTTTCTCTCTCTTTCTCGCTCTAGATTCCCTCTCTTACAAACAAAAGACAATGCACAAGCTAAGAATTAAGAACATTGCTTAAGAATCCTTATATATGTACGGACATGAGAATAAATATAATTGGGTTGGGCCGGGTGTCAATAATTATGATAATCACAGCGTTTACTTTACGCTCACATGCTCAGTAATGATGTCCTAATCTTTAAAGCTTACTATTTTCAATTACATCCCTAAGCCTTTTAAAAAATGCAATTTTGACACTCAAAGAATCAAAATTACATTATTATATGTAACGGTTAATAAATATTTAATAAAAAAATAATTGATCAAATTGGCAAAATAAGGAAATAAATTTTATTTGAGTGCATGGTCGATTTGGTCACTCAAATAAAAATTTTATTAGTCCTAAGGAGAATTAACGACTTATAAAGGTAATTATCTTTCTGGTTTGTTGTTATGTATAATTTTTAATTTATATTTGTTCATAAAATTAATAAGATACATAATATTACAATTTTTACTTTCATCAAAATTTACAACTAGAAATAAGAAACAACATTAACCTTAGTTTTTTATTTAATTTTTTACTTATCAACTTTTATTATTTCTAGGATGCACTCATTGTTATGCTTGAAAGGTAGGAATTAGAAGATTCAAAAGTGCATAATTATTCATGACAAGGTAACAATAACCATTGACTAATCCTAGATGCTGAAAAATAGAACTAATTTATTTGAACGGATCAAACATTAAATAAACCATCACTCACCCCTAAACTGAAGTCTATCGGTATAGATTTCTTCTTCAGCATAAACTCCAATGAGCATTCATAGTTTCAAGAACATGTCTAACTTAAGTGGCTTGGTTAGTATATATGCTAATTGTTCTTGAGTACTACAATAAATAAGTTCAACACTGCCATCTTTAGTGAGATCCCTGAGAAAGTGAAAACAACATCAATATGCTTACTTCGACCATGCTTCACTGGATTCTTTGACAATTTTATTGTTGAACTATTGTCGCAAAGAATCGTGATTGTTTTCCCTTGATGTTTAGTGAGTTGTTCAAAGACTCTACTGACCAAATGGCTTGGCATGCACATGATGTGGCAGCAATGAATTCTGATTCGGTGGTAGACAAACTAACCACCGGTTGTTTCTTTGATGCCCATGATACTGGTCCAGATCCAAACAAGAAAATATAACTAGAGGTGCTTCTTCGATCATTTATATCACCTGCATAATCACTATCGGTGTAACCTAAAATATTGTCATTTCCTCATTTCTTATAAAATATTTCATATGTTAATATTCCTTTTAAATATCTCAGGACTCGCTTTGCTGCCTAAAGATGAATTTGGGTGGGACACTCCATATATTGACAGAGAAGGCTAACCACAAAAGTCACATATGGTCTTGTTGCCGTCAAATACATGAGACTTCCCATAAGCTGCTTATAAAAGGTCTTGTCAACTTGAATACCATTGTAATCTCTTGTAAGTTTACACCCAGGAACAATCGGATTTTTAGTTGGGTTGCATTTTTCCATCCCAAAACGTTGCAAAATTTCAGAGAAATATTTCTTCTGATGTATGAAAATCCCATCAGATTTTTGCATCACTTCAAGACCAAGAAAATACCTCATTTGTCCTAGATCAGTCATATCAAACTCTTGTTGCATAGAAGCTTTGAATTCAACAAACAATTTGTATTATTTCCTGTAAAAATCAGATCATCAACGTAGAGACTTACAATCAATATACAGCCATCTTCATGGGTCTTGACAAATAAAGTAGGTTCATATGGACATTTTTAAAAGCCAACTCTTAAGAAGTACTCTTCTATCCGACTATACCATGCCCGTGGAGTTTGTTTTAAACCATATAGTGCATTTTTCAATCTATATACTTTATGTTCCGTACCTTTCTTGACATAGCCCAAAGGTTGCTCGACAAAAACACATTCCTCTAGATTGCCATGCAGAAATGCCGATTTAACGTCTAATTGCATGATGATCCAGCCTCGTTGAGCAGCGAGTGCTATAACTAATCGAATAGTGTCTATCCGAGCTACTGGAGCAAAGATCTCCTTGTAGTCTACCCCATATCGTTGAGAATACCCCTTCACAACAAGCCGTGCTTTGTCTTTGGTAATCTCTCCATTCTCATCATACTTTGTTTTGTAGATCCACTTAACTCTGATGGGTTTCACACTTATAGGCAAATCCACTAATTCCTATGTTTCATTATTTATAATAGCAGTCATTTCATCATTCATAGCTTGCCACCACTTAACATCCTTTACTGCCTCATAGTAACTTGTTGGATCAGAAGTGATCATCATTGCTAGATGATTTTCATCTCTTTCATCATCTAATAGCCCCTCTCCTGATTCATAATCCCTCATCCAGATTGGCGGTACTCTAATGCGTGAATCATTTGATAAGACATCATTCGACAATGTATGAATATGTGTTGTTTCATCTTCTTAAGGAGAGGCTGTATTTTCAGTTTCTTGTGATTGATTTGTATTATCACATGATTCAAATTCAGATTCATCAGAATCACCCCACTCTAAATTGACTTGAACAATTGCATCTTGTTGATTCCAATCGCATAATTTGTCTTCTTCAAAGACAACGTTTCTACTGATATGTATTTTCTCGGAGTTGGGATCATATAGCCAATATGCTTTGGATTCTTCGCTAATCCCAAAAAGAACACAACACAAACTTTTAGCATCTAATTTTGTACGGAGCTGATCTGGAATATGTGTATGAGCAAGACAACCAAATACTCTAAAATACTTGACACTGGGTTTAACACCACTCCTAACCTCTTGTGGTGTTCGGTTTTGTACTGCTAATCTTGGACTTCGATTTAGAACATGAGTTGTCCAATTTACAGCTTCAGGCTATAAAATATTTGGAATACCAGTTGAAGAGAGTAAACTACGAACCATGTTCATGATCACCCTATTTTTTCGCTCCGCAACTCCATTTTGCTAAGGTGAATATGATGCTGTTAGTTGTCTTTTTATCCCATTGATACCACAGAAATTTGTAAATTCCGTAGAGATAAATTCGCTTATTCTATCTGTTCTTAAACACTTGATGGTACAATATTTCTCATTTTCAACACAAGTTTTAAATCTCTTGAACACAACGAATATTTCTTATTTTTCTGATATGAAATAAACTCATAGTTTTCTACTAAAATCATCAATAAAGGTGAGAATATATCTTTTCTTACTTTTAGAGATGGGTGTAATCGGGCCACATATGTCCGCATAAACAAGCTCAAGAATTCAAGTTGCCCACCATTGACTTTTCTTGGGATATGCCTTTCGATCTTGTTTGCCATCAAGACAAGATCTACATAATTTTGTGGGGGGCTTGAACGTAGGTAGATCACGAACCATGTGTTTTTGCTGTAAGGTTTTCAAACCTCTGTAGCTGAGATGTCCATACCAACAATGCCATAAGTGTGATATATCCTCTGTCATAGTGTTGAAACATATAGAAGTTAATGGCATGGGTATAGCTTGTAATAAGAACATCCTGTTTGAGGACATTTTTGTCTCAATAATGAGACCTTTTTCCGGATGGAAAATCTTGCATCTGTCTTGCTGAAACAACATAGAGAGGTCTTTCTCTTGTAATTGACCGATACTTAACAGATTACTTTTCAATTAAGGGACAAATAAAACTCGAGTGAAAATCTGTATGATCCCATTAATTTGCATTCTAACATTGCCTATTCCTTTAACTGCTAAGCTGGAGTTATTCTCAAGTCTTACAGGATTAGTGAAAGTGTCATCAAAATCTGAAAAATAGTCATGATTGCTGCACATATGATTACTACACCCGGTGTCGAGGAACCAATTAGTTGTTGTAGATGTAGAGGAAATTTCATTCCCAAATATCATAAGTAGCATTTCCTCTGATGTCTCTGTATGATTTGCCTCACTGTCTTGAGAAGTAC
Source organism: Utricularia reniformis (assembly GCA_009725065.1). NCBI lineage: Eukaryota > Viridiplantae > Streptophyta > Magnoliopsida > Lamiales > Lentibulariaceae > Utricularia > Utricularia reniformis. The sequence continues at coordinate 193,232 of RWGZ01001258.1, read as the reverse complement.
ACTCCCAAGAGAAATACCTCAGCTTGTGACATGTGTAACATTCCACATTAGATTTGTCAAAGGAATGCTTACCCCGTCCTCTCATTCCTCGTCCACGTCCCTGACCCCTGTTGCTTGAGAATGAATCATGAGAGACTTTAAGAACTTGCTCATCCTCTATATGAGACCGCATATGCTGCTCATGAACAAGCAGACTACTTTGGAGCTCATCAATACTTAAGGTGCTAGTGTCATTCGATTCTTCAATAAAACATACTACATAATCGAATTTGGAGGTCATAGATCTTAGAATCTTCTCAACCACAAATGAATCGTCTTTGAAGTCATCATTGGCTTTCATCTTGTTGGCAATAGTGAGAGCACGAGCACAATAATCAGTCACTGTTTCATCTTCTTTCAAGTGAAGAGTTTCAAATTCTTTTCGTAAAGCTTGCAATTGAGCTCTCTTAACTCGTGATGTGCCTTGATATTTACGCTTCATAGTGTCCCAAATATCCTTTGTTGTATCCTTCTTTAGAATTGTCTCCAAAATCCGACGATCCAGGGATTGGAACAAGTAGTTCTTTGCCTTCAAATCCCTGAGTTTGAGTTCTTCAATACGCTTCTTCTCTGTAGCATTCCCAGCTACTGTGGAAATTCCATCTTTTATTATGTTCCAATACTCCTTAGAACGCAGAAAATTTTCCATAAGCAATGCCCAATGATCATAGAAACCATCGAACTTAGGAATTGCAGGTTGAATAAAGCCATTATCTAATGCCATTAGCAACAGATGCTCCGATACCACAATGTTATGCTTGAAAGGTAGGAATTAGAAGATTCAAAAGTGCATAATTATTCATGACAAGCAGGAGACTAAATAGCCATACAAGAATAAAAGAATTCCAAGATTTACTCAAACGTAACAATAACCATTGACTAATCCTAGATGCTGAAAAATAGAACTAATTTATTTGAACGGATCAAACATTAAATAAACCATCACTCATGTTGGAGCTCGTTCAAATATGTATTACCTAAACACAATTAAGAATATGTGGTTGATTGATCAGGTTCTCATCAAGCATAGTTTTTGAACAAATTCTAAAAATCATGTGTTTAGTTATCAGATGAAGACTAGTTGACAACAAATCATGATCGTATAAAATTTTGAGAATTAATGGTTTTAAATATAAAATATGTTTTTAGATGATGTTTCGGATCCCGAGTAGATTATGAATAAACCAATCCCTAGATAGAGACCCAAATTTTAAAACTTAGACCCGACCCGACCCAAACGATTATGGATAATCCATTTACTACATATTCTAGATATTAGGTAAGAATTTAAAGAATAGATAAAAATCTTATAGTCATTCATATCACATAATTGACCATTCTATCTCTACAACAAACATTTGTATATTGTTATACATTATTTCGAACTATAAAAACAATACATAACATCTTAATATATGTTTTTCATTCTTATGTTTCTACGTAAATTACTTTTTATTTGTTAATTACCTTCAGCCGATTTTTTATTTTATAATTATTTTTTCTTTTTCTTCCCACATTTTGTATTTGAAGTATCAAAATCGGGGACACTAAAAGAATTAAGTTTTTCAGCAGGAAACTTGAGAATAAGGAATTGGACCCAGAGAAGTGATTAATGATTATTTGTCGAAGGAGATTAAAAGAAATTTTTAATAAAATCATTTTTTGAAATGAAAAACTTTTTAGATCAAATGAAGAAATTTCATGAAGCATTTAGTCATCAAAATTTGCTAATTTTGGTAAATTCATATAACTTTGTTGGCATTTGTAATATTTAAATTTTGAATTATTATTGCTATTTATTCACAAAGTTTATAAAACTAGGTATCCCTATTATCCACAAAGTTAGAAATTAGTGCTCAAATTATGAGTATATAAAATTGGTTGAAGAATTTGCGAAACAAATAAATTTAAGAAAGAGAAATTCACCTTTGAGTTTTTTATTGATCCGATATGAATGAATAAATAAAAATTATACATGAGTTATGTATATATGACAATCTCATCATTACATAACTAAAATATTTATCGAAACATATGTTATATTATATATATATTATTTGATATATAGTGTATATGATATATTCAATGTATAAATTTTCTAACACTCGTCCACATACTTTAACCATAATGGTGAAATCAACTCCGAAAGTTTGTTAATTTGATAGAGATAATCATCTCGATTTAAAGGGTGTTACTTTACACTATAAAAAACGTTTGTTATTGAAGTCGGATTCCCTTCTATTAAGCTTCTTAAGGGTTGAACATTATACTTATAGTGGATGGAAAACGATCACTAGAACATGTTAATCGACCAAATGAAGTTTAAAAATGGTATGTTTATTTAAAATAATAATGTAATTTATTTTATTATTTTAATATATATCTGATATAGATCCAATATATTGTGTAGTAGCTCATTCAGGTATTGATTTTATGAATTTATTTTATTGATTTTTAAAAAAATTTTACTAGAAAAACCGATAAACTGATCAACAAAAAACTCAAAACCGATTAACCAAAACTTAACCTTAGTAAGAAACGACGAATCAAAAAACCTTGACTGATCATGTGAATAAAGAAATGAAGCGTGAAGAAGGGGAGACGAACAGAAACAGAAATGAAATGATCAACCCAGAAACTCAATTATTATAATAATTATTTAGTAGTATTATTATTCGAACTTAATTTTCTTAATAATACAAATTAATTAACTTTAATTAACCTATTTATAGTGTACTGAATCGGAAATTCTTCATTTCACAGTGTGTCATCGCTTCTTGATTCTTGATCCCGATCTAGAAATCGCCAACTTTCGGCGAAGATGGAAGTGACGGCAAGGGCACTGACTGGTCTCTCTTATCCAGAGAGGTTCTATGCGGCGGCGGCTTATGCTGGATTCGGTGGATCTCCCACTTCTGCGTCTAGAGACGTCACCTCCAAGTTCGCAAATGAATCTGCATTGCTTCTTTATGCTCTCTATCAGCAGGTCTTATTTTTCGCAATTTTTCGATCTTTTGCTTCACTTTCTTAGAATCGGATCGTCATTTTGACCTGAGCTTTATGTTCATGAATTACGCTTGATCCACACGTATTCTGGGTTAAGCCTTGGAATACCCGCTAATTTATGGTTATATTGGCCATTCCTGAATTATAATGGATTATAATCTGAACAATGTGTGTTATCCGACCTTGTAAATTGGATCTTATGAGAAATTAGTTCATTATTTAAGATATATATGTTACTATTTATATTTCATTTCCGGATGGATATCTTTAATGTTTCTTGCATTTTTCACAAAATGGATTTTAAATTTTGTTGTAAAACCTATGAAATTCGCTTCAGAATACAAAATTGCATTGTTACATCGTGTTACCTGATAATGAATGAGATTGCTTTTGGTGGTTTTAGGCTACTGTGGGGCCTTGCAACATTCCTAAGCCAAGAGGTTGGAGTCCCATTGAGCAAAGTAAATGGACAAGGTTTGATGTCGCCTTGACACTAAACACGCCATACTCATATCTATGTTTAAATTTCTTAAAAGATAGGGTCTGAATGGCCCTTGACATGTTTTCTGTAATGATAGCTTTTGAAAATTTGGTTGTGGTAAGAAAAAATAAATCTAATGTCTTAAGCTAGCCTCTCTTGTACTTGTTTTGAAGCTGGAATGGACTAGGAAATCTGGCTTCCACAGAGGCAATGCGGCTCTTTGTAAAAATTTTAGAGGTTGGTACAAGCTTTTGTGATTTATTCATTCGAGTATTGACCTGGAACTCCTCCAAGACAGGAAGAACACCCAGGATGGTATTCTAGGCTTTCAGATTCTGTTGCAGATCCTGTTCGAGATGTAGAAATGAATGTAAGCTTTGCTAAATATTAAGCATATGGATTTTGCTGTTGTATAAGAATGGATTTTATTTTTTATTTTTGGGTTCCAGTCCCTTCTAACAAAAAAATTGCTGTTGACTTCCTTGAAGGCGACAAGCTATCATGATTGCTTGCCAGGCTCTCATTCTCTTTCATGTTTCTCTTTGGTTTCTGTATGCAGATGGCGATGTATTATATTCATGTGCACTTATTATTATTAAAAGTTACATCTTCATTTCCACGCCATCCACCACTTTTCTTTTTGCTTTTTTTATACCTCATAAGTCTGAAGTATTTCCCGATGTATTGTTTTTTCATTAGCTTTTGATAGTGATTCATGTGAGGCGATTGACATCATCTTCTTTCTGAATGCTCTGTGCTTTTAGGTAGTTCGTTTTTTATCTCTTTTATGATTGAAATTTTTTGTATACGCTAAAATTCTTAACCTTATTATTTCCCAGAATTTACATTTTCATTACTTTGACTCAGCATAACACAGAAGCTCATCCAGTATCGACTAATGGGGATATTTCCTCAGACGTGAAAACTGTTCAAACTGAAAATATCAACTTATCGGAAGCTCATGATAAAGATGTATTATCTGAAGGTGTTGTCACTGTAAGCGTGTATGACCAGTGGGTCGCTCCTCCAATTTCTGGCACCTGTCCGAAAGCTAGATATGAGGTACTTGATAATTTTTTGTACCCTTTCCTTGTTATGTCTTTACAAATGCAAAAGAGAGCCTTGAGATGCACATAATCTTCATCTCTTTTTTTACTATTAACAGCATGGAGCAGCAGTTTTTGGAGATAAAATGTACATATTTGGTGGCAACCACAATGGGCGATACCTCAATGATCTCCAGGTAATTAATTTAAATTAAATGAACACACAGTCTTATAACGATTACTCTTAACATGTTTTCTTATTTCCAAAATTTCTGTACCGAAACATGGTGATATATTATATGCAAATGTATGTTAGTTTGTGGAATGGTTAGGAACTTTATATTCTCTTTGATTATGCATGAGGCCTTGCATTCGTAATTGATCTGTGTTCTCTATCCTTGCATATATTAGGTTCTGGACATGAGAACGTGGACTTGGTCCAAAGTTGAACCTAATTCAGGGGATGGGAATACTATTTCTCCATGTGCTGGTCATTCATTGGTTAGTACAATTTATCTTGTTAGTACAAGTTCTAAATTTATTGTACTAGGTTCATGTGTCGCCGAAGTATTTGTCTTGATATCCTAGTGGCATCCGCTACCAAAGTGGAGCTTGTGTTATGAGTGATACCTACTAAAAAACAGTTAATGTGCCATGGAGTCTCATTTTCTTGATTCTTAGTAAGGGGGCATGTGTGCGCGAAGTATTTGTCAATATTAGATTTTGGTTATCTAATCTTTTGAGTAACTCATTCAATTGTAAAATTTGTGGTCCATTTTTTTAGATACCATGGGATGGATATAAGCTTCTCTCAGTGGCCGGACATACGAAGGATCCTTCTGAAACTTTACAAGGTTGAACATCCAACCCTTTCAACAAATATCGCAGTAGTGAATTCTTTTATCTGTTGTTTCATTCAAAAATCAGTTTTATAATATGTTCACTCATGACTAACATGCTTTTCCTTGTTATGAACTCCATCAGTCTATCTGTCTTCTATTTTTTATTCCAATAATGTGGTTTCCGCTGTGACACCCCCCTTAGGTTTTCCTGAATTTAATTTGAGTTTCATTCCTTCCTGAAGGTTTCATTTATTCTTGTAGTAAAGATGTTTAATCTGCAAACTTCAACATGGACAACTTTGAAGACTTACGGAAAACCTCCGGTATCACTTCATCTCTTCTTCTTTTCTCATGTTAACCTTATTTATTCAAGGTTTTAGTAGTGCTTACTTGTTTTTTTTATTTTTATACAGGTATCTCGAGGAGGGCAGTCTGTGACTATTGCTGGAACTACTCTGGTAATATTTGGTGGTCAGGATGCAAAGAGATCCCTTTTGAATGACTTGCACATCCTGGACTTGGAAACCATGACCTGGGATGAAATGGAGACAGTGTAGGTTTTTCCATACCCCCTCTCCATCCCACTTCACAACCGCATCTACTCTCGATAATTTACTGTTGTTCCAAACTCATTATATTTTTGAGATCATATAGGGGTTATACTATTTCAATCCATGGTTCATGCAATCAAGTAGATTCTGCATCTTTGTTTTTTTAGTGAACCAGTTTTCCAATTATGAACTGACAAAGGTTTCCATATACTTTGTAGGGGTGTGCCGCCTTCTCCAAGGTCTGATCATGCTGCTGCACTGCATGCAGATCGTTACCTTCTCATCTTTGGTGGGGGTTCGCATGCAGCATGCTTTAATGATCTTCATGTTCTTGATCTTCAATCTGTGAGTTGTACGCATAATTTTGTCTTTTTTTGTCTCCAAGGTTTTCTTATGTGGCTTATGAAGCCAATAAATTGGTAATTACCTTACTTGTGTTCTTCATGTAATGAGTTGTGTAGATGGAATGGTCAAGACCAACTCAAAATGGTGAAATACCGAGTCCTCGTGCAGGCCATGCAGGAGTAACAATTGGAGAGAACTGGTTTATTGTTGGTGGAGGTAACAACAAGAATGGTAAGGATTTTTCCTACATATCAACCATTGTCCTATCTAAGTGTATGTTTTTACTAGGTTGGAATAAGTCTTGGATGCTGTTTTTATTTAGACTTTAGTCTTTATTGGATGATGACCACTTATCAAAGCAACTATATTTTTGGTAGTCCATGCATGTATTAACATTATTTATGTCATATGAAGGTGCGTCGGAGACTGTTGTGCTCAACATGTCTACATTCGTCTGGTCAGTGGTAACTATTGTCCAAGGACGTGTTCCTCTTGCTAGTGAGGTAACTGCAATCATTGAGAAATTAAGTGTCGATCTGCGTTATGTAGTTTGATCAGTAACTTGACATCCTTCTTTCTGCAGGGTTCTAGTTTGGTCCTGAGTTCTTACAGTGGTGATGACGTCCTTGTTTCATTTGGTGGATACAATGGGAGATACAACAATGAGGTTTGAGTAATTCTTTTCCCCTTCCCACTCCATCTGTTTGTCTTCCATTCATCTTCATTATTCTTCTGTTTACTGCTAACAGGTCAATGTTCTGAAACCAAATTATAAATCAACATCACAACCTACATCAGTGCCTGAAAGTGTTTCTGCGGTCCAAAATTTTACAAATGCAACCAGAGATCTGGAATCTGAATTCATGACCACGGAAGAAGGAAAAATAAGAGAAATTTCTGTTGACAATGTCGAATCTGATACCAAGGTATTATTATTATCATGTTTTACTGATACACACAATTGAGTAGCTGTGTGGTACGGCACACTTAGATTATTATAAGGAATATTCTTCTTACTTGCGAATCATTTCAAAATTTAAATAGCTGTGTGCCTCCCAGAATATAAATGCAGAAGAGACAAATGAACGCCTTCTAGCAGCTCTTAAATCAGAAAAAGAAGATTTGGAATTATCTCTCTCTAAGGAGAAGGTGCAAGCAGAAAAACTGATGGAAGAATTGAAAGAAGCAGAGTCTCGCAGCACAGATATTTATAAGGTAAGCTTTCCTCATATATTTCTGTATATCAGGCTTAGAGACATAAATAAAGCTCCAGTGCCGGGCTGTCATGTCCCATTTAGAAGTCTCTGAAGTAATGAGAAGATTCAAATTCTGTCAAAAGGGGATTTGACTTCGCTAAGGCTTTGGATGATACAAATCGAATGAAGTGTCGAATGCATGAGTACTGAATAAAGATTTCTTGTGTAAAATATGAAAATTATTTTGCAGGAATTACAATCAGTTCGAAGCCAGCTTGTTGCTGAACAATCCAGATGCTTCAAACTTGAGGTTGGTATAGCATTTGAAATTTTAATCAACAGGATTTTAAAACTTTCATGTTAACTTCCAGTATTGAAACTTACTGCGTGGGATATTTAAGTACTTATCAAGTTCATCAATGCTCCTCTGTTTCATTTTTTTCTTAATTCTTAGCACTTTCTCTTTCAGCTGCATACAAATCTTCTTCATTATGAGAAGCCTTTGTATTGATTGATTGGTTATTCTGGGATTTATATTTACCGGCTGGAAACATTAATCGAATGGGGCCAAAGATGTGAAGAATAACTCTTTTGTGGTTGAAATAATAGGTGGACGTTGCTGAGCTTAGACAGAAGCTACAAACAATGGATACACTGCAGAAGGAACTTGAAATCCTTCAGAGACAAAAGGCTGCTTCTGGACAAGCTGCAGAGTTAGAAAAACAAAAGCAAAACTCAAGTGGCGTATGGGGTTGGCTTGCCGGAACTCCATCTTCTGATAATGCTGGTGAGGATGAGTAACCCGACCCACACAACTTCTTCAGGTGAAATCCAGGCTCGCTTATCTTCGCTTTTCGTTACGTTTTACATACAATATATCATAGGCTGAATTGGATGCATGTTATTCTTATGATTTTTTACCTATTAGTTATAAAGTGGGATCTTTGTAAGTTGATGAGTAAATTTGAACTCTTTTAATGAATGTCAAAAACATTGTATCTTTTTCTTCATTCTACATTGAAAGAACGTGTAGTTACATGAAACTGTGATTTGAATTGAGTCCAAGCAGATTCTGGCGCCTGCGCATTCAAAGTGAAAAGCTTTCCGTTATGTATGCAGCAAACGGCTATGTTGTGGCGCTGGAAAGTTGAGCTCTGAACGACGAATTCAAGCTCGTAGTACTTGACTTTCCTCGCGGTATCTTCTCTTGAACTCGACGACACCAATGTTCCTTTTACATCTGTGCCTCTACTTGATGCAGTGATTGTTTTTACGATGGCTTCTCCCATCTCCTTTGCTCCTCCGAATGACTCCATCCTGTCACCGGCAATGGTGTCAAGCATCGTATGTACGATGCGAATTTAATCGAGAAAAATGCTTACGAGAAGCCGTTCGGAACTGGTGACACGATTATGCTGACATTAAGCTCTCCTGTTGACGACGGCGGGCCAAATGCGACCACCGGCTCGTTGATCCTCTTCCGCCGCCCTAGAATAGGAGGATCCAACGATCTTTCCGCCTCGCCAGCCGCTCTGTATAATAACGTCTGGTCTCCTAGCCAGCTCTCCGGATATACAAATTCTGATTCATATTTGATACTCAGATTCAAAATCAGTGTTAAAGTTCGTTGCAATTTAAGAGAGACCAGTCCAATTTACTGACCAAATCCTTGGCTCGTATCTATGTACCGGCTAAATCCAGCGACCGGATAAATCGCGTCGAGTTTAAGGTTCCGAGCGATTTCCGGCGAGAAGCCTAGCAAAAAGCTGGTGAAACCGCCGAAGTTAGCACCAATAGCAAGCAGAGAAGCAGCTCCGGCGCCGCTTATAAGGCGCCTCTGGAAAACGGATTGCAACGGCCTAAATTGATCGGACGGCTGCGGAGCACCTTCTCCGCCGTCTCCGAGAGAGCTGTTTACGTAATTCCGGAAACGGAAACTGCATTTCGAAACGAGAAGTTTCATGAAGGAATCCGATTCCGGTCTGTTTGCTCAACCAGGTAAATCTCAGCTCTACTAGGATTTTGCTATCCTTTTCTTACGGCTAACAATCATGCACTTTTTTTTAATCAAAATAACAATAATGAGCTTTGGGTACTGTAATTGGCATGCCATTCGAGTTAAGAAATTGCAAATATGACACATCAAATTAACAAAAATATGCAAATATAACACCTCAACTTAATAAAAATATGCAAGTTAAAAATATATACATATGATCATTCAATTTTAATTAAATGCATGTATGACACCTCAAGTAAACAATACCGTTTAATATTAACTATCTACGACATTGTTATTATTTTAAGTCCAGATGCACATTTCTCGAACTTGAAGTATCAATTTTGTATAATTTTTTTGTATAAAAGACTTATTTGCATAATTTGTTAACATTGAGAACGAATACTGCAAACGAAAACTGTTTGCAAACTTAACGGAAAATCATGTACTAAATACTAGGGGTAAAAAACAAACGATTTTGATAATTTGAGGGATCATTACTGTAATTTTATAAATTGAAGGGTATAGTTTTTACACAATTCATAAGTTGAGTGATATTTATACAATTTTCCGATAAAATTAATAAATAAATATATTTTAAATGCGTACTTGCGTAGGATCGGTATAATTTAATTAATAATAATAATAAGTGATTGACAGCTTTTTTGGTAAGTGAAGTTGTGTACTAAATGCGTTGGGGCCAGGAAAAATTGAATGCTCGTCCAATCCATCTCCAAACGCTGCCCACAGTAATTGGTATCACATTCATCTCCTTAAATTCAAAATAAATTAATGTTTTTTTTTTAATTTTATATTGAAGCAAGTGTAAATTTATGTTATGAATTTGGTGTATAATATATTTTGTTTACCAATGATTACTTTCATTGCCATGAGTAATGGATTAAAAATTATGGGATTTTGAGATTTACATAATATTAGTTCAATTTTATATTTTAATATTAGGATTTTAGGAACAAGTCTCTTTATCTGGTCTCTGGTCTAATATATTCATTTGAACTTTTCTTTTTTATGAATGCAGCATAATACGGAAACTTATCTATACTTTTAAGAGAAAATTGTATAATTAGCACCCAAACTTATGAATTATGAATTTGAAAACCAATTTATGAAATTGATAGAATGATATCTAAAGTTATCAATACTGTTTGTTTTTTATCCCTGATATTATAGTACAAGTTTTCGGTAAGTTGAAAACCTCTCAAAAAGTACGCAAATAAGATCATTTTAAAAAATTATACAAAATTTACCCGTGATGTTCGAGAATTGTGCATAAAATATTAAAAAATTACGAGTTCATTAAAGTGCCAATAATAAACGGTATTGGAAACTTGAAGTGTCTTATATGCATTTAATTGTAGTTGGAGGGCTAGAAATGTATATTTTTGTTCAAAAAACGTATCATATTTATAATTTTATAACTTGGAAAGTATACGCTTTACACCGTCTGTGAATTGGAGGCAAATTATCACCCATATTTTGAATAATAAAATTATATAGATTGGATTGAGCAGCTATTGGTTCCCCTTACAGCTATTGGATATCAAAGTTTTGTTTTGATTAAACGAGTTGGTTGGTGATTATGGGATTTTCAGATCTTCAATCATCAACATGTGCATGCAAATGCAAATATTTATTTATTTATTTATTGAAAAATTCTGAAATTTCATTTTCTTGATATAGTTGAAAGTTGGAAGGAAAGCATTAATGTGCATAGATATAAGTGGAGATTGGATGTGGGAACTTTCTATTTGATCATCTGATTCTGGGATTTTTTTAGATTGTTTATCTGTGTGTGTGTGTGATCTTTGTTGAAGTAGCAGGTATCGTGATTTACTTTATTATCTGCTATGAGAACTTCTCTGTAGTCTGTTCACTTTACCTTCTTCCTTTTCAGGTATGACTCTCCACAAAAATATTCAAAGCGGAATTCCGTTAAAAAATGTGCATTCAAATCTTTAAAGATTCCATCCACTTTCTGCCGTTGTAAAAAGCTTTATCGGCTTCTGGAGAAAGAAGTTCAAGCATTGTCGGGTCACCAAAAGTTGAGTTCTATTGTTGGAACAGCTGATGGGGGTTTGTGTTTCTAAACCCAAAGCGCCTACAGAACCCAACTTTGGTTCTCCTCTACAGATCAAACCGGCGATTCGTTCTACCCACGAACGTGGTGATTCTGGCCAGGGGAGGGAAAACAGCGAGAATGTTAAGCGCTCAAGTGGTTTTGTCGAGCAGAAGAAAAGTGAGGCTGAGGTTGAGGCGGATCACGAAGTCGGTAAAAAGTCACCCTTTTTCCCGTTCTACAGTCCTAGCCCAGCTCATTATCTCTTCTCTAAGAAGTCGCCGGCGCCAAACGGCACACCCAGAAGTCTATTTAAGCGCCCGTTTCCTCCGCCATCGCCGGCAAAGCACATCAAAGCTTTGCTACGTCGGCAGGGCTCTGTGAAGCCTAATGAAACGTCTTTACCGGAGAGTAAGAATCTGACAGAGAAAGTAGGATTGGATAAGAATTTTGGGTTCTCCAAGAATTTTTACAGCAAGTTTGAGGTAGGAGAGGAGATAGGGAGAGGTCACTTTGGGTACACATGTCGGGCCAAGTTCAAGAAAGGGGATCTCAGAGGGCAAGAAGTTGCAGTTAAGGTCATACCAAAAGCAAAGGTGCGAGTTTTTCTTTGGATGTTTGCTGCTTTTCTTCCCACTTTACGCGTCAAGGGGACCTGATCTACTATGGATTCAGTTTAGTTTATTCATTTCCTTCTTTATTATATTCTTCCTTCTATCCTTCTGTCTTTGAAATTGAGGATGTTTTATCGTTCCACTGAAAATTTATTACTCTCTTAATTTTTTTGGTCATTCACAAGCGGGTCTTGATTCACAGATGACAACTGCTATAGCCATTGAAGATGTGAGGAAGGAGGTAAAGATACTGAGGGCTTTGACAGGACACTCCAATCTCGTGCAGTTTTTCTATTCATTTGAAGATAATGACAATGTCTACATAGTGATGGAGTAAGTTCGTTCTTACCTTATGAAAGTTAGTTCTATAGCTTTATATTGAAGCAAAATCGGATCAATTTCCATTCATGTGTGGTTTAACTACCTGCAAATGAATATGAGACTTTTTTCTATTATAAATGGCTTTATATAACTCCGTTGTCATGTTCTTCATCTGATTGCATATTAATGTTTCAGGTTATGTGAAGGAGGCGAGCTATTAGATAGAATCCTTTCAAGGTGATTCCTAGTGAATAAAGCAATAACATCTTTTGTTTCTGTCATGTTAATCAAGTTCAATGGGTACAGGGGTGGGAAGTATTCAGAAGATGATGCAAAAACTGTAATGATGCAGATACTGAGTGTTGTTGCATTCTGCCATCTTCAAGGGGTGGTGCACCGTGACCTTAAACCCGAGGTCCGAATTATTCACGCTCAATGATTATATTGTGGCACAACCGTATCTTACCCATTGTTTGCTCTTGTATCAGAATTTCCTGTTCACTTCTAAGGAAGAAGTCTCTACTTTGAAGGCTATAGATTTCGGGTTATCCGATTTCGTAAGACCAGGTCTGGGACTTTGCTTTCTATTCCATTAACCAAATGAATGCTCTCATTAGGAATCTTAGCTACTGAAGTGAATGAATATTGTTCGAATCTTTATGCAGATGAGAGACTTAATGATATTGTTGGAAGTGCTTATTATGTTGCACCAGAAGTTTTACACAGAGCTTACAATACAGAGGCTGATGTTTGGAGTATTGGAGTTATAGCCTACATATTGCTCTGTGGAAGCCGTCCGTTTTGGGCTCGAACCGAATCCGGCATCTTTCGTGCTGTTGTAAAAGCTGAACCAACATACGAAGAACCACCATGGCCAACCTTGTCTCCTGAATCTAAAGATTTTGTCAAACGCTTGCTAAATAAGGATCCTAGAAAAAGAATGTCTGCAGCCCAAGCAATGTGTAAGTATCCCTTCCAGTATATCTAGAATTCACCATTTACACAACCTTTTCTGTCTCAGGTCATCCATGGATCAGAAACACCAAAAATGTTCAGGTTCCATTGGATATATTGATCCTTAAGCTTATGAAAGCTTATATGCGTTCTTCTCCTCTGCGTAAAGCTGCTCTACGGGTACGTATCATTTATCGGCTTTTTCGTGCCATTTATTCGTATCCCTGCTGAAGATATGATGCTCCCACAAGGGTAACACGACGATTCATTGTTGCAGGCTTTGTCTAGAACTCTGACTGAAGATGAACTTTTCTACCTCAGGCATCAATTTACTCTTCTCGAACCAAACACGAACGGCTACATAAGTTTAGAAACCATCAAGACGGTATGATTATACATCGGTACTTCTAAAAATCTATATAACCAACTCACTCACAATCTTCATTCTCAGGCATTGAAGAGAAATGCTACAGACGCCATGAGCGAATCCCGCATTTTCGACTTCCTCGCATCGGTATGTTCCATAATAACTAATACATTCTCGTTACATTATTTATGTTCTTCAAAAACAGGTGACTCCACTTCAGTACACAAGGATGGATTTCGATGAATTCTGTGCAGCAGCATTGAGTATATATCAGTTGGAATCTCTAGAGAGATGGGAGCAACACGCACGGTGCGGTTACGAATTCTTCGAGAAGGAAGGGAACCGAATCATCATGATCGAAGAATTAGCTTCGGTGAGTAATTTCGCATATGTCATTTTCATTCGGACAACTGAATGAGGTTATTTCAGGAACTTGGACTCAACACATCAATACCAGTTCATGCTGTTCTACATGACTGGATAAGACACACTGATGGGAAACTGAGTTTCCTTGGATTTGTAAAGCTATTGCATGGTGTCTCCACCAGATCTATCCCTAACAGATAATATTTCTATACTTACTCACCTTTATTTAAATATATTTAGTTTTATTTTTAAGCCACAAGTGAGAAAATTGTGTTTTTACTTCTTAAATTCGATTTCCAAAATTTGTAATCGCATATTTAATTTTCATAAGGTTTTGGTAACTTTAATTTTCTAAATTTGTAACATTTTTCAAATCAAATATATGAACTAATAAAATTGATTATTAAAATATGATTTTTATATAGGATGTCATTTGTTAAAATTTAAAACTTTGGGAATTAATTACATTAACACCAAATTTTATGAATTAAATTACCAAAAGTTATGAAGTATGTGAATTAATTTTAGTTTATTTAATAGTGAAATATAGTATATTTTTTAGTATAATTAAAAGATTAATGGACCAAGATATGGTGTACACTTATTGAATCAATTTTCTCAATAAAAATAGAATTAAAATTTATAACATGAGAATATGTTTGATTTTAGATTTGACCTTGTACTACAAAATATCCATGAAATTTACCAAGTGCATATGAAAGGAAAGACTAATTAGGGCAACAAGAGATTATTTTAGTAAAAAATTTAGAGCTATTGTCAATCAGACTGAGGCTGATTAGGATTATGGTAGAGGTGGGTTAGCACATGGAAAATATATATACAGGTTGGGTTGCAAAAATCAATCAATCAATTCGTACGGATCGATCCGTTCGGAGTCACGGGTTGATTGGGCCACAACTTATTTTTTAAAAATGTTTTAGAATTAATATATATTATTATTTTTATTTTTTAAAACATATGGGAGGAGTACATGATATTATAATAGATCATATTTTTATTTATTTATTTTTTCATTCTTCAAAATTATATTGATATTTATTATTATTGTTAGTTCATTACTTAATAAAAACACAAAAACAATAAACGACAATGTGCGAGTAATATTTATTTTACATTGTTTATCTAAATTATTCGATTGTATATCACTATTCAAAAATTCAAAGTTGCTTTCATGTATTGTCTTGAAATAAAGTTTGTCTATAAAATTCGTTAATTATACTAAAATAAATCGAAGTGTTTTTAACGTATGGACTAAAATTGTCAAATTATTCAAACTTTGGATTAAATTAATTGAATATACAAATTTTGGAGACTTTATATTGTTAAAACCCGTTGACGGGTTGGGTTGAACTTCTAACCCGTCGGGTCAACCCGTTGGCGGATCAAGAATGTTCACTAACCCTTTGGACCAACCCGTATGGGTTGACGGGTTCTATGGGTTCAACCGTAACCCGTTAGGTCGGACCCATGCCCACCCCTAAATTATGGACTCAAAAGTGCTTTAATGGTTAGATTTAGTTCAACATGATAGTTAAAATAATTATATAAGTGATACAAAAGCACATGTCAAGTTTCTTGGATAAGGGAGCTCGAGCAAAGTAGCTACATTGGCCTGAGTAGTCTGCCTTCCCAGCCCGTATTCTGCTAACCCAAAGTGATAGGGGGAATGGTTGGTCAAATTTAAACGTTAAGCTTGGAGCAAGGGTGATTTGGGTCAGTCATGTGATAAAATACGAATTTATGTGGCACAAGATCTATATCTGGAAAATATCTCAATTATCTCAAGAATTGATAATTCTAACATTTAAATTCATTGATGTAGATCTCAACAATCTACATTAATTCATGAAGGGAATATAGATGCTCAATATTGTTTTTAAAAAAGGTTTAACAATTTGTTTTACTGTAGATGACTGATATAAGTGGTGATATGAAAAACTTTGAGAAAGATATTAGTTCTCGAATTTCAAATATGAAGAAGGAAATTGAGCATCTTACAAAATGATTAGATGAAAAGTGGAAAGCTGGGATGAAACTTCTAAAGACTTATTCAAATCCAAGTGAAGAGATAGAATGACTCAAATATGAAATTGCTACTGTCTAAGAAAGGCTATCAAAGTTAGAAATTACATTAGGACAACTTACTACTTCCAAGAAAATGGTGAGGTTTCCTTAGAAGAAACGAATAAATCTCAACTTGGAAATAGAGACCATAAACTGATTTTTTATACAAACGAAGGGATAGAAAATGCTATGTATTTTCTACAGATGCCACCCAATCTTTATCTTAGCAACCAATATTAAAACATTAATTTATAATATCTATTTTTTAAAATAGATAGTCATGTATTTTTAAATTTTAAAAAATATTATTAACTTTATATTTGTTATAAAAATGTATTATTTATGATTTAAACTTAAATAACTTTTTAAAAAATAAAAATATTTTAAAAAATATGGATAATTTTGAAAGTCTATTTTTGGAAAAAAAAATGTATGAGTGAAAAATGACGCCCTAACAAAAGTGGGTACAAGTGAGAGTGCACAATGTACAATTTAAGAATCACCCGTACATGAGCCTGTAATTTGACAATTAACATGTAAGGTCTGATATTTTGAAAATTTCCTCCTTTTAAGGACTTAAAGCCCTAAATTCCCATTGAATTTTATAGAACTCTAACGTTCCTTGATTCTTTATCAAGTGGAAACTACGCATCCCTACTTGATATCATGTTGGTTTTTTTCATGTTGATTCTTTTTTATATATATTCTTCTTCGTGGGTATTGGAGTTAAGAACTGGTTTCTTTGGTCGGTCAATTTTTTGTTTGAATGCAGATGGTTGATGGAATAGGAGCTCCGATAGAAAACTTTAACAATCATCTTGGTTCTCAATTTTTAAATATGACGGAAGAAATTGAGGAGGTTATAAAAAGTTTAGATCAAAAGTGGAGGGAAGAAGTGGAAATCAAAGACAGAATCATTAAAAATCAAATTAAGGAGATTGAGTTTCTCAAATCTCAAATTGTTGCTGTAGAGAAAAAATTATCATATTTAGAAGATAATTTACGAGAACTTGCTACAACGAATAAAATGATATCAGAATTGGAGAACTTGCGAATGAAGATGATGTTATGTACGAACGAAGAAATAGAAAACACCCAAAGATTGAAAGTTGATGTTCCGTACAAAAGCAGGCTAATTTTCACGAAAAACAGCCTGATCTGGGGTATTAGCGTTTTCATATGGCGTTTTATTGTTAATGATTGACTATTTATTAATTCTTCATATTGATCTTGAATTCTCTTAATCATTTTTCAGTTCTTCAATCAATCTCCAAAATAAAACTTGCGACTTATCATAATCACTTATTCAAGAATTTAGTGTTTGCTATCGTGAAATGTTGTTTTCTGTTATGATAGAATTGAACTGGACATTTTAAATTTTAGTCGCAAGAAATTTAGATATAGTTTCTCAATTTTTTTAACCTTGGCAAGTGACAACTACTAAACCTATACTTTTCAGGCCACTATTGCCGACAGAAGCTGTTGGGTGAGTTCCAGTTTTTCTTTTCTTTTCACCCTAAAACTCTGTTATTTGATTGGTTAACTTCATCCCCTTTTATTTAGTGAAGGGTGTTAGTTTAGTGCATGATTATTGTCATAATTGAAAATTGTTAAGTGTTTCCTTCTTCTCACTATTTTCATTACATGCAAGTGCTTCAATACGGATCTGACATCCGGGAAAGCGGGTATAAAGCTAATGATTGAAGAGGAACTGACTAAATTAGCTTATATTGATGATGTAAAGAAAGAAGATACGAGTTGGAAAACGAAAATAAGCTCTCACCCACACAAGAAGATGGTGACTTTGAAAAAGATCAGAATCCATGGCTTTTTGTCGATTTCATGGTGTACATTCACACCGAGTTGTGTTTGCACATCATGAGTTTCATTGACAATCCAATTGATGTAATCCATGCTAGTGCAGTTTCAAGTACATGGCGTCAATTTGGTGAGTGTTAATACTGTAATAACATATGTTTAAAACGAACTAGTTTTGCATATTCCTACACTTAGCGCTATAATACCATACCCTATTTCAGTTGTTACAAATGGCCTTGCACGAAAATTGTGTTTAAGATCATTTCCACAAGTCTCGAATGTTACGAGCATTATGGGAATCGGTGGAGCTTTTATGGTGGATAATTGCATGGATTGGAAATATCTTGTGATAGAGCAGCAAGTCTTTGCATCATTTTTTGCTCTATGTAAATTCAAGATTTGAAATAGAGGCTGCATACAGAGATCTGTAAGCGCTTCTAGCACTTACACCGAGGCATTTGGTGGCAGATGTGCTACATATACTCTGGATCCAGAAGTCATTTGTAAGAGTGAGACTTCATATTGGTCGAGTACAGGACAAAGAAATTGTGAAGAACATGAAACATTGATATACGAGATGAAAAGTGAGCTTTGGGTTGTTTCCAAGATTAATATTCGACATTTTCAAGGTAATGTGATCCCTCTAATGCTTTTAAGCAAGGTAATATATATTTGTGTTGCATGTTCAGAACGTTATCGACCAGGCAAACCTGTGTACTCATCGAAACGTGTTAGATTTCGATTTGGTCAGCTTGTTGACCCTATTTTGGAAAGTGAATTGACATATTCCCTTAGAACGACCGAATAAATCTCAACTTGGAGATAGAGACCATAAAACTAATTTTCTATACAAACGAAGATATAGAAATTGCTATGTATTTTCTGCAGGTGCCACCCAATCTTTGTCGTAGCAACCAGTATTAAAACATTAATTCATGATATCTATTTTTTGAAATAGATAGTCATGTATTTTTAAATTTATTAAAAAAACTATTAACTTTATATTTGTTATAAAAATGTATTATTTATGATTTAAAAATATAGATAATTTTGAAAGTTTGTTTTTGGAAAAAAAATGTATTAGTGAAAAATCACTTAGGTGTAGCCCTAACAAAAGTGGGTACAAGTGAGAATGCATAATGTACAATTTAAGAATCACCCGCAATGGGCCTGCAATTTGACAATTAACATCTAAGTGCTGATATTTTGAAAATGTCACTATATTACCTTCCTCTTTATAAGGACTTAAAACCCTAACTTCCCATTGATCTTTATAGAACTCTAACATTCTTTGATTCTTTATCAAATGGAAGCTGCGCATCCCTACTTGATATAAGGTTAGTTTTTTTCGTGTTGATTCTTTATCTGTTTTCTTTGTATTTTGTAGTGACATTCATTACTCTATCTTCTTCGTGGGTATTGGAGTTAAGAACTGGTTTCTTTGGTCGGTCAATTTTTTGTATAAGAGTTTCGTTTGAATGCAGATGGTTGATGGAATAGTATCTCCAATAGAAAACTTTAACAATCATCTTGGTTTTCAATTTTTAAATATGACGGAAGAAATTGAGGAGGTTATAAAAAATTTAGATCAAAAGTGGAGGGAAGAAGTGGAAATCAAAGACACAATCATTAAAGATCAAGTGAAGGAGATTGAGTTTCTCAAATCTCAAATTGTTGTTGTGGAGAAAAAATTATCAAATTTAGAAGATAATTTACGACAACTTTCTACGACAAAGAAAATGATATCAGAATTGGAGACTAGTTTGGGAATTGGAGAACTTGCGAATAAAGCTGATGTTATGTATGAACGAAGAAATAGAAACATCCAAAGAATGAAAGCTGATGTTCCGTAAAATCATGCTAATTTTTAGGAAAAACAGCCTGACCTTGATTTAAGGGGTATTGGGGTTTTCAGATGACATTTTATTGTTAATAATTGACTATTTATTAATTCTTCATATTGATCTTGAATTCTTTTATAACATTTTTCAGTTCTTCAGTCAATCTCCAAAATAAAACCTGCCACTTATCAGAATCATTTATTCATGAATTGTTATGCGGATGTTGGAAATGTTGATGTTTTAGTAGTAAAGACTTGGATATTTTTTTCATCACAATATCGCCTTGTTCTAATTTCATGCAAATACGACAGATAGTCTACTTTCTATTACAAAATCAGAAATTCTAATAAACTCTACTTTTTTCATTGAAGTTGATGGGGTGTGTATGAAAATCCGGTGATCCGAAAAACCGATGTAATCGAACTGTAACTGAACCGATTTTTCAGTATTGAAATTTTATTTATTATTTGTTATATTTCGTTGTTGTTTTTTGATTATTGATTATTGATTTTACCGTTTATTCTAACGCAGATTAGTGATATATATAGTATCATAACAAATTTTGAGAAACAATGTAATACAGAGACTGCAAAAATGAATGAGGAGACTGTGCGGGTTCTTGACCAATGCAAAAAAGAAAGGAAGACGTTTACTATGTGATCAATAAATCAAACTGTATAAATTTAACGGCAAATGATCTAAATGTCAAATAGTACTAAACATATGTGACCAATTTGAAATGTTAAAACATATGTGGTGAAAATAGTTGTGTGGTCGAATAAGTATGATTTTTAATGTCATTTTCCATTTGGTGGGTGATTTTACAATTACCAAAGAGTTATATTGATTTTGTCTAAAACAAAATTCAATTGTCTTTTCTTCTAAAAAATGATTTACTTCAAGTGTCATGATTCCACACTAATTTTCCACAAGTAAATTATTTATATTAAGTTAATTAGGTAATTCTTTTATTAAAAGCCTTGAAATGATATACAAATATATTAAATAGGTAATATATTGTTGTGTTTAAATTACATTTTATGATTAAACTTTTACATGGTGCATTGAGTTATGAATTCATTGTTCTCATAAAGCCTATCCATGCATTTTACCCTCATTTGTTGGGTTCACATAATATAAGTATATTAAAACATAGTATATGTTGATAAGATCTATTGTAATTTTACAATTACCAATGAGTTATATTAATTGTATTCAAAACAAAATTCAACAATTCATGATTGTCATTATTTTGAAAAATAAGTTACTTCAATTGTCATGATTGTACAATAATTTTTCATAAGTAAATTAATTATATAATTTTAATTAGATAATTCTTTTATTAAAACTTGTGAAATGATATAAAAATATATCAAATAGATAATATATTGTTGTGTTTAAATAATTTTAATTGTTTGATAAATATACTTAACATGGTATATGGAATTAGATTTAATTGTTCTCATAAATTCTATTAATGCATTCATGAGTTGGGTCCAACATAATATTAATATATTAGAACATAGTATGTGTCAATTAGATATGTTGTCATTTTGCAATTACCAAATAGTTATACTAATTCTATCCAAAACAAAATTTGGCAGTGTAATTGCCAACTATAATTATTATAAAATATTTTCTCACAAATAATTTAATTATATAAAGTTAATTGTTATTCTGTTTTAATAGTTGGAAATGATATAAAAATATATCAAATATGTAATATAGTGTGATGTTTAAATTATTTTTATTTTTTTGATAATGATATATTACTTAATTGTTCTCATACAATCAATCTATATATTGTGCTTTGTGACAAGTCTAACATAATACATGAGTATATTAGAAAATAGTATTTTTTGATAAGATATCTTGTGATTTTGCAATTAACAAAGAGTTATACTAATTTTGTCCAAAACAAAATTAAGCAGACATTGATTGTTTTTCTTTTAAAAAAATGAGTTACTTTAACTATTACAATAATTTTCAACAAATATTCTAATTATATAAAGTTAGCTATTTAATTTTTTTAAAGTTAGTAAATGATATAAAATATGTAATATATTGTTTGTTTAAATTATTTTAAAATTTTTATAAATTTACTTTTAATGGTATATCGAGTTATGACTTTATTTACCCATAAAGTCTATCAATGCATTGTGATCTCATTTGTTGGATCCAACATAATATCTAATGTGCTTTTTCAATTACCAACGAGTTATACTAATTTCGTCTAAAACAAAAT
Source organism: Utricularia reniformis (assembly GCA_009725065.1). Classification (NCBI taxonomy): domain Eukaryota; kingdom Viridiplantae; phylum Streptophyta; class Magnoliopsida; order Lamiales; family Lentibulariaceae; genus Utricularia; species Utricularia reniformis. Next base: position 171,039 of record RWGZ01001258.1, on the reverse strand, counting down.
TTGGCAGTCATGATTATCATTGGTCTTAGTCTTAGTATTGTGGATATTTGAGTTATTGAGAACTAGTTTCTTGGATAGAGATATTTTATTGTTACAGATGTATTTCATACTTATTACTTAAAATTAGTACAATTGTTCTTGGTAGATGCCTTAAAATAGATTCTTTGTGTTGATATTTGTATGATAATTTTTGAATAGGAGAATGTGTTGCAACGATTTGTGTTGCATGTTTGCGTGTTTTCTTGATATCTAGATTTTTGTTTTTAAAATTTTCCAGTATTGAAATTTTATTTATTATTTCGTTGTTGTTTTTTTATTATTGATTTTACCGTTTATTCTAACGCATATGAGTGATATATATAGTATCATAACAAATTTTGAGAAACAACGTAATACTCAGACTGCAAAAATGAAGGAGGAGACTACGCGGGTTCTTGACCAATGCAAAAAAGAATTGAAAACTAGAAATATATCCATTCAAAATTTAACTACATAATGAAAAGTTAAATTCTCATATGAGTACTTTGCAAACAAGATTGGCAAAAGTAGAGGCCCATGTAGAGGAATTGTCTACTTTGAAGAAGAGGAAAACAGAGATATATGTTGCCTTAGGAATATAAAATTTCATTTTTTGGTTCTGCATAATAAAAAAATGTACAATTTTGAAAGTCTATTTTGGAAAATAAATGTATTAGTGAAAAATCACGCTCTAACAAAAGTGGGTACAAGTAGAAGTACACAATGTACAATTTAAGAATCACCTGTAGATGAGCCTGCAATTTGACAATTAACATGTAAGGAGGTTATAAAAAATTTAGGAGGTTATAAAAAATCTTATCCTAATTCTTATATATTCCTAAACTTAGCGCTATAATACCATACCCTATTTCAATTGTTACAAATGGCCTTGCACGAAAATTGTGTTTAAGATCATTTCCACAAGTCTCCAATATTACAAGCATTATGAGAATCGGTGGAGCTTTTTTGGTGGATAATTGCATGGATTGGAAATACCTTATGACAAAGCAGCATGTCTTTGCATAATTCCTTACTCTATGTAAATCCAAGATTTCAAATAGAGACTGCATACAGAGGTCTGTAAGTGCTTCTAGCACTTACACCGAGACATTTGGTGGTAGATGTGCTACGTATACTCTGGATCCAGAAGTCCTTTGTAAGAGTGAGACTTCATACTGGTCGAGTACAGGACAAAGAAATTGTGAAGAACCTGAAACATTGATATACGAGATTAAAAGTGAGCTTTGGGTTGTTTCTGAGATTAATATTCGACCTTTTCAAGGTATCCGTCTAATGCTTTTGGTTTTGTATGACCTTTTAAGCAAGGTAATATATATTGTGTTGCATGTTCAGAACGTTCTCGACCAGGCAAACCTGTGTACTCATCGAAACGTGTTAGATTTCGATTTGGTCAGCTTGTTGACCCTACTTTGGAAAGTGAATTGACATATTCCCTTGACCAGAAACTCGATGACGATATGTTCATATGGACATATACTTCTCCTGAGTATTCCATGGCAAAGGTTATACATAATATTCCATGTGAATTGCTTCTTTCGTTTTGATAATGATTTTTGAATAGGAGAATGTGCTGCAACGATTTGTGTTGCCAGAGCCTCACCTTATTGATGGTGGATTTATGCAGATCGAGTTGATAGGAAGAGTCGAGAAAAGAGAAATGGATGGGCTATTCTATATGTGGTTAGTGACTTCTCATTCTTTGGTGTATATAAATAATAATGCAAGTGATTTGTGATTTGTGATTTGTGTATTGTGTGGTAGTATAACGACAGTGGATGCTTTGGGATTTCCTCTTAGTCCGTATTTTAGTATGTGTCACACGAAACATGGTGAAGTGGAGTTGATTTACTATAGTTTCATGTTGAGCACTTCACTTGAAAGATGTTGCAGCCAATCAAATATGTGGGCTCAATCTTGCAGTTGCATCCGGTCGGAGTTCTATGAGCGTCATATCTATTATGAAGAACAAAGGATTCAATACTTGTTTGGTTGTTGATGTTATTGGATTAGTTGTTTATGGTTCAATCCCAATAGTATTGTTTGTGGAAAATTAAAGTTTAAGTTATTAGAGAGTTTCCAAGCTTTGTTATTATTACACTCTTTTATAGTTGGGACTGGGAGTGCAACATTTTTCTTCCCTTAAAATTGATAATGATTCATATATCTTTTAAAAATATTGTTTGTGTTGAGTTATTATGAAATTAGATGGGCAAAGCTTCTCTATGAGTGAGATATTTACGATATTTAATAAATAACTAAAAGGATAAAATTAATCTTTAAATTTGATTTTGATTAAAATCTCATTTGTCCAAATAAAAACTTTAGAAATTAATTATAATATAAATACTAAAATTTAAAGACTAATTCTATAAAAAATGATAGAATATAGGAATCCGTTTAATATCTTCGCAGAAAATTATAATTATTACAATCATGAAACTTTAAAGATAAAAATTACCAAAAGTATGAATACTAAATTTATTATTAGAATAATGAAATACCTTACTTTGGGTTATTTATTGCGTTTGGTTATCCATAAATTCGAATGGGTCTAAAATAATAAACGTAAATATGATCCAAGACCCCATTTTGAAGACTAAAACATGATGAATAACAATGAAAACGGGCAAATAACACCAGAAACATGGATTCAGTTCCCTAAGAATTTGCGTTTCTTGGTTGTGTTCATGTAAGGTCTAAGGACCCATTCAGTCTGCGCCTCCTCTTGATCCATAGTTCCTAATTTTATCTGCAAATGACAAATTTGATACACAAAATCAATCTATTTTGTATATCAGAAAGCCAACTAATCTCAAGTGTACCTGATAAAGTTTTAACTCAAACCGAGGACCGATTTCTTTCAGCTCAATGGATTTCGGACCTCCTCTCTTATCGTAGACATGATTCCTACAAATTGGACATTAAAATTACGCTAAACAATCATAAGATTTACTTCTAAAACAAACAATACCAACCTGAAAGAGATATAGTCAGAACGGTTAGCAAAAGTTAGTATACGCTTTGTATCTGGCTTGGGTACAGGAAATAAATACTTGAGAATATTTGCTGTCCTTTCACCTAACTGATCAATATTAAGAATATGAGTTACTACAACTTATTAAAATTAACATGAATCAATCACAAACCTTCGTAGAAAAGTTATCAATAACTAGATGGGGGTAGGCTTCAGGCATAGTTCCAATGGCTTTTTTGTCTTTGATATCATGTCTTGTTACCTATAATTGGTTGGTAATGTATGAATGGATACATATAATATGAATGTTGAATAATAGAATTGTGTGTATTCACTAACCACATTCAGTAACTCAAAGTAAGCTGTAGGACCAAACGGAAGATGGCTGATTATCATGCCATCTGGTACACCACGATGTTCACGGATTAAGATAACATCTGTAAAATCATGTGCTCGACAGGTTTCAATTATTTCGGATATCACCTGTGGTTGAAAAGGGCTATATGAGCTTGTGGAATATAGCTACAAATGACAAATAACAGTCTTGATATGATGTAGACTACAATTGGTCAAATCTACTACAATGGAATTTGCAACAAACTCTTCCATTTCGTTTTAAGGCAAACAATGAATATTTAGAAAAGCTTGAAACCAACCTGACCACCTCTGTTCATCCGCTGCGAATTTGGAAATACAAACTTTAATTCCTACAGGATCAATAGCGACTTCAATAAGTGGATGCAATCAGAAAAAGAAGTCTACTACAATTTTTATGCAAACATAACAATTGAAAAAATTGCAATACATGACATTTGAACACCTTAACAAACTGAATAAGGGGAACACTGGGGTTCCGGGATGTAGTCAACAAAATTTTAGGATCACTATCCGTTGCATTGGCATATTCATCGTCAATGGATGAATGAGGATCTATCGAGAACAAAATCACAAGAAAAAAAACATGCCCTCATTGTTCCAAAAAAATAACCAATATTTATATCAAGGCAAATTCACAGACCAGCAGTGTTTTCATCTTCGAGATCGATTTCTTTGCGAAGAACTGCTTCCTCATTTCGAAGTTCAGTGGGGATTGGCTTGTTCTCTAGTCGAATGAGAAGAACAATTATTTAAAAAAGAAGTTTGGTGTTAATTTTTGCAACCAGAAGCAAAAATTACCTTCTAAAGCTTCACGAATCTTAATCTTCTTTTCATGAAGTAACCTTTCCTTTCCCTCCAAACTTTTCCGGTACAGATACTCCCTCCTTAGTCTGATGTTTCTTCTTAACATGCTTTTTTTATGTGCTACACTATTCATCACAAAAGATAAATATCAACGAAACCTCCAATTTAATTTTAAATTTCTACTTGAGGCTATTAAATATTGAAAATGCCAAATTCAAATACAGCAAAGCCAATCCCTTTCCCACCACTAACGACGTCTAAAGAATTCAATTTTGAAACACAGATGACATTTTTTCAGTTGATACAGTGTTCCTAAGGAACTAAAGTAGGAACAGATGTGCAGGCATTCAGAATGAGTACGAGATTGTGTTCAGATAATGAAAAACCATCACAGTGCCCTCAAAAACCCACCAAAAAAGTTCCCAATTCGGATTTTGCTATCAAAATCTCATACCTCAAAATCCTGACACAATCAACGGAAACAAAAAGGAACGATGAATGAAATTTCGCGTGGTCACTTACCTCCTCCTAGTCAATGAGGACGAACTACTCGACGAGATGATAGCGCGGTGACAACGCTCGAATCAGGCGGCAACGGTAGGGGAAGATTCAGTTCGCTTCGCCCCGTAAGGGCTGTGAGAATTGTAGGGTAGAAAGGAGGCCCACAAGGCTACACATTGGGCTTCATATTGCAATTATCAAGCCCAATTAATATGGGTTTCCCATGGACTTACCCGCAGTTAACCATATAGAAAATTCAACACGCAATATGAAATTAAAATTCACAAAAATAACATTCAATCAATATATTGTGGATCCGGGAAGCGGATTCGTCGAAGAGGGGAAGCAGAAGCGACGAATCGAGAAACTTAGAAAAAACTATTTTACGAATGTTGTGATACATTTACAGTAAAATAAATAATAATATTTAAATCTTTTAAATATCAAGTTATTAGTCAAATAAAGTTCTAATGCAAATACAATACTATCTAAATAATAATACTTCATCAATATTTTTAATCTATTTGCGAAAAAATTAATCAAAATAATTATTTGTATATTTTTTTACTATTTTCACCAATTTTATATCTTTCAATATAAGGATAAATATTTTTTTATCAAGATACAAATTTCAAATCTAATATTCTATGTGTTTATCAAAATAAAAATATTAATTTTATGAATATTACAATTTAAAAATTATTTTTTTAAAATCTGGACGCTTCGAAGCTGCTTCGTCACGCTTCGCCCTGCTTCGGAAGTGGGAGCTTAAGACATTAGGCGCTTCCCCGCATCATAGGTGTACAGTACAATCAAATTTAATGTTATTTCTTACTAAGCAATTTGATTCCTAAAATAATCAGCAATGAATATAAAAAGAATTGTGGATTAGAAAATGAATTACGATAAAATAAATCAATTATTAATTTTATGTAACAATTTATTTCAATGAGTCCAATTAAGATTAACAATTTAAAATAAAAATAACTCATAATTTATAGAAATAACTCTTATAATTACTATCAGGCATATAAAATTACCTACTAATCAAATATTAAACTATTAACCAAACCAACTTGTGTATAGCTAGATACAAATCATGATTAAATTAAGTAGACATAATGAGTTTGTTTGATTCAATTTTTACAATGAAATTGTGGTGATCTGTATGTAGATATAATAATCAAAATTTTTTAAATATATTTGTTAAAATTTTTGTATTATAATTGAGATTTATGTAAAAATATTAATATTTTATTTTATATAAATAATTAATAAATATAATAATATAATAATATTATAATTATTAGAAATAAAGATAAATTAATTATTTTTAAAATCAGAATGATTTGACATTTGATTTAGTGGTGATGAAATATTGTTTTTTAACATGCCTCAAATTAGTTTTTGTTTTGTATCATAAACAAAATGAATTTAACCCAGTGCTGATAAAACATTATTTTTTAACACAATTTTAAATTATCTAATATTAACAATTTTGTTCATTATTGTTATTGTTTATAATAATTAAAAATAATGAAGAAAAGGGAGGGAAAATGGAATCGAATAATTGTACTTACAATCCTCCGGCCACGCGCTGTCGGCAATCATTATTTTGTCTCCCACTCTTCTTACATTCCTTGCTTCGTTTTTCAATAAGCATCACATTTTATTAATAAATACAACAATATAAGTTAAATTTTAGGACAAAGAATATAATTTGATATGACATCACATAACATATATTATTTTATTTGTTAACTCTTAATATAAAAAAATTCAAATAGATATTTAATTTATTTTTTTATATTAAATTTGGTCACGATATTATAATTTCTTGAATGATTAAATTTAATCATTTTTAATGTACCACATATACTTTGATGATAAAAACTCTGAGCATGGTAAATATTATACATGAGAATAATTAAATCAAGCATTTTTTATATAATTATTATTCATATGCTTATTATTAAAAATATTTAATAAAAAATGAGTTAATAATTTCTCAATTTAATTATGTTTTCAATTTAACTAACCAATCTTGCCTTAAATCCAATAATTATTAAAAAGAGTGATCTTTGTCATTGACATTTAAACTTTATAATAGTGTAAATGCAGTGTATTTAAAGTTTGTAAAGTATATACAAAATCCATGAAGTTAATATAATATTCGCGGTTAACCCCTAAACTTTTAAATATTGTAAAACCGTATCCTCAAAGTTTAAGAATTGAGTAGTTGACACCTGAACTTCCAAAATCATTTATATTTGACTCTTATACTGGTTAATATTTTAAACGTATCCAAAATTTGTATTTGACAAATTAACCTTGAAAAGATGTTATGAATATATTTCCAAACTTTTAAAATTTTGAAAATAACGCATAAATTGTCAAAACCACTTATACGAAAAAAGACGAAAATCGTTATTATTCACTCGAGTGTCATTCTTGAACGGTTTTGAAACTTCAGAAACTTCTGATGCAATTTACAGATTTTGGGTATTGTCTTTACATTATTTTAAACATTAGAGATCAATTACACAATTTTCTCTTATACAAAATTAAGTAACTAAATATGAATTTTAGTTTACCATGATTAATTATTAAACATTGATGATTACGTTTTTAGACATAGAAAAAATTCACAAAATTTATTAATATTAATTTGAAATATTTGTAAGTTTTTTAAATGAAATATATAATTTAAAAAGAATAATCTGACTACTGTGGCATGATCAGATCAGAGCGACCCCTGTTTTGGAGACACTGTGAATTCTTCTCAGCGACAGTCTCTGCAAAAGCTCTTCTTCTTCTTCCCGCTTTGTTGAATAATCCCACTTACAAATTCATCTCTCTCTCTCTACTACCTTTACTATAAAAACCCATGAAATGAAATGAATCGTCTTCAAAAAAGCTTTCTTATGGGGGGGACTATGATGGAAAGAAAAGCCATGAAGACAACTTTGCAGCCGAATCAGCCAGAGCCGGAGCAGCTACCTTGCCCACGATGCAGTTCTATGCATACTAAGTTCTGTTACTACAATAATTATAACTTCTCTCAGCCTCGTCATTTCTGCAAGTCTTGCCGTCGTTACTGGACCAACGGTGGTACTCTTCGTGATATTCCCGTGGGTGGAAGTAGTCGCAAGAGTGCGAAACGGTCTCGTACTGTGGAGTCTTTATCGTCTCCTCATCATGATTTCCGTCGCATGCCACCACCGGCGCAAATCCCGATGACAATGGATCGGGCACCGTTTATGGGTGAAGGGAAGGTTTGTGGGAGCTTTACTTCGTTGTTGAATACCACCCATGGTGCAGGTATTCTGGCTCTGGGTGGTTTTGGACTAGACGATGCCGGTTTTGGAATCGGAAGAGCGGTTTGGCCGTCTTATGGAATAGCGGAGGGTGGACCGGGCTCCATCGGTGGTGGTGGTTCAGCGGTGGCAAGTCACACGTGGCATTTGTATAACGGTGACGCCGGTAGCGGTTTTGTGGGTAGTGATTATCTTGGTTTTCCCGATCTTGCTATTTCCACTCCTGCTACATTTCTCAAATGAATGTATTTTGCCTTTTTCTTTTATCTTGGGCCATTACATGTTGCCATCTTCAATCCCTGTGAAGTTAAATTTAACAGTAAGTAAACTCGCCGGCTTTGGCGGCGCCGTTGACGGCAGTGATTTTAATTTAACGCATTTAAATCCCAATGAGTATCAGTACAATAGAGAACATTAAAAGTACATTCCCCAGTAATCCCAAATAAGGCGATCGTTTAAGATTGTTTTGCTTGTCTTAATCATTACAGTATCATAAGAAAGTTGCCCCAAGCACCATTAGTTGCTTTGAATGTATCCAAGTGCAATATATTTATCAAGAATCACAGCAGTACATGAGCCTAACATGAAAGTTCTAAAACATAAAAGTAATATGTGTATGATATTCCAATCTTTAAGTTATCAGATTGGCTGTGTATTCTTTTGGAGCCACTTGTACGCAGAACCATCGAGCAACGGCGAAACCTGCCGATGAAAAGATTCAAAAACGATTTACAGTAACCAGAGAACTGGAGTAATTAACACTTGTGTGTTTTTTCATGGTGAAGAGAATATTACAGAATGAGAACTAACAAACCTTCTCCCAGACTTGTTTGTGGTAATCATTTAGCCAGTCGAGCTCTGTCGCCGAGAGTAAAGATACATCGACCAATTTCGTCTGCTTGAATTACGAGAATAACAGCTAGATTCTAATGAAAATAAAATGAAGAATGTAAACTATTGTCACCTGAATTGGAACAAATGTGAGCTTTTCGAAACCGAGGTATTCCACCCCTCCAAACCTATTTGGTGTTTTGATATCTTTGACATAAAGGAGATTCTAAGAAAAACAATGCAAATGAAGTAGTTATTAGGCTATTTAGAGAAGCAGTAAAAGTATAGAAAGGGCTAGATAAATACTTCAATCCGAATGCCAAACGCATGATCTTCATAGTATCCAGGTTCATTGCTGACAATCATGCCTTTTAGCAATGGAGTCATGTTGCCATAACGGAAGCTGATACTTTGGGGGCCTTCATGTACATTTAGTGCAGCTCCTACGCCATGACCCGTACCTAGTTTGTATAAGGAATAGAAAGTTAACGAGAAATTATATATGGATTATTGTTCATAGGGAGTGCAAATACCGTGGCGATAATCAAGGCCAATCTTCCATAATGATGATCTTGCGAAGGCATCCAATACAAAACCAGGGTAATTTTCAGGAAAAACAGCTTGATCAAGAGCAATATGACCCTAGAAAACATTTAATGCTTCATGAGTTAGCGATATTGCTTTGATATGTGCGTAGAAAAAACTTTGGCGAGTATATTGAAACCTCTTGAAAACAAGTTTATCAACCCCACATTCTACTGCTTTTTCAGGTGCTTTGTAACTTCACTCTACGCATGCTATTGTGCTTGAACTTGAAATCTTATAAAGCAAAAATACCTTTAAAACTCTTGTGAAACATTCCTTCTCCCATGAAGAAGGTTGACCAAAGTGTACAGTCCGGGTAACATCTGTGGTCCCATCTATATACTGAGCTCCACTGTCAAGTAAAAAGAGTTTATCGGCTTCAACAATGCTACAGCTTTCAGTTTCTGGTTTGTAATGGATGATAGCCCCATTGGCTCCCGAGGCTGAATAGAAAAAATACGAGCAAGTCTCATTGAAAGCATGATACGTATTTAAGAACAAAATATCATAACATTAAAGTAACCATCTAACTTTGAGATATCCTACCATAGCAACAAATAACCACCAGTACACACACAAGCTGATTAAAAACTGAAAACAGAAGAATCTACTTAAATAAATGAGCTGAGACCACTTTTTGAGAGCTTGAGCCGAGAAAAGTATATTAAGAAATCCAAAGATGAGATGAAGTACCACTTATAGTATCAAAACTTGTGTCCAAAAATCCATCCTGCATTGAACGAAATTGAAGAAGTTTTGTGGCAACATCTACTTCAGTCAAAACTACTCCCTTGCAAATTTCCTCCTCTATCCAAGCCCAAAACTGTGCTAGAGCTGCTGCATCTCTGCATAAAAATCATTGGATAGATAATCGATACTTTTGTAAACATAGATGCTGTTATTATCAATGATATATTATGTCATCATACACTTTGAATTCCAAATGATCAGTTTCTAACAATTCTAGACCTAATATCAGTGCGCGAAATAAAGAGAAACAAAAGTGGAATAGCTCATGCACAGACCTGAGATGTGCTTGGCGCATTCCTTCTAACTCAGCTTCATTTTTCACAGCTTTAGCCAGAGAAATAGGTGAGCTTTTATATACAACTGTAGATATTTTCTTGGTGTTCTTAGATCTCATTGATCCAAAATATTTATCATACGCCAGATTGTATGTGTTGACAATAGCAGCACTAACAGATGACTTGTCAAACCACATGGACTCCCCTTTTGATGCTAAACTGTAAAAAAAGTTATGGCACGGTATAATTCATTAATGAAAGATCAAGTTAAGAGTGATAATAAAATATTTCTGTTAACGGATCATTTGAATATTAATTGCTGAGAACTTATGGAGATGCGTGAAACCTTTCGATTTCAGGAAGAATGTCTTTATAGGCTCTTGTCTCAATCCCAGCATTTTTTAGATACTGCTTTACTTCAAGCCCAATTTTGGCTTCATCGATAAATAATTTTGCTCCATCGAGCTCCACAACCAAATATGCATAGGCAACAGGAGAATGTGGCACATCACTGCCTCTCTGGTAGCAAAAAAACAGTATTAAGGCAAAAGCAAGCCGCAAAATAACAGCAACAATGATCTAATCATCTTTAGGTAAGATCCATAGTGCATCAAGCACCAGTTAGACAACCAATGCAGAAGCTAAAAGTTTCTGAATCTCACAGAATTACCAAGTTTAGTATCCATGCTATTTCATCCAGCATTGATATAACAATAGCAGACGAGCCAGTACTCCTTAGTTCAGATCTCAATGAAGCTAGCTTCGATGCCACATGTAAACCTGCATACCTGAGGTCATGTATCCTGACATGATTATTGGGGGGTTCTGGCCTGGATTCTTTCCATATCTCATCGACTAAATTCACACCATACAAGTAGACTAGCTCATGATTCTTCAGAGAGATGGCTTGCTCCAGTTCTTCTGCGGCATCGGAAGAAAATAGGAACTGGATCCTTCATAAAAATCACAGAGCGTGGAATACTGAGATCATATATAAGAAAATTCACAAACAACACGCAAAATAACAGAATGCTGTTCTGAGTAGTCATTGTATGATTACAATCATGCAACATTCCATGCTTTAGTATTTCATGCATCTTTTAATGTTGCTAGTTTGTTCAAGCAATTTATGAAATGACATGTGGTTTCTGCAGTACAAGAACTATAATTCACTCACTGGATCTATTCCTATTCTGGAACCAGGATTCAGTACATCATTAAGCCATTCACTGGTTGATGGCACCCCAAAATTACCAGCTCTCATGAGAATCCAACTCGACGGCAACTGTTTTTCAGCCTGGTTATCAGAAGAGAAACAAGTGAGACTATGATAAACCAGCAATTTGTGTAAAAATATTTTAGAATTTTTTTAGTATCTTGACCTGGAGAAAGTATCGTCCATCTGTCCACAGGGCTGCTTTATCTTTTGTGACCACAGCTGTTCCTGCACTCCCAGTAAAACCTGATATGTACGCTCTCCTTGAGTAACATTCGGCGATGAATTCGCTCTGGTTGGAATGAATCCTCCATCAACAAATGGAACGCTAGTATGAGAAAGACTTAAACTTTCACAAAAGCAAACCTGATGAGCATCCTGAGAAGGAATGATGTACGCATCAATGTTGATATTTGGCTTGCTAAAGAGCTCACGAAGGGCGGTGATCTTATTATCATCAGTTTTCGAGGTTTCAGGCTTCTTCTTTCGTAAATCCGACGAGGGTTTGGCCGTTATAGAGGCGGATATCTGGAGGCGGGGATGACTCCGAAATATTGGGGAAAATCTTGGGAATGGGAGGTAAATAGTATTACTGACTGATCTGGAGCCGTTTGAGAAGAAGCAGAAACGCGTGTAAGAACGAAGATCGAAGGAACAAGGAGAAAGCATTCTTGCTTTGGAGAGTGACACACCAATTTCCATGAAATCTTCAATTCCCGGACTTCCGATGGCTAGGAAGAGATGAAAAGAAGGATAAGGATAAATTGCAAAATTGCCCCATATGTTCAGCATATTAAATATTTCCCCTTTACTTTTCAACTTATATCAAATTTCGGCCTCATAAATTATGCAAGATGCACCATTGATCGATGGGTAACCGAGCTTTTTATCTCATATTTCATGTTGAGTTTGTATTTTATAGCACTACATGGTCGCCATTTACAAAAGCATTTCACAATTACGACTACTACTAAAATTGTTAAACGTATACTCCACATTAAGGTTGGGTAAATGACAAACACTTATGTAGTTGCGAAACATTTTCGCATTTCTTCCATGCAATCGCGAGATTGAATTGTTCTTCCTCTAGCCCCCAACACCTCCCATTTATCCATCGTTGGTCATCTTCCGATAAGTGATATTGTCATCCGATTTTTATTTTTTCGGTGTTAAAAATGTTACAGATTTGTAGGGTTTTTTCTAATTTCGTGTGTTAGTCCATTCGAAAGTGTTTCCTCTTGATTCATGTTTTGATTATTTGCTCTCGGTATCTCAACATGGTTTTAGTAATGTTTGGAAGTTTTAATATTTTTTGTGGTTTTTTGCTTATTTGCTCTTCTCATTCTTCCTCTTTTTCCATGTAACATTTTCTTTATATTTCTCTATAAATCTCATTCTTTCTCTTTTCCCAGCGACATTTTCCCTGCGACATATTCCCTTCATTTCTCTCTAAATCTCTTTTTTCTTCTTTTCCAGCGACATTTTCCCTATGACATATTCCCTCCATTTCTCTCTAAATCTCATTCTTCCTCTTCGTGCCACATTTTCTTTGTGATATTTTCCATCTATTTCTCTCTAAATCTCATTCTTCTTATCTTCCCTACGACATTTTCCCTGTGATATCCCAAGAATCGGCACCACAACATGCATCTTAAACGAGATTGTGTACCTATTAGATACTCAGACCACCGACCCTCATTCCAAGCTAGTGTTGAAGTGTTACCTAGGTGACTTCAGTTAACAAAACAAGCGTTTTCTTTCTTTCTTTAGGTATGTCAACTTTTTTTCTTAATTTCTTTCTTTATATGCCTCTCTTGTTTTCCATACTTCTTGTTCTTGGTAGGTGTTGATTCTTTGTGTTTAACCATTTCTTTTAAAAAAGCAGATGGCTGATATAACTTGTATGATGACAAATCTTGAGAATGATATTATTTCTAGAATTGCAAAAATGAAGGAAGAAAGTGAGCGGGATCATGAAAAATGGAAAGCTGACTTAAAAGTCAAAGATATATATATTGAAGATCTTAACAAAGAAATTGAAAACCTAAATTCTCAACTAACTACTGTGCAGAAAAGATTGTCCGACTATGAGGCCACTGAAGAAGAGAAAAACACAATTGGGAGTTTCATTAGGACTATAAAATGTCATTTCTTTGGATTTTGATAATCATTTGAATAGTAATTGCTCATACTTTTGGAAAAGCATGAAACCTTTCAAACATCATATTCCCATAATATTGTTGTAGTTCAATAACCTTGCACTAACAAACAAAATGTATCCTCCTGAATGAGTTCAAACAAAACATTCTCTAAAAAGTACAGAGTGTTTATCGTTTGGATGCTTATTGCTTCCTATAAAGAATCTAACAAGAGGTCATGTAATTTGTTGTTATCTATGTTGTGTTTATGAGTACAGATTCAAATTATCATAGGCCATCACTGATAAAATAGTGTTGATTACCATTAACCTGACAAGTAGAGAACACCCATATAATGAAAATTGATGAGAATGTTAGTATACATTTACATAATCGATCATGTACACTAATATTCGTATAGAAATCTTGACAAAACATTATTTAAAAAGTGTTACACCAAATAAGTGTGACATCTTTTGAATTATGTTTCATGAGTATTGAAATTCTATTTGTTACATTCATCTATACGTTGTAAATTTGATTTTGATATAGATACTTTATTGTTGCATATGTGTTCTATACTTCTTATTTACAATTGTTACAGTTGTTATTGGTAGGTGCCTTAAAGATATATTAAAATTGATTATTGGTTTAATATTAAAAATACAGATGGCTGATATAAATGAAATTATAACCAATTTTGATAAAGATATTAGTTCTCAAATTTCAAATATGAAAGAGAAAACTGAGCGCGTTAATGAATAATGGAAAACTGAATTGAAAGATAAATATATTTGTATTCAAGATATATCTAAAGAAATTGAGAAACTAAAATCTCAGTTAGCTACTATGCAGAAAAAATTGTCCGAGTTAGAGGCCAAATTAGGTCAACTGTCTACTTTGAATATCAGTGCTACGTCGAAGAGTTATGTATCAGAATTATAGATGATTTTGGGATATAGAGATAAATGTGTTATTGTGTACAAACGAACAAATAAAGAACATCCTGATAATGAAAACTGATGAGAATGTTAGTATACGTTTACATAATCGATCGTGTACATTAATATTCGTATAAAAATATTTACAAAATATGCTCTAAAAAGTGTTACAACAAATAAGTGTGACATCATTTGAATTATGTTTCATGAGTATTGAAATTCTATTTGTTACATTCATCTATACGTTGTAAATTTGATTTTGATATAGATACTTTATTGTTGCATATGTGTTCTATACTTCTTATTTACAATTGTTACAGTTGTTATTGGTAGGTGCCTTAAAGATATATTAAAATTGATTATTGGTTTAATATTAAAAATACAGATGGCTGATATAAATGAAATTATAACCAATTTTGATAAAGATATTAGTTCTCAAATTTCAAATATGAAAGAGAAAACTGAGCGCGTTAATGAATAATGGAAAACTGAATTGAAAGATAAATATATTTGTATTCAAGATATATCTAAAGAAATTGAGAAACTAAAATCTCAGTTAGCTACTATGCAGAAAAAATTGTCCGAGTTAGAGGCCAAATTAGGTCAACTGTCTACTTTGAATATCAGTGCTACGTCGAAGAGTTATGTATCAGAATTATAGATGATTTTGGGATATAGAGATAAATGTGTTATTGTGTACAAACGAACAAATAAAGAACATCCTGATAATGAAAACTGATGAGAATGTTAGTATACGTTTACATAATCGATCATGTACATTAATATTCGTATAAAAATATTTACAAAATATGCTCTAAAAAGTGTTACAACAAATAAGTGTGACATCATTTGAATTATGTTTCATGAGTATTGAAATTCTATTTGTTACATTCATCTATACGTTGTAAATTTGATTTTGGTAGAGATATTTACTTTATTGTTGCATATGTGTTTTATACTTCTTGTTTACAATTGTTACAGTTGTTATTGGTAGGTGCCTTGAAGATATATTAAAATTGATTTTTTGTGTTGATTATTGGTTTAATATTAAAAATGCATATGGTTGATATAAGTGAAATTATGACAAATTTTGATAAAGATATTAGTTCTCGAATTTCAAATATGAAGGAGGAAACTGAGCGCGTTCATGAACAATGGAAAACTGAATTGAAAGTTAAATAACTTGTATTCAATATATATTTAAAGAAATTGAGAAACTAAAATCTCAGTTAGCTACTATGCAGGAAAGATTTTCCGAGTTAGTGGCCAAATTAGGTCAATTGTCTACTTTGAATATCAGTGCTACGGCGAAGAGTTATGTATCAGAATTATAGACGACTTTGGGATATAGAGATAAATGTGTTATTATGTACAAACAAACAAATAAAGAACACACGGATAATGAAAACTGATGAGAATGTTAGTATACGTTTACATAATGGATCATGTACATTAATATTCGTATAGAAATCTTGACAAAACATTCTCTAAAAAGTGTTACACGAAATAAGTGTGAGATCCTTTGAATTATGTTCCATGAGTATTGACATTTTATTTGTTACATTCATCTTTATGTTGTAAATTTGATTTTGGTAGAGATACTTTATTATTGTAGATGTGTTCTATACTTTTTGTTTAAAATTGTTACAGTTGTTATTGGTATGTGCCTTAAATATATATTAAAATTGATTTTTCGTATTGATTATTGGTTTAACATTAAAAATGCAGATGGCTGATATAAGTGGTATTATGACAAATTTTGATAAAGATATTGGTTCTCGAATTTCAAATATGAATGAGGAAACTGAACGCGTTCATGAACAATGTAAAACTGAATTGAAAATTAATGATACTTGTATTCAAGATATATCCAAAGAAACTGAGAAACTAAAATTTCAGCTGACTACTATCCAGAAAAGATTGTCAGAGTTAGAGGCCAAATTAGGTCAACTTTCTACTTTGAAGATCAGTGCTACGGCGAAGAGAAAAGTATCAGAATTAGAGACGACTTTGGGATATGGAGATAAAAGTGTTATTGTGTACAAACGAACAAATAGAGAACACCCGGGTAATGAAAACTGATGAGAATGTTAGTATACGTTTACATAATCGATCATGTACACTAATATTCATATAGAAATCTTGACAAAACATTCTCTAAAAAGTGTTACAAATAAGTTGACATCTTTACTACACTTGTCATGTCAAATTTCAACTAGATTAGTTTTGTTATGGAGTATTGGAGTTTCAACCTAAAGCTAACCTTCTTCATCAGTCATTTTCTTCGTCCATCCTTGAAACGATTTGAACGAATTGGATTGGGTCTCGTTTTCTGTCTCTCGTTCAAAAAGATAGGAAAATCTTCATCTCTGGTGTCAGATGATACATTTGTAACAGGAATGAAAGTCATTCTATCCAAGCATTGATCTACACCAGCATTCAGATCAAAATTCCTAGACTCGGAATCAACAACTTTTGTATCATTTGTTGATTCATCAAACTTGGAGTATTTATTGGCTGGACTTGAAATTTGCTTCATGCCTTCGTGAGAAACACCAAAAATAGTTTTAGAATCGGTGCGAGGGGATCACCCATGTCCCCTTCCTCTGCCTCGTCCTCTTCCTCAGCCAGCACTACTCATATGGCATGTTTCTTGCTGCAATGAATGACATTCAGACAACAATGAAAACATTCTTATTATTAAAATTGAGAATATAAATAATCAAAACATACAGCAGTTCCTCTCTTTAATTCTTCATAACATTCCTCAACAACTTTCCTGTAAGTTAACAAATATAGTTCAGCAATTGATTAAGAGGAAAGCTACAAGCATTCGGGCAACAATGCAACATCGGAATGAAGACTCGAAGGGTGAAAATATAAAAACCTTCTTTTCGATGAATCTAAAGCACCATCAGAATTGCTATAGTCAGGAACCTTAATAACAACTTCCTTCAGAAAGTCAAATACATTATAACTGTGCACACATTATTTTCTGCATGACCAGAAAGGAAAAAAAGTGAGGTGAAGTGTTGAATTTTGTATCTGAAATACTAAAAGCACATATATATCTCACCAAAAGTATATAACTTCTAAAAAATGGAACATGAAGAAAAGAATGGACCATATAAACATGATCGACGATGTCAACATAGTTTAGGAAAGTTCATTCAGTGTAAGAGAATGACGATCAAGTGAAAGAATTGCTACAAGAGGAACAAGTTCATGATAAACAAATATTTTGCAAACCAAAAACTATGATTACTTAAGAAACGTACGCAACCCTCAAGTTTAGACGCAGATTAAAACTATCCAAAAATTCACTAAACCACAATCCAATCTCTAAAATAAACTAGATAACACAAGGAAACAACTAAATAAACTAGATTTTTTTCTTTAAAAAAACAGTAAACCAAGTTGGGGAAGAATTGCACTTACAAATGAAGAGAACTAATAGTCTTGGCTCCCCTGTGCACAGTTATGTCATATGTCCGGTCACAAAGATCTTGCAAAAATAACTCCAGAGCTTTAGCTGTGTCATAAGAAAAGCAATTAGTCATATTTAAACTAAATACACCCCAAGAAAGATGAACCATCACAAATTCAGACTTACAGACTAAAACATGCACTGCCATTGCAATCTTTCCAACATCTTCATCAGCCTGCATTATCTTTTTAATCTGAACCTGATAAATGTATGCACATATTATGTTACCTCAAACTACTTCATGCCAAAGCATATCCCGTGTTCTAAAAAATCAACATTTGCCATAAGCCAGTAACAGCTTGCAGAGTGACTCAAATAAGAAAAGCATATCTCGAGAATTAATACACAACAAGTGCTCATTGTCTGAAACCTTAATTTCTGCAAAACAATGTATATTAAATGAACAAAGAATGAATCTTACAGCAGGAAATCGTGTATCCAGCTTCTTTCGCATGGTGTACACAGGATCACTCAGGCATACGAAGATCTCAGAGAATTATAACTCTAATTAGCAAAATCAAAGTTTCGCAGCTCATCCAAAACCTCTTCAGTTCTGAAAACACCATAAAGTCGCAATAGAGAGCTCTCAGTAAGATAAAGGACAAAAACCACAACGACCACATCAGTAGATCTGACTGCAGAGACCAGTACATATCAAAACATCAATTTTACGCCTATTTCTATCAAATAATCCGCGACAATGGCGTTTGCAGCAGATTACAGTTAAAATTAAATGCTTTCGAATTTGATTTGGGGCTGGGTGGTAGCCCTAACAGAAGTGGGTACAAATGGGACAGCATAATGTATAATTTAAGAAACAAGCACATATTGGGCTTGGAATTTGACAACGGCCAATTAACGATCTAAGGCCCGATATTTTAACCGGGAAATGTCTATCTAATACATTCCTCTTTAACTACTTAAAACCCTAATTGTATCAAATATAAAATGGGTATGGTGGTGCCCTGCCCCTACCTATATTAGTGTTACCAAAACATTAATATATGTTTTAAATTTGCATGTGGTTAGTTAAAATTAAATTACCATTAATTAGTAGGATGATAAATAATTAATAAATAACCAAAGCCATGAAGAGAAACTGGTTGGCGCCATGTTCATACTTCTAGAAGATGGACACCGATCCGCTTCTAGAACCAACACAACAAGAGCTGCAGACGTAACAGCTTAGCGAAGACGACGACTTTTTCACATTTCTTTAATTAGTTTAACTGTAAATTAACGGAAAATTTTGTATGCATAGGTCATAGGGATCGAACGCTGACTATGTTCTATTAGTTTGCTGGTCACCCACGACACTTCATTCCGCTTTCTCTGTGTATTTTTTAAATTATCAAGCTGTTTCTGGGATTCTTAGTATATGATCACAAGGGCGATCATTTAAGCGTTTGACTGTAAGGTTTGAGTAGGAATTTGTTATGGTCATTTTAACAGGCAATGCTATTGTAAAGGAAACTTCTTCGCTAAGGGATTTACTTTGATTTCTGAAGGTTTTTTTGGTGCTCGTGTGTTGAGGTGGGTCCTTGATCTTTGTGGATTGAGATTGCTTTATCTTTGTATGGTTTGTACTTTTTTGGGACTGTTGCTTAAATGTTTTGACTTTTTAGTTGGGATCATAATCTGGGTATATTGCAATTCTGCATGTTTTGGTATTTTACGGCTTGAATAATATGGAGTTCTGCTATTGGGAAGAATCGCTGTTCTTTGAACCGCATAAGGGCCTTTATTGATTTGGGAAAGAAGACTTTTTATCGTTTAATCGATGGAAGCATATACCCAAAATGAAATTCATGAAAGCCCTCATGAAGATGCAGATTTTGGTGCATTTTCTACTCACGACGCAAAGAGGATGATACTCTTCAATGATTTGGGATCTAAATCTGAAAAGGATGCGGATTTAGGAGTCTTCTCGGGTTCTAATAAAGAGATCAGTGATGAAGATGCAAGACAAGTTTACATAAATGATCCAGGAAGAACAAATCTGAAGTTTGAATATCCAGTTAACAAGATAAGGACATCCAAGTATTCTATATTGACATTCTTACCCCGTAATATATTCGAGCAATTTCGACGTGTTGCTTATATATATTTTCTAGTGATTGCAGTTTTGAATCAGATTCCACAGCTTGGTGTTTTCGGTCGAGAAGCTTCTGTTTTGCCTTTAGCTTTTGTGCTTCTTGTTTCTGCTGTCAAAGATGGATATGAAGATTACAGAAGGCACAAATCAGATAAGTTTGAGAATAACCGTTTAGCCTTAGTTCTTACTAAAGATGAGTTTCAGCTGAAAATTTGGAAAAATATATGTGTAGGAGAGATCATAAAAGTATCGAAAAATGAAACTATTCCTTGTGACATTGTGTTGCTTTCTACTAGTGATTCTACTGGTGTAGCTTATCTGCAGACTGCAAATCTCGACGGTGAGTCAAATTTGAAGACACGATATGCAAAGCAAGAGACTCAGATAGCAAATCCAGAGAACATGATTAGTGGAGTGATTAGGTGTGAAAAGCCAAACAGAAACATTTATGGTTTTCATGCAAATATGAATTTAGATGGAAATGATACTTCATTGGGACCTTCCAATATTATTTTGCGTGGATGTGAGCTTAAGAATACTGAATGGGCAATTGGGGTTGCAGTTTACTGTGGAAAAGAGACTAAAGCAATGCTTAATAACTCCGGGGCTCCATCGAAGAGAAGCCATCTTGAGACTCGTATGAACAGAGAAATAATTTACCTTTCATTTTTTCTTGTTGCTTTGTGTGTCGTAGTTTGTACCTGCTATGGTCTTTGGCTGAATTGGCACAATGATGAGTTGAATCTGATGCAATTTTTCAGGAACAAGTTCGATTCCGGCGAAAACTATGACTATTATTCTGAGGGACTAAACATATTATTTGATTTCCTTATGGCTATAATTGTCTTCCAAGTCATGATTCCAATTGCTTTGTACATTTCGATGGAAATTGTTCGTCTTGGTCAAGCGTATTTCATGATACGAGATAAAGATATGTTTGATGAATCGACTAACTCAGGGTTCCAGTGTAGAGCCTTGAACATAAATGAAGATTTGGGACAGATAAAATATGTGTTCTCTGATAAAACAGGTACTTTAACTGAGAACAAAATGGAGTTTCAATGTGCAAGCATTGGAGAAGTAGATTATAGCAATGGACAAGCTAATATTGAAGATCTCACAACAGGCTACCAAGCTCAAGGTACGTAGATCATTATATTCATCGCCTTCTTGAGAACATACTCTCCTTACAATTTGTTATTTTCGGGTGTCAGTTGATGGGATTGCTTATAAGCCAAAGATTTATGTAAACGTTGATCTGGAACTTGTTAAACTCTCGAGAACAAATAGCACAGAAGGCAAAAAAGTTCATGATTTTTTTCTCACATTGGCTGCTTGTAACACAATTGTGCCTGTGACTGTTGCTACATCTGATCCATCTTTCAAAATAATAGAATATCAAGGGGAATCTCCTGATGAGCAAGCATTGGTCTATGCAGCAGCCACCTACGGTTTTATGCTTGTCGAACGTACTTCCAGCCACATATTAATTGACATTCAGGGTACTAGGCAAAGGTAAAAGTAAATGAAATCCTTTGATCTTTACTAGAAATGAGTTTCTCATGCTTATTATTGATTCATACAGGTTTGATGTACTTGGTATGCATGAGTTCGACAGTAATCGAAAGAGGATGTCGGTTATTTTAGGATGCCCTGATAAGACTGTAAAAGTATATGTGAAAGGTGCTGATATATCAATGTTCAGTGTAACAGATACATCCTCTAAAATGGACATTATGAGAGCTACTGATGAACATCTTCATGCTTACTCCTCAAAGGGTTTACGTACACTCGTTATTGGTGGAAGAGAACTGAGTGTACCAGAGTTTGAGGAGTGGCAATCAGCTTACGAATCGGCTAACACGGCATTGTTGGGACGTGCAGCTTTGCTCAAAAGTGTAGCTAATAACATTGAAAATCATATTAGTATATTGGGTGCATCTGGTATTGAGGACAAATTACAGCAAGGTGTGCCAGAGGCAATTGAGTCTCTTAGAATGGCTTGTATAAAAGTGTGGGTTTTAACGGGGGATAAACAAGAAACTGCTATTTCTATAGGCTATTCTTCCAAGCTGCTAAATAATCAAATGACTCAAATAGTGATAAACAGCAACTCAAAAGATACATCTAAAAAATGCTTAGAAGAATCTTTGCTGTTTATATCTAGTGATAATCCAATTAGCACTAACTTTGCCTTGATCGTTGATGGAACAAGCCTTGTTCATATTCTTGACACAGAACTTGAAGAGCAGGTAATTTATCGATTTCTATATAGATATCTCTTCAAAGAGCATTACTTCATGTGTTGTGATTTTAACTGCAGCTTTTCGAATTAGCCAAAAAATGCACAGTGGTATTGTGCTGTCGTGTAGCTCCCTTGCAGAAAGCAGGAATCGTAGCCTTGGTGAAAAAGAGAACTGCTGATATGACCCTCGCAATTGGAGATGGTAGTACACATTAAAATCCAAACAGTGACTGAAATTGATTGTAGTCTTGTTTTCTCAGGTGCAAATGACGTTTCGATGATACAAAAGGCTGATATTGGAATAGGAATAAGTGGACAAGAAGGTAGGCAAGCTGTAATGGCATCAGATTTTGCAATGGCTCAATTCAGATTCTTGGTTCCATTGCTACTTATACATGGACACTGGAACTATCAACGTATGGCTTACATGATACTCTATAATTTCTACAGGAACGCAGTTTATGTTCTAGTCTTGTTTTGGTGAGACTCATTCACAGTGAAAACTGTTACTAAATCTGAACATCATATCATAGTGATTATTCTCTCCAGGTACATGTTCTATGTAGCATTTGGTGTGACTACTGCAATCACGGATTGGAGTGGCATGTTGTATTCGATAATATACACAGCTTTGCCGACGATAATTGTCGGAACACTGGATAAAAATTTACGACGAAATACCCTTCTAAAGTATCCTCAACTCTATGGAGCTGGCCAAAGAAACGAGAGCTACAATGGAAAGCTATTCTGGCTGACAATGTTGGATACAATATGGCAAAGTGTAGCCATATTTTTCCCAGCAATTTTAACTTACTGGGGTAACGAGATCGATGTATCGAGCATAGGAGATCTATGGATTATTGCAGTTGTTATGGTTGTTAATTTACATCTAGCCATGGATGTGTTGAGATGGAACTGGATAACTCACGCTGGAATTTGGGGATCAACTTTTGCTACTTTCATTTGTGTGATGCTCATTGATTGTGTTCCCTTTCTCCCTGGTTACTGGTAAGCTGAGAACAAATATAGAATGATAAAACTAGAGTTTTTACCTGTAAATTTTCACTGTGAATGAATGCAGGGCCTTCTTCCATGATGCTGGGACACCACTGTTCTGGATGTGTTTGCTTGGAATGATAGTGGGAGGGCTTCTTCCTAGATTCCTTGTAAAATGTATGGTTCAGAATTACAGGCCAGATGATATTCAGATTGCAAGAGAATCTGAAAAGTTTGGTATTCCTGATCCTGAACAAATAGAGATGACAATTTTTTAGCACCATTCTTGTAAGTGTACATTATTCAGATAGATATACGCACGAAAGTTGCAGAGAAAATAAACAAAGCAACCCCAGCTTAGTATGTTCATAGGAGAGCACAGAGAAAGCAAGTGCAAATAAGCTTACAGTTGAGACTAAAAGAGATGATCACAGAGTGGGATATGCAATTGCTGTGTGATCATCTCTTTTAGACTTTGAATACCATTTTTTCTCCGGCGATGAGAATATGAGGTAGAGAATCTCTGGAAAGTTCGTCACCTCCACAATTGTTATCGTCTTCCAATTCCTCATTGGCTGATTCTTTCGCGTTGTCTCAAGATTCATCAACATCTAGGGTTGTGGGGGAGTTTTCTCACCGATGTCGTGGTCTCGATCTGTTGGTAAAAGCGATCCACCAGGTGACTTTGAGATCAGTAATCGGTGTACCATACATTCAGCGGCGCGTGACAATCAGGAGAAGACGGATTCGCCGACCGGAGTTTGATGCTTCTGTGATCGGTCGATCTACGATCGTGGTGAAGACAAAGAGAAACGCCACACTGTCGAATCAAGTTCTTGATTTTGCTGAATAACCCGGGTCATCTGAACCTTGCAAAAAACTACTGCATTAGTTGATTATTGTTTATGAGGCTTCAGATCTAGCTGATTTTCTTCTGTTCATCTGAATCTGATATCAGTAAATTGAGCTTGAATGCTGAAACACAATGTTAATACACAAACATGGGATTTTAGCTTAGTTTCCATGGCTGGTGCCAGCAGCTCCAGAAGGGTTATCGCTTGGAGCAGCAGTCGTTAAACTTTCGACAGAATCCTTCTTGATAAGCTCATAGAAAGCAGCCGGATCGACAAACGACTGGAACGGAGGAAACCTACATAAACACAGCAGTATCTGATCAAATGGAAGAATACAGAATGAGTTTATGAACTCTCAGTGTTTATATACCTTCCAGCAGATATAGTTTGGCCATCTATATTCATCTTCACATCGTAAATGTTGCCTAAGAAAGATGAGATTTTTCAATAAAAGCTTAACAGGAAAAAACAAAGGGTTGTACTTATTTATTGACCTCCATAGAGTGTTTTATCAGAGAAGTATTTTGTCATCAAGTACTGTTTATATTCTGCATCATATTTCTTGAATCTCTCACCACGCTCTTTGCTATCCATAAACCTTTCTTCCTCCTACAAAATACTCAGTAAGGGAACAAACTCAGTGCCTGATCTATGAGAATTCATATCAAGAAGCACAACAATTATACAAATGGCAGCTTCAGAGGGGCGGATTCGGCAAAATTTGAATCTAAGTACAATTTCAGGCATCGGATCGGTGATCGGTAGTTCCTGGCTTGTTGCTTGCGTAAGGCACCCTTGAGCGGGAAAAACAGAAGAAGTAGTAGCGGAAAGAACAGGCTTTTCTGTCATTAAAAGAAAACTAACAGAAAGAAAAAGAGATATACGTTTGGAATAGATTCCATTTTGAGAGAAACCTTATCTATGAGGATATCCATGTTCAGGTCTCTTAAATACTATTATTCATATTGGGGCCCAACCCAGATAGTTAACAATCTCTTATTCATGGAACCTAAAACACAAAACCCTGCTTCTGCGCTTGGGTTATTCGAAATGAAACAAATAGAAAAAAAAATTCATAGAGAAGTATCAATT
This sequence comes from Utricularia reniformis, assembly GCA_009725065.1. NCBI lineage: Eukaryota > Viridiplantae > Streptophyta > Magnoliopsida > Lamiales > Lentibulariaceae > Utricularia > Utricularia reniformis. The sequence continues at coordinate 145,521 of RWGZ01001258.1, read as the reverse complement.
CATAAGGAATAAACAGATTCATCGCCAGATTCCATTTTGAGAGAAACCTTATCTATGAGGATATCCATGTTCAGGTCTCTTAAATAGTATTATTCATATTGGGGCCCAACCCAGATAGTTAACAATCTCTTATTCATGGAACCTAAAACACAAAACCCTGCTTCTGCGCTTGGGTTATTCGAAATGAAACAAATAGAAAAAAAAATTCATAGAGAAGTATCAATTCATAAGGAATAAACAGATTCATCGCCAGATTCCATTTTGAGAGAAACCTTATCTATGAGGATATCCATGTTCAGGTCTCTTAAATAGTATTATTCATATTGGGGCCCAACCCAGATAGTTAACAATCTCTTATTCATGGAACCTAAAACACAAAACCCTGCTTCTGCGCTTGGGTTATTCGAAATGAAACAAATAGAAAAAAAAATTCATAGAGAAGTATCAATTCATAAGGAATAAACAGATTCATCGCCAGATTCCATTTTGAGAGAAACCTTATCTATGAGGATATCCATGTTCAGGTCTCTTAAATAGTATTATTCATATTGGGGCCCAACCCAGATAGTTAACAATCTCTTATTCATGGAACCTAAAACACAAAACCCTGCTTCTGCGCTTGGGTTATTCGAAATGAAACAAATAGAAAAAAAAAATCATAGAGAAGTATCAATTCATAAGGAATAAACAGATTCATCGCCGAGAAAGTTAAAAGGATCGGCAAACGCACCTGAAAGAATAGTAAGACGGCTTCAATTCCAGTTACGAAGCAAGAGAGGATTTCAAAAAGAACAGCTTCAATTCCACCTTTCGGAAAATCCAGAAACAGATTGCTGGGTCGCGTCTTAATTTAATTATTCGTCCGTTGCCAAATTTGTAATGTCTTGGACCTCTTAAAGGCCCACAATCGTTGGGCTTTCCCCCTTCTTCTCTCAATTAATGGGTACGTTTGGAACAACTTTTGGCAAATAGCGGTGAGATGAGATTACTGTACTGTGCTGTGAGGTGAACCGATCGTGATTTTAAAAAACTGTTTTTGAAACAGCGGTGCTGTAATCGTGATGTCATAAAATGACTTTTTTGTCCTTATTTTTAAATAATTGTTTATAACTTAAAAATTATATTTCATATTATTTTATGATAAATTCGTTATTTCAAAACTATATTTTTAAATTGTTATATATATTTTTTATAGTTTTAACACGTAATTGATAGAATATAAGAAGTTATTGATCAAAATTATTTTTTTTAAAAAATAATCTATAATTTATCAAGGGTAAAATTGACATTTGGTAGATACGTTCTGATGGTCGTTGGGTTAACCCATCTGTGAACACACCGCTGTTTTCTGCGGTCACACGAACGCAGTTATTAATGATGTTTGGTAAAAATAGAATACAACTGCGGTACGTTCACCGCACCGGACGGTGGATTGAATTTCCAAACATCACCAATATCACTATCAATATTTTATAAAAATATTGATATAATATTAATAATAAATAAAATTTATATATATTAAAAAAAAATTGATATTGCATAAGAACAAATTTGTGAGACAGACATATTTGGTGATGGTTTAGTTTAAAACTTGATTCCCATTGCTTTTTTAAATGGTAGTTATTTGCTATACCAATTATATCAACACTATATTAATCGATATGAATATTTTGATCGATTTCGCATAAACCTAGATAATCCATCTTTATCATTAAAAATTTGAAATCAAACTCGAATTATAGTGTTGATTGACTCAAATAGAGGTTTGGGTAGCAATTTTGATAGTTGACAAGCCTAGACACTAGTAATAGAAAAATACGGGCTTTTTCGTCTAAATAATACAATTTTTTCGAGTATTTATTCTTTTAATGTGATTTCAAAAAGAATATGTTAGCAACTTTTCTCGACCATTTATAAAAATAATAATAATAATCTTGAAAATAATGTTACTATATATAATATATTGATTTATAATATATAATTTTAATGATTTAATTGATATTCATTCTTTATTATAAAGAAATAGGATATGTGTTCGATTTTTGTTACTGATAAAATTTTAAAAATTTATTACATGGGGAAAAGTTGCATTATTTGGACTAAAAAGTCCGAAAACACGTGTTTCTATTATTGAATGATGTATTTATTTTTATCGAAATAAAAATAGGAAAGGAAAAATAATATAAAAGGAGAGGAGAATCGGAGATGGAAATGGGAGGTTGAGGACGAAGCGCCGAAATGAATGGAGTTTTCTTCCCTTGCCATTTAACTTCTGCAACGCCACGCCATATCTTCTCCATGTTCCCATACATTTCAATTTCCGACAATCGCCATCTCCCACGGCGGACTTCTTCCTCCGCCGTGGCTCTCTATTATCGATAAAAACACCTTAACAAACCACCGATCTTTATTTGAAATGGATCAACCGCTCCAAAAGCCTCCGCTCAATTCTTCCTCTACATCTCAGCCGTCTAATTCTAAAGAGGACTTCCACAATTTGGAGCAAGCGAGGAAAAGCTCGAACCCTAGGAGGAAGCTATCGAAACAGCTTTCTATGTGCGAGCTTCCTCGTGACCAGGCGTGGGAGAGGCGTCGACACCAGTTTCATCGACAAGAGCGGCGGAGGAATAAGAGAAATTCCGAAGCTGATTTGTTGACAGATGAGGATTTAAACGAGCTCAAAGGTTGCATAGACCTGGGATTTGGATTCAATGAACAAAATGGACAGAATCTCTGCTCCACAATTCCCGCATTGGATCTCTATTTCGCTGTCAATCGACAGTTTTCATGCAGCCCTATTTCCAGTCCCGGCAGCAAAACCAGTACCTCAACCGCTGATTCTGATTCTGATTCATGGAAGATTATTACACCTGGTGAAGATCCTCGACATATTAAGACAAAACTAAGACATTGGGCACAAGCAGTAGCCTGCTCTCTCAAGCAATCCTCCTGAAAAAAATGATCAACAACACAAGATCATTTCAGTCTTTCCATTGAAGAATCATATGCAAAACTTACCACCAGTTTCTCGTCTCCGGCAGGGATCTTGCCGGAAAATCCAGACCACAGATCTTTCTTGGTATACCTGTATCTGGCTAATCTCTATGTGGGATTCAAGGCAGCAAAACAGGCAAGCTGATTAGAAAAGCATACAAGTGAACAATGAAGGCAGAGAGGACAGAAAAATCTGATACAAACAGAGAAACACACAAATGTATAGTATCTAAATTGCTTATATATAGAAGAAGGTTAGTATTTTCCTCTATGGGCAAATCCAAACATTCAGTCAAGTTTATTTTATCAACTCTCTGTGGCAGCAGCAAATGAAACCTGGGAGCTAATAATGCATCAGGGCACAGAGAACACTAATTTTACATAATAAGTGACCCCTACTTCTTTCCACTTGTTCCTCCACGGATGCGTTTAGTTAGATGTTCCAAGCTCGCCACTCTCGGCAATGAACCACTTCCTCCGATCTTAGTACCTGAGACACCTGCATTTTCTACTGAGATGGTATCCATTAAGCTGCTTTGTGTTCTGATATGGCCACTAGCATAACATAGCTGGTTTGGATCCTCTTGCAATGATACAGAAGCATCCGCTGATGTATCCGAAGGACTACCATCGAAAGACGGGATCCCCATTGTTGTCATTTCGGACATAGCCTGGAAAATGGGGTTCAATCCAGTTACCCTTTTAACACTTTCTTCAGCCATTTTCACCTGTTGAAAGTAGCATGAAAATCAAATTAAATCACCTGGTTTTTAAACTAGGATTAACATGATGCACTGCAACTTACTTTTGCTCTTAAAGTTTCAACATCAGCTTTCAGGACACGATTATCAACAGCTGCTTCATTATACTTCTGACTTATGTCAGTTAGACGCTTGTGCAAAGATGAATTTTCACCCCTTAACTCTGACACCTAAACAAATAATTGACATTCACATATTGCAAGATTTCAAGTAAAAATGGATCAAAATAGCTTCTAAAATACTTGTGTCTCAAGCTCAGACAAATGAGCCTGCTTTCTCCTTCTTGAACGTCGAGCTGATTCTCTATTTGAAAGCATTCTGTAAAGCATTAAAAATGCATAAATTTCGAGCATGATTTGAAACTATAAAATTAGCAACAATATGCACCAACTCGTGAAGGCAGCTAATTACCTTCTCATTCGTTTTGCATCTGTAGGATCCATATTCTGAGTTTCCTCAGTTTCTCCATCAACTTCATCGTAATCAGATAGCTCTCCAGATGACCCACTAGTTGCTGATCGAACTTGAGCCCCAGATTTCCTCGACAAAGCCTGTGTAAACGGCGTACCAAGAGTCTGTACAGAGTCCTTCGTTGCTTCCCATTCGTTTGCTGAATATTTAAGTAGCATGCATAAGAGTGTTATATAAAACTAAAACTCTGAAGAACAATAAAGGCTAGAATCATGAACTATTGCTACTCTTTCAAAAATAAGAACATAAGAAAGACCTGATAAAGACTTATGTTAACACCAAATACAAACCACACGCTAGTTTCAAGGAAGTGTAAATTTTAACATGGTGACAGAGATAGAAATGACATTTCGGCTTGGGAGAGTAATAACTAAAACTATGTAAAAAAGAGTATTTGGAGCACGAATTTTAATTTCAGTGAAACATACAAATAAAGACATCTTTATTGGGCTGGGGAGAGCAGTAACTAAGCGATTTCCTGTGAACTAAATTAGGAAAATAAAAAGATCAAATTGGAGAATGCATAATTAATTCGATGACCTTTCAAATGCGATGAATTTGATGCCTGAGAACCGACCTCAGATGCTGCTGGAGCGGACTCCTGTGGCTTGACACTACTTGCCTGGAAATAAGGCTACACTTTTTGACCAAATCAAGATTGCAATATGTAAAGATAAGTATGAAGCCCCAAACAATTCCAACGGGCTGAAGAAAAACTTATTCACGGAAGCTAAAAGAAACTAGATCCCGATAAAAGGCTACACCGTAAGAGATTATCATGGTGCAGTGGGAATCTGTTGAACCAAGGAACAAAAACTTGATCCCCACTGTATCAATAGAAAGTAAAGAAAGTACCCAGTTCATAGCGACAGCAGCGCAGGCCAAATCAAGGCGACTTTTGAGGAAGGCCTGATACTCTTCCGAATCCGCAGGAATATTCGATGGGGGATCAATCTGTCGAGGCCGATCGTCCTTCTGAACACCATGAATCCCTTTGGTTTCAACGATATCGTCGCTCTGTAGGACGCCACTGTCGCGATCAGGCAACGCAGCCTCTCGCAAAAATTTCTCGAAGGCCCATTCAGACGGGCTGCGGCTAATTCGCAGATCCTTTGAGGAAGATGGCGCAGCGGCGGATGCTGACTGCTGATCCAGGTCAGCATCCTCATGGAGTCGATTAGGCGGCGCGTGGGAAGACCAGAAGGGGTCAGCCATTTCGTCCGCTGAAAATACCCTATCCATATTTCTCACACATCCCACTCGCTTTTCCTCTATAAATATGTGCGTCTCGTCTCTGAGTACGACAGTCGACACAGACGAGCAGCCAATGAAAATGGTGAGAAAAGACAAGTGCCGATTCACGTCTTCTTGGAATGCAACTAATCCACTCCTATCCTGTAAAGAATAAAGATGGAAAGAAAAAAGAACACTTTATGAACCTAGGGTTTCTGATTTCCCTTTCCCTCAAAATCGATTTTGGAAACCGCAATGATCAATTCATTCTGAATCCGATCTCCTCTCCGACTGGTTGTCTGAGCAAAGACAGGAGAAAGGTGCAAATATCACTCACCTGACATCGACCCAGCTAAGGTTCCCAGCCAATGAAAGTGCTGAAGGTTTGACTCATGAGCATTCTTCTACAAAAGAACCAAACCAATTCCCAGAAAGAGAACATCATCGGAGAGATTGGCTTCGTCCTGAGCGGATTTTTCTTCTCTTTTGGTTGATAAATTAACTGAAACAGTCATTTTTGGATTATGATGAACTTCTCAATTTTCATCACCTTCTTTTGGTTTTAGATGCCCACTGTTTTTTCCGTTGTACAAGAATCAATTTACGCAGATGATAATGCAGAAACTGCCTCCTTGCTTCTCTTCCATAGTGACGGCTAGCCTGCTTCCTCCTCCCAAATACTTCAATTTCTGTTTGACAGCACACAAAAAACAAACAAGCCTAGAAAACACACCATGATTAAGGTAATTTGACACTTCCAGAACCAAATGTGCACCCCAAAAGACACTTATTTTGCACGTTCAATGAGTTTGAACTTGCAATGTCTTGGGTTCCAACGTTTGATCCACATCCGAGGAATTTGATCGACATCATAAGGATGTGATGACGTTCAATATGGAAGGATCGGTATGGTATTCAGCTATAAGAACATATGAAGATTCTGGTAAGAAGTTAAGTTTTTGTTAGGACCCCTAAATCAGATAGGTATGGATGAGATAACTGGTTTGCATGTCATTGTTATATAATTAATATTATAAATATCATATATTTTAAAATTATTTTACTTTTAACAGATATCATATATTATATTTACATTCTAACATTGATTTACTATTCAAAATATCAGTTAGTATTTTATATTATTATTTACATATATAAGAATAATACAAATATATAAAAAAAACTATTAATAAATATATAATATGTGAAAATCTTATCAAACAATTCATATATTTTCTTTTATTTTATAAAAATATATTAAATATACATAAATTTATTTTCTAATATTAAATATACGCCTATATTTACATTATATATAGGATAAAGATCGTATAACAAAAATTTCAGGTATATCATATAGTTAATTCGAAAATCTAACAATGTATCGAATATGTGATAATACCGAATGAATGATTTTATATCAAATTGTGATACTAAAACTTCACATATAACAAACAATTATATCGAAAATCTAACAATGCATCGTACATGTAATACTAACGACTAAGTGAATTTATATTTAACAATCATTATCGCTGAACATGTAATAATATTGATAATATTGCATATCTTAATTCGTAATATTTTTTTTAAATATATGTCTTTTATATATTAAAAATTGAAATAAGTATTTATAATATTATTAAATATTTATGTATACATTAATTTACTGCTATAAACCAAATGAATTATTCTACATTGTCAAAATTAAATAGCTTTTTAAAATCATAACAAAACTATAATGAATAATATCTGACAATTCTAGGATGAATTTTTTCCCAGGTATCGACCCATGGAAAGAGTTCAGTACAATGATACGGAACAAACCAAGATAAGGTGATTAGAGCTAAGAGAGATTCAAGTGCTAAAATAACTAAATGATGGATCAATAAGTTAAAGCGGTTCTCACAAGTTGTCCCATGACAGGTGTTGAATCGGTTCCTACCAGTTTGAGCCGCCTATGTAGCACCGACTTATAAGACCGACTCGTTACGATACAACTTGATTCGACTCGACAATATTGTAAGAGTCGAATTTTCGATTCGGTTCGAATTTTTAAATAAAATAATATTAAATAAAAACAAAATATATAAATAAATGTTAAATTTTGTTTAAAGTTACATAAACTCTACGTCTAAGCCTACAAATATTTATCAATTTATTAGATCAGAAGATTTAACTTAATAAAAAATGAGAGTCAGCTCGTCAATTCTACCACCTCCCAAAAAACAACAATTTTCATGTTCATCATCGCTTGCACAAATAATAAAAAGATTGATTAACTAAATAATGAAGTTGTAAAAGTGTATAAGTTACTTTTTCGACGAAAAAAAAATCGAATTAATTAAAAAATCAAAATGACGTCGTTTTGTATTAAGTGTCAAGTGTCGGAACGAGTCGGACTCAGCTCGACTCGGGTACGTGTTGCAAATTGAATAGTCGGTGCTACATAGGTTTGAACAGTTTTGACAGGTGTTTGAGCAATCCCGACATGTCAACTCACAAAATTGATAGAAATTGAGATAACGATGACATGAGTGTTTTCTAATGAAATTATTTATTTTGATGGATCTAATAACAAGACAGTCGTAAGATAGAAAAAAAGAGAATGATATAACTCTATAAATTAGAGGTTGGAAAATCATATTTAAAAGGTGATCTAAGAGACCAAATTCTAATGGTTCTATTTCATTGATCTTTATTTTCTTAGATATTATTTGTCTTATTTTCTACATTCTCCTTGTATTGTACTATTTTCATTATAGTGAATTCTTTTGAGGTTCCCACGTAAAATCGTCTATATCCCTTTTATTGTATGTTCCTTAGTTGTCCCCCCAAACAATTGCAAATATATCGAGTATTAATCGTTGTTTCAATAAGAATTCGATAATTATTGGTAACCCCTAAAAATAAACAATAACAATTTTATATCAGTATTCGAATTTCACATAAAAATTTTCGATATCTAATTCATTATACCTTTGCTCTTGAGTTCTAAGAATCGGAAATGAATCCAAAAATGTTTCATTAAGTAACATGATCTTCACTCACATAGTCAAATCACATGTGGATGCATCCTCCTCTTCTTCAATATGAAACCATTCATATTTTTTCTCCAATTTCATCTATTTTTATATTTATTTTACTACACATACCCAATAAAACCTCGTATCTAATACGATTATCTTATACCATACAAAAAACAATATGAAATCAATTTTAATCATATCTAAATATAAATGGGGATATTTTATTCGACTGTGGACTTGGTTTATCCATAAAAAATAACAATATAATTTATTAAAAAAATAATAATATACCCAAAAACGTAACACATGAAATCAACAGCTCAGCCCTCGTGCCATGTTGGGTGAATATTTGTCCATATTAAATGCTTATGCTCAAAACAATGAAGCCTGCTCGTGTAGTTAATTCTCTTGTCTTTTTACAACATTTCCTAATTAACTTCTACATTTACTATTCATTATTATCTAAGGTAATAATTAGGTGATCATTATATTTTTTGTTTCACAAAAATGATTATTTATTTAATGTTTTTTCAGTCTTACAAGTAAAAAAACATTACATAATCGATTTCCATTAAATCTAGACAACTGTATTTAGGGAAAATTAAATCCACCTAAATTTTAACCAATCTTGTATTTAAACTTTTTCACAAATGTGAGACTTATTAGTCCATCAATGTCAAAATAATATTATTTTCTTTAAAAAATAATCTTTATCAAATTATGACGAATTTAGTAGATCATTTGATATATATTATAATTTATATAAAAAGTAGAGCACATTTATTCAAATTTCAAGATTCATTGGTTGATTACTTGTTTTATTTTAAAATAATGGATTATAATTGTAAATAATATTCATTTTTAATAGAATACAATAATATATTCATTATTATAAATAGAAATAATATCTTCAATTATTATAAAAAATAATGAGATTATTCACCTATAAATAAAATAAAACCTATAAAATTGTAAATAGAATTCTATTTGTTTATGTAGTTATTATTAGAAAATAATATAATGTGAGTAAATTATTATGATAGTGTTTGAATTTTGAACCGTGATGGCTGGCATCCCAACCGCTCCAACTGGTCCACGTTTTCCCTGCCATGACGCGCCTTCTCTGTGGCTTTAATTTGAATACAATTTCTTTTTTTCTGGTTAGATTTTATTTCTTCGTTTTGTGTTCACTGTCATTCATCTTTGTGTTCAGTCTCTTCACGTCCCTGTTTATGTACAGGGGAACATATTGACAGTCTGAATACTAGACTTTTCGTGGACTTTTCTCTCAATCGATTCACGAATCCTGCCTAACTTTTTACTTCATTGGTGGGTACTTGAGTTGAACCGAACCCCAGAGCAGCCCAGCCTTTTGGGTTTTCTCCTTTTTTGTAATCTGGGTTATTGAGTTCACACGGATTGTTTAATCAGGTGGGTGTGCGGTTTTTTTATTCTTTCTGATTCGTGTGGTGCGATTTTTATTGTTAATTTGTTTTTTCTTAGTTGAAGTATATTTTTTCTTCTGTGCATTTTCTTTCCTCGGTTTTCTGTCATGGGTTATTGGGAAACTATGCAACTAAACTCTATGGATAACCGAAATCTGGTTTTAAATTCGTTGGAGTTAGTTTTGTTGTTAGATTATTCATTTCATTTCAATCATTCTTGCTAATTGACTACCTTCTGGTTAAAGATTGTTTATAGACGATGTTAAGCAGCTTTCTTGTTCAATATCTGTATGTAAGCTACTGAGCTTTATTCTTTGTTTTCTGTACGTTAATCTTGAAATAGAATTTGTAGGTGCTGTTTTTCATGCTTGTGATGTCTGGTGGGAATTCATTATTTGAGGACTTGAGAAATAAAAAAGAGATCATTGATCCTCCTCAGAGTGAGGGCATGCTTGATGAGGAGGAAAATCTTAATGATTCTGCTGAAAGCACCTTAAAGCCTAATGCTGCAATTTCGAGTAATGTCCGTGAGCTTCTCGATTGTCCAGTTTGCCTTAACGCTATGTATCCCCCTATTCACCAGGTACAGCTCGTTGTGTCGAGTTTGAAAATTGATATTGTCTTAACGAGTAATGTTTTTTATGTAAAGGCTAATATTCAGTGTTATATAGCTTTCCGCATTTGATCCGATTCTCCTTGTGAAAATTTTCAGAGTAATGTGCTTGTGTATGTACTAGTCTGCTCTATTATCATGATATTTCAATCTCTCTTACAGTGTTCGAATGGTCACACTTTGTGCTCCGGTTGCAAACCTCGTGTGCATAATCGCTGCCCGACTTGTAGGCATGAACTTGGTAATATACGATGCCTGGCATTGGAGAAGGTTGCTGCATCCCTTGATCTCCCGTGCAAGTACCAGAATTTTGGGTGTACAGGCATTTATCCTTATTACAGTAAACTTAAACATGAATCACAATGTCCTTATAGACCTTATGACTGTCCTTATGCGGGATCTGAGTGTCCAGTGATCGGTGATGTTCCATTTCTAGTTAGCCATTTGAAGGATGATCACAAAGTTGACATGCACAGGGGTAGCACTTTCAACCATCGTTATGTCAAATCCAATCCACACGAAGTTGAAAATGCTACATGGATGCTTACGGTAAAAATACTAGCTGAATTCCGATTCTGCATCGACATGATTCTTATACATTTCTTGATTCAGGTATTCAGTTGCTTTGGTCAATATTTTTGCTTGCATTTTGAAGCATTTCAGCTTGGTATGGCCCCTGTTTACATAGCGTTTCTGCGTTTTATGGGTGATGATAATGAAGCAAAAAACTATAGCTATAGCCTTGAGGTTGGAGGTAATGGGAGGAAGATAGTGTGGCATGGAGTTCCTAGAAGCATTCGAGATAGCCATAGAAAGGTTCGTGATAGCTTCGATGGTTTGATAATTCAACGAAACATGGCCCTTTTCTTATCCGGGGGAGATAAGAAAGAGTTGAAACTCCGAGTCACTGGTCGGATATGGAAGGAACAGTAGGAGCTCAAATGTGCATCAATGGCAAACTCTCTTTGTCTGTGTTGACAAAAAAGGAGCTCTGGTTAATGAAATCTTTGTTCCTTGGTTCATGCTTTTTAATGTCGTGTTATTTGATCTGATATGTTATGTAGCTGGTTTTCTCAACCAGCAATTATGGATTGATATCAGTTTCCTAGTTTCAATGGAGATAGAGAAGTTAATTTTCTCAGTCTGTAGAGCTTTGCTTGATCAAAAGCAATACAGAAACTAGAACAGGAACTGAAATCATGAGCAAGGCTTGGGTGAGATTTGGGTGTGTGACTTCTGGGAAAATTACGCTTCCATATTTTATGGCACCTGCGCCTGCAACAGAGCCGGCTCCTAGTTTAACCAGATACTGCAAGTCTTCCTGCCCAAAGAGGAGAGAAACATTTTCCAATTCATAAAGTACCCGATACTTTTGATTCAAATCAAATCATTGTGATGCTGGAAAACCAAACCCACCTGCGAAACCAACGCGGCATTTTCCTTTTCTACTTTCTCGCTGGCGTCACTCTCCGGCCGCCGGGAACAAGAAGTTCGGACCACGGATATCTTCGCCGTTTTTGCGATAAATGGATTGCTTGGATGCCCTGGAGATATCGTGGGATTCAAAATAAGGTATGCTGAGGCTGCCATGGTTTCGTTAATCTTATCTTTCAGGTGTTTGTAAAAATGACTGAATGAGAGTAGGCCGTCAATGTTATTGGGTTTGCAGCTTTTTACTTCTGTGGTCCAAAGGTGAAGTGATCCGATGTGGAATTTCTTAGTATAACTATAAAGATGCCTTTTTTCTAGTAGTTTTGTTGGGGGGGTGGGTGATTGCCAACGGCCAGAAGAAAATGGAATTTTTTTCTGTGATTGATGTCCCTTGACTTGTTTCATTCCTTTGTCATCATCACAAAGAATACCTACGTCCCCCTCGTCTGCATTTCCTTCAAGAATTAATCGTCTCTGGTCGTAAGATCAAAGCACCCATCACGGCCATTCGCTGTTCGTGATCCTTAACCTTTATAGATTGGATTGCTCTTGGCGAATGTGCTGCTGATGATCATTGAAGAATCCACATTTTCCATTTTCAATAAGATGTATTCTTTGTTGAAATATTAATCTTTTCTTTCAATGTAACCTTTGAATATCATGCAGAAAATGTGGGTTATGTGAGATCTAGGGGTGTTTCTGGAGCTGGGTCTAGAGCTTCCAGTCTAAAAATGTCGATTCAACAAGGAAATTCAGATACCAAAGATGGTCCAGGTATTCAATCTTAATTTCACGACAGTCTTTATCCTCTGTTCCTCAATCTCTTCTTTTGTGTATCTGAATCAGGTCTTTGTTTATATGACCTTTTACGAATGGAGAATTCTTCAAAATGGAATCAGCATTTCAAGGAATGCAAAGATTCCTCTCCCTGTTAGTACAATTATATCATCTCATTTTGTTACATCAGTAAGATCAACACATCTTATTCTTTCAGGTCCACGAGGCAGGCTCGAAGGTATATCATCTGAAGCTGGGAATAAGTTTTGCGCTGACTGTGGATCACGCGATCCCAAATGGGTGTAAGCCTAAGCCCCACAATTCATTATTCTCTTCTGCTTTTTCTTAGTTTACTTGAAACTGCGATTTTCCGGTGAAAGAACATTGAGCTTTGGAGCTTTCATTTGTATCAAATGCTCAGGAGTACACAGAAGCCTTGGTGTTCATATATCCAAGGTGGGATGTTCATAATTGGATGAGATTGAGCCAAGTTTCTAAAATTTGTTCATGTTTAAGCAGGTTGTGTCAGTGAAACTAGACGACTGGACAGACGAACAAGTTGATTCGTTAATGGAAATGGGAGGAAATAATGCTGTAAATGCTAAGTATGAAGCTCATGTTCCTGATAGTTATAGAAAACCGAAGCCCGATTCATCGACAGAAGAACGTAACGATTTCATAAGGTACCGAAAATGGATTAGCTAGCTATCAGCTTCTTTTGTTCATCCTTCTTATCGTCAGGAGAAAATATGAGACACAGCAGTTTCTGAATAAGGATTTACCACTTGCTTGTCCGTTTCCACCTTCATTAGCTTCCGGCCTTACCTCGAAACAGACGGCTCATCGTGGTTCGGGAGGCAAAGGGCACGCTTTCCTCAACAACTGGACAAAATCAGACCAAAAGATTACAAAGAAATGTGGCTCAATGGTAAGGAAAGTGCATCTACATTGTAAGAAACATTTTAATCATCCTCATTCTTACAATCTTCAGGCAGGCATGATTGAGTTTGTGGGATTGATCAAAGTGAACATCGTAAGAGGCACGAATCTTGCGGTTCGAGATATGGTAACGAGCGATCCATATGTCATTTTGTCACTAGGAAATCAAGTAAAGATTGCTTATCCCCCTACTAATGCCTCTTTCGATGCTATTGAACGAAAGATGGTGTATTTTTTACTGCAGTGCATGAAGACTCGGGTTATAAAGAACAACCTAAACCCGGTGTGGAACGAATGCATAATGTTGTCGATTCCCGAAAATGTACCTCCTCTTAAACTGGTAACTACTATCTCCTTCATCAACAAAAGCTTGTTGTTTCTGTATAACAAACAAAACGAACCGAGTTTGTTGCAGTTGGTGTACGATAAGGACACGTTTTCGACAGACGATTTCATGGGGGATGCAGAGATAGACATTCAGCCACTTTTGTATGCTGCAAAGGCATCCGAAAGTTCATCTGTAAACGAGGCGACACAGTTAGGGAGATGGAAAGCGAGTAAGGAGAATGCACTTGTAGCTGATGGGGTAATCAGTTGGGAAGATGGGAGAGTGAAACAAGACATATCTATAAAGCTGCAGAATGTGGAGAGGGGAGTTCTTGAGATTGAACTTGAATGCTTGCCTCTTACACAATGATAACTAGTTGTCGGAACAATACAATCTCATATTTTTTTGTCCATTTTGTAAACTAATCTCATTACGCCTAGTTGAAGAGACTTATCATTTGACTAAATTATAAGAGTGGTCGGGATGGTTGTAATAGTTTAAAGATGTTGATTAAAAAAATATAAAGCATCCGTACTTTCAAAACCGTTTTCTATGGTTTTCATATTTAAAATGACAATTTTTAAAGTTTACATTATGACTAAATATTTTGTGAACTTCATTGGTCAACTATCAAATTATTAAATTTAGTTTGCATGATATTTACAATTTTAAAATGAAGGTCAGTAATACATATTATATCAATTTATAAGTGTTTATCATATAATTTACAAATATATTTTTTACACTATTTAAAGTATGAAGATCACTAACAAAGATAACTTATTATCATTTCATAAGTTATACTCTCAATTATCGATAAGTTTCCACTTTTCATTGATTTAATTATTGAATTTGTCGAATATTAATTAGAGATTGTTAGATGAGTAAGATTGATTAAGTTCATAAAAGTGAATAATAAGTCATTTAATTCGTAATTTCAATTAAATTATAATTTCAATATAATATCAATTCATTTCATTCAATTATAAAATTCAAAACTTATGATTGGATGTTAGGGAGAGTGTTGAATTTATTCTATATTATGTGTTAAAAAAGTGAAAATCTCCCCTCTTTAATTCCATTTGGTTAAGATTTTCCATCATAATTTCGATAGTCATTATTATTATTCAATAATGTGTTGAGGATGATTCAATACCTCAATATTTGGATAACAATTTCGATTGTTTGATAACATTCATTTCATAATGATAGAAAAATAAAAATTCAATCTTTATTCGAATTTACAAGAGAAGAAACTCGATTCAAAATGAGTAATATAATTTACGAAAATTCATATCAACAGCTCCTCGTAGCTTCTAGGGACATCAAACTGGGAGAAGAAATCATGTGAATCGGAGGGAAAGATTCCGGCGTACTGGTTCATATTAGGTACGAAGGTCTGAGATTCCGATCGCAACGGTAAAGAGTATATCTGATGAGAAACGGCGTTTTCCGATGGTTGATCGTCGAAATTGTGGAAGGTATCTGAGGGAGCGGCGTTGCTATCCATATACTGAGAAATATCTGAGTTCTTACCTGTAAGATGTTGAACAAGCGATCTGAAATTTGAGGCGCTTGTCTTGACCTTCATCGGACTGGATATGTAAACGACCTTAGGTGAGTCGTTAGGTTTTCTCTTTGAGTTTCTGGGGGAGGCGTTGTTAGCCTTTGGGGAACGTGAAGCCCTAGAGTCCATTCTGATTTGGAATTCGATGAAAGTGAATCCAAATCCATGGTATAAATAAGCAATTCAAGTGGAGATGAGACAATGAGTAAAGAGGTCTTCTGTTCATTTGAAAGAACAAAGGAAGGTTGAAGGAAACGGGAACGATGGCCGTCGAACATCCCACGTGCGCCGCCATTACTGACGAATTAAAACAAACTGAATTCCACGTGTTGAAATCATATTGGATGTCTGCGTAGCAAGAAACCAGAAAGATCCACGAAGCTTTCACATCCACCCGAATTACCTAATTTCAGCGATGTATTGAATTTGAATTTGAATTTGTCCTTTTCCTGGGTGAGTTCATACTTCATAGCGAACCGAGGAGCGAATCTAAAGACCGATCTTTTCGTTACCCTGCATTTCTTGGTTTTGAGAAGATGAAGGAAAATCTGAATTAACAAAGGAACTTGTTACAGTAAGATGGCTCGAGACTATTTCAATTTATCCACAAGCTTTAGATTGGAATTTAAAGAGTTCAAATTTGCTGCTTTTTTATGCTGTTGTTGTTGTGGCTGGTGGGAAAAGAGTTGCTTTGGTTAAGCCTAGCTGCGGCTGTAACAGAGGCAGCAACACCACCTGGCTGTGTACAGAGATTAGGATCATTCCCCACTTCTGCTCCGATGATCCCTTCAGCATCTTTTTGTGTTACTGCTTTATCCGAAGGTAGCTTCGAAGTTGCATCCTAAATAAGATCAACAAATTGTTACTTTCTCCTACAGACAATGTGTAAATATTGCAAGGGATCACCGTGAGAATCTCTCCAAGTTTGGTCTTGTCATCATCTTTTGTGATTCTAGAATTGCGGATAGCTGCTGACTGAGCTGCAGCAGCAACACCTCCAGGAACAATGTCTGTTCTGCCAGTGGCCCTTATCTCGGCAGCCTGAATCGCAGCAGCATCGCTGTAGTCAACTGCCCTGTGGCACGATGTTAAAGCAGTTGCCTCGAGTGCCTCACCGATGGTTATCTCTCTCGGGGGAAGCTGATTCACTTCCTGCTCCATAGAAGGATGAATCTCTGACCCAACAAGCTGTTCTTGGCTCATTGTTTTGTTGCAGGCTGTTTATTGTATTTCTCATGTACAATTTATATATGTGATAACAAGTACATTTTGATGAATGCCCAACACCTGGTGGGTCAGAATTCGTTTCCAAGGAGGTTCACATAATCTTAACAAGTACAAAAATAGCATGGGAGAAGTTACTTAAACAGAAATTTCATGCTCTTTTTTCGGATGTTAAGAACAAAATACCTAAACTATTTCATTAGCACATCAGCTTCAGCTATTTCTGGTCCTTTCCACAGCATCTGCATGAAAAAAAGATTCAGAAAAGAACTGAAATACTACGATGTAGTTGTTAATCGTAGCTTTGATGATCCACGAAGACCGTTCAATATTCAAAACATGAACGAAAAGAAACAACAAAAAGTCAAAAACAGAACTTAGATGCGACGCAAATCTTTCAGCTATGAGTTGTGTGCTGAATTTCATGTCGTAGGTGATCGAACACTAATTACAATGAACACGCCATACCGAATACGACTACGACTATATTCAGTGTATCAAAAACAGCACAACATCAAGAACAAAAAATAAAGGTCAATTCTCTTGGAAATGGTCTTTATATTGTAAGAGAGATTCATAAGTTTAAAGTTTAATAAGAGATTCCTACACTGTGGAGCAAGGCTAAATTACCTTTTGTATAACTTTTTTGAACCACATGGACATGGAGCATTCCGACTTATTTGACCACTCTTAGCTAAGTTGGATCGTGCAAGATCCAATGGACTGGATCCCATCAACTTCTGAACCTGTAAATCAAAACAGAAACGTGCGAATGCGAGGTCAGATTGTGAAAGTGAAATCATATTTCAGTACTCATCCTTAGCATCTATGATCATAAACAATGTTTCTCAATAAAGACAATGATCATAAACATTCTATCAGGATCTAAACGTCTACAATTAAACTAAGAGATAGTAAACCTTGAGGAGAAATGACGAGTACCTCGGATAAGCTTTTTGGCATTGGTTTGCCCTCTGCTTTAAGTGTTTCAATCTTCTTATGGGCTTCTTTTGCCCAAGTGAATTTTGATAAAACATTTTCAACTTCTAATATTGTGCAATTACAGTGCTTTGCTGCCTCCATCTTATGATTAGGTTGGATGGTCTGAGATATGAAAGGAGCAGGAAAATCAATAGCAGAAACAACATCAATTGAAATCCATTTCGACGAATGCTTGCAAAGTCCGATAAACAGGGATGGAATGATGTAATCAGGGCACAGATAGAAGCAAGACAGAAGATCACATAGACAGCGACGATAATTAAAACTCAGTGGCTTTAATGAAGACAATGTGACTGAATTCATGCAACTGGAACAACTAGAAACAAAAGAAAACACAATTCTTCCACGAGAGGAAGATGAATCCACAACTCCAGGCAGAATACAATAGAAGCTAACAACAATGACAATAAAAGCGAAATGGTAATGCAAAAAATGCAGGGGCAGGATAGAAAAGGCGACCTACCTCGCCAGTGGGGTCAAGCCCACCAAGAAATCGGACGATTGCTTCCTGCTTCTGGAAAGCCTCTTTGAAAGTCGCCTCGCTACCCCTCCCGACCACGAACTGCTTCAACTGTCCCAATTTTCTAGCCTTACCCATCTCATCCGCAAACCCTACGAGTCGTTGGGCAGTCAAAAACAGAGTCACCATAGGCAGATGATAAAATGGCGGAGAAAAAATTACTCACGGAGAAGCGTGAAGGACTCGATGGACTCTGCGGCCTGTGGTTTCTTGCCAGTTATCATCCCTTTCATTTTCTGAATCCATGAGTCGCTCAAAGCTGCGGTTGAAGAAATTACACGGCGATTACTTAGATTGCGGCGGACGGCCTGAATGTTTGCTGCGAAGGTGGAGCGAAGCATCCCACGAACTGATGATGCAAACTTGTAGAGGAGGAAACCAGAAAAATACTCATACAGATCCCTAAATATATATATCGCATTGATTAATCATCTATTTATTCTCCCCCTGAAACCCTAGTTCCTCAGTAGCCCTTCTTTGTCACAATCCTGCAACACCCAAAAACCCCAATTGTAAAAACCTCTGTAATTTATTGGAAATATCTTGTATCAAGGAGCCTTCTTGTTTAATATTTTTAGTTCTTGCATTTACCTTGTTCACTTATCACCATCTGTTAATCCTCCCTTCTTTGAATTCTTTACGTGTTCACATTGAATTTCCATTCTTGATTGAAGGGCTATAACAAGAAATCTTACCTTCACGATATTGATTGTTAATCCCACCTAAAGAATCTTCAATTCCCATGCGCAAGTTCTTATCTTGATTGTTGATGCTCGTCAAGCAATCATTTTTTTTCATGTATTTTGCTTATTTCTTCTCTTCCATGAACAGTGACTTTTGGGCCCCGTTGGTTCTGCGCCATTCATAAATTTGTTTTCAGATTTTTGGCTTCCATAGGATTGCGGTGCCAGCAGATTTGCATCTCATTCGTTTCTGGAATTTTCCCCATTTGATCCCTTCATCTTCCTTCAGCCATGAACACCGTCGCGAGCATCTGTTTGCAAGAGCCATCTCTCAGATTATTTCACCTCCAGCGTTCTCCGGCTTTTCAGTCATTTGTTCGTTTCCAGGTTCGGAGAAGTTCCGACAATATTAGGGTTAAATGCCGCGCCAACTGCACTGTGATTAAAGAGTCACACAGCCATGATGTTGGCCGGATTCATTACGTAAACTTTGAAGCTCCCAAACATGGATTCCAAATTCTGGTGAATAGAATTCAGAACATCCTCAAGACATTACAGAAACCTGCTGTAGCTGCTTTGATTCTAGGGTTCTTGCTGCTGTATGATCCCAACTCTGCGCTGGCAGCCTCTGGTGGACGTATGGGTGGAAGTTCTTTTTCTGCACGATCATCTCCATCAATATCAAGAAGTTACAGTGCGCCGAGGATGGAGTCAGGATCCGGTTTTTCGTATTCTATGCCATATTACGGTCCCTCTCCATTCGGCGGGATCTATGTTGCCCCTGCATTTGGTATCGGGTCCAGTTTCTACTTTATTGTGATTGCGTTTGCTGCGTTTGTTTTGGTCTCCGGGTTTATTTCTGGTGGCGCGGACAGTAGCGTTCTCACAGCTACTGAGAAAACAACCGTGCTCAAGCTGCAGGTACAAATGCTATCGATTAGGTCATGGTTTGCATAACCTCAAGCTTGATTTTGTCCATGATTCTGTATCCTATTCCTTGGTTAAGGTTGGACTATTGGGCTTGGGAAGGTCACTCCAGAAGGATCTAAATCGGATAGCAAAAATTGCAGATACGTCTACATCAGAGGGGCTTCACTATGTATTGACTGGTAACATGTTTAAGCAAACCTTTGAGCTTGTTACAGATTGTGCATTGCAGATTCATCCAAACTTGTAGGCTCTTTGTTTATCAAGCACAATATGTATGAAATTTAACAATACTTGGGTGTGGCAGCACATTTTTACATGAGAAAGTGGAAACTTTTTAGTATTATTGAAATAAAGTTCCAATTCTTTGATCATATGCTCCTTGTAATAACTGTTAAGATTCATGCAGAGACGGTTCTAGCTTTGCTCCGACACCCAGATTATTGCATCTCAGCTTATTCATCAGTAAGCTGTCATGTGTTTGTCACTATTTCTGTTTGGAGTAGAGGCTCATGCTTCGATTTGGTTTGAATTATATCCATGAATTGCAGGTTGATGAAAAGAAGAGCCCTGAAGAAGGAGAGAAACGGTTTAATCAACTCTCTATTGAAGAACGTGGGAAGTTTGATGAAGAGACATTAGTCAATGTAAACAATATAAAAAGACAAGGATCTGCAACTCTCAGATCATCTGGATTTGCCAATGAGTACATAGTGGTAAATGCTCATAGAGTTTGTGTACCAGAGATTTCCTCGGAGTGTGACTAACCATTACCATTTTTCTCTTGTCTGCAACAATTGAAATCTTTAGATTACCATTTTGGTGGCTGCTGAAGGAAGGCACAAGTTGCCGTCTATTAACAGCAGTAAAGATCTAAAAGAAGCTCTGCAAAAGGTTGCATCAATTCCATCAAGTAGAACTCTGGTAAGACTGTAGATCATTTTGAACTGCTTTAAAGCTAAACGAATGTTGGTATCTCTGATCATGGCCTGGTCGATTCTCAGGCAGTGGAGGTGCTGTGGACTCCACAAAATGAAGACGACTCCCTTTCAGAAAGAGAGCTTCTTGAAGATTATCCCCTCTTACGGCCTCTCTGATAAATTATGTAATGATCCCAGGAACTTAGGAAGGAATCTGAGCTGATTGTATATTAACATACGTACATATACATGTTTGTTTTTTACACAGTAGCCACATTACTGATAGCATTCTGGTTAATAAAAGGTCAACTGCTCTAAAAGGAAGGATTTTTAATATGAACGTGATTAGGCGAAGGCAAAGATGGTGTATGTCAGTTTTCCTGACCGCGCTATCGTCAAAGGCTATCTGTTAATGTTTCTCTTCGTGGCTAATTGTACATCCACAGCACTTGCCCACTTTCTTTCGCATTTTCGGATTTAGTTCTTCTGCTTCGCGTTGAAACTGCTGGAGCAGAAGCTATGGCCGCTTCTGCTTCTGTTTGCTTCCCTCCCACTGGTTTCCGAGCTCGATTCCCAACTGGGTCTTCTGTTAATCGGTTCAGAAGGCTACCAAGGCTTCCAATTCGCTCTGATTTGGATTCAAGTGTATCGGATATGAGAGTCAACGGTAAAGCATTAGAAAAAAAATAGAAACTTGCTTCAGGGTGTCCATTCAAGGCTCTGAATCACTGCTTTTGTTGTTTAGTTTCTTTCTCTTTCCCCTTTTTGCTTATTGTTATCTGAATTATGAATTTTCCATGAGCATTTAGCTAGAATTTTTTGTTTCTAATCAAACGCTGTGAATTCTTAATTCAGCTCCCAAAGGTTTATACCCGCCAGAACCAGAGCGTTATCAGGGTCCCAAGCTCAAGGTGGCAATTATTGGTGCTGGGCTTGCTGGTATGTCTACCGCTGTCGAGCTGTTGGACCAAGGCCATGAGGTGAATCCATATGACAACTGAGAAGAACAATCAATGAAATTATGTTCTGGATAATGAAATCCCAAGGAGTGTATTTCATCACAATTATCAATGTTTTCTCAAGGAACATTATTTGTTGGCTTACATTAGTCAGTTTTTCAGGTGGATATATACGACTCGAGATCATTCATTGGTGGTAAAGTGGGTTCATTTGTTGACAAAAAGGGGAATCACATTGAGATGGGTCTGCATGTTTTCTTTGGTTGCTACAATAATCTTTTCCGCTTGATGAAAAAGGTAACATTTTACTTTAACTTGGAATATCCTCTTGATGAATCATGCCATGTTCTTAGGTTGGTGCTGAAAAAAATCTGCTGGTGAAAGATCATACTCACACGTTTGTTAACAAAGGAGGCGACATTGGTGGTAAGCCAGTACTCATTGAGGAAGTAAGAATCATGGACTTTTTAAATTGCAAATCTGTTTGCAGAACTTGATTTCCGTTTCCAATACGGAGCACCATTACACGGGATTCGTGCATTTTTGACAACAAATCAACTTGAGGTACTCAATATTCTATCTCGAGAAAGAGACTTTCTATTTTCGCATTGTCATCTATGAACATAATTGCTCCCCTATTTTGGCTGATGCCCAATAAACCGTAATGCTTAAATGATTCAAATGATCAAATGAATGTGTTTTGACTTTGACGATCACATCAGTATATCTTATATTTATGTGGGTTGTAACATAATATCTATTACTCTGTATGCTTGTAATTGGCAAGTGCTTAGCTTATTCAAGTGTGAATATGCTCCTGGATTACTTTAGCTTATTCGATGAGACCTTTAACATGATATGATTTGTAGACTGTTGATAAAGCAAGAAATGCTGTGGCTCTTGCCCTTAGTCCAGTTGTGAGAGCTCTTATTGATCCAGATGGAGCAATGCAGCAGATCCGAGATCTCGACAATGTGTGTTCTTTGACCGTTCAGTTAAACAACTAGACAGATGATTATATGAATTTTGTAATCCTTCCTATTTATCTCTAATGTAGATAAGCTTTTCCGATTGGTTCTTATCCAAGGGAGGTACACGCAAGAGTATACAAAGGATGTGGGATCCTGTTGCATATGCATTGGGATTCATCGACTGCGATAACATAAGCGCACGTTGTATGCTTACTATATTTTCACTTTTTGCTACTAAAACAGAGGCTTCCTTGCTCCGCATGCTCAAAGGCTCCCCAGATGTCTTTCTTAGTGGTCCTATCAAAAACTATATCATCGACAAAGGTGGCAGGTGATTAAAACGATAAGAAATATCGAATACGTCTCGTCTTTTTAATTGATAGATTATTTAACGTTTTATCCTTGTCTACTTAACTTTTCAGGTTCCATCTAAGATGGGGATGTAGAGAAATTCTTCATCAGAAATCTTCTGATGGAAATGTATACGTAACTGGACTTGCCGTATCTAAGGTATGTTCGAAAGTACGATGTATTGGTCTCGAATATCAGTTGTCTGAATCAACAACTTTGTGTTAAGGCTACAGAGAAAAAAATCTTACAAGCTGATGCGTATGTAGCAGGTTCGTTGGTTTTTCATGGCTGCATATTATCCCTTCAAAGACTATATGTTTTCTTTACATTATTGCAGCTTGTGATGTTCCGGGAATTAAAAGATTACTACCACAAAGTTGGAAAGAATCGAAATTCTTCGACAATATCTACAAACTTGTCGGTGTACCCGTTGTCACAGTACAGTTGCGGTACAACGGCTGGATTACGGAATTGCGAGACATAGAACGTGCACGGTGAGTATGTGATCGTTCTTGATCTTTTTCTATCCATTCTAAAACACTTGACTCTGAGATGATCAGTCAGTTGAAGGAGGCAACAGGTCTGGATAATCTACTATATACCCCAGATGCCGATTTTTCTTGCTTTGCAGACCTTGCTCTAACATCACCCGAAGATTACTACCTCGAGGGACAAGGCTCATTACTCCAGTAAGATGGCTTATTCTCTGTTTCTGTAAGCATATTAAACTGTATTCAGGCAGAGTAGCAAAGTTTTATTCTTTTGGGACAAAAATGTTCTGTGCGAATCTTCAATGGTGTTTAAATTAAGATGGTTTTCTTCAGATGTGTGCTTACACCTGGTGATCCATATATGCCTCTGACAAACGATGAAATCATAAGAAGAGTTTCGAAGCAGGTCAGTATTACACGATGATTTCTTCCCATTTTGATGCCTCAGTTGAGTTATGTATCAGGTATTGGTGCTTTTCCCATCTTCACAAGGACTTGAAGTTACATGGTCTTCCGTAGTGAAAATCGCACAGTCGTTATATCGTGAAGGACCCGGTAAAGATCCGTTCAGACCCGATCAAAAGACACCAGTGAAGAACTTCTTCCTTGCTGGCTCATACACTAAACAGGTATCTCATTCTCTCTGTGTTTTGTTTGCAGCAAATTATGTCTTCCTTTTGTTTGTAGGATTATATTGATAGCATGGAAGGAGCGACTCTCTCCGGAAGGCAAGCAGCGGCATACATTTGCGATGCAGGACGAGAGCTAGCAGCAATGCAACAGAAACTTGCTGATGAGAATGGGATGAAGCTCGGAGCTGAAACCAAATACTCCCTTGTTTAATAAGAGCACAAAGATGAACTCAGTTTTATAAACTACAAATACAAGTTTAGTATAATCTCAATGCTTATTTCTCTTGATGATTTGCAGATCAAAATTGACAAGTTGTAGAAGAAATGGTTACATTTGCATTTGGGATACTTGTACTGGTTCTTGGGTACCTTGAAGAAAAGAGTTAATCAAATGGGGATCTACGTTTTCCTCTGGTTCCCATGTTGGGTCACTTAGATCTGCCCATTTCACAAGGTACTGTGTTTTCCCTTCCTCCGCCGTGTCTCTCCGACCTAGAACAGCCTCCGCATCGGCGTACTCTAGCCCGGCTTCGAAATCGTTGATTAGATCCTCCGCTACTGACGCTGCTTTTACCCATTCGTTCGGCACGTCGTCCTTCCATTTCAGTAGATACTCAGCGTTCGCGCCTTTTCCTCTTTTTTCTAGTATTTTTTCAACCTCGGCGAACTCGTATATCGTCCCTTCTACTACTCTTACCACCCTCTCAAGCCCCATTCTCCTTGCAAGTTGTAGCTGGGGTGTTGCTTTGAGGATCTCCTTGGCTAGCTCTAATGGTGTTCTTCCCCGGGTATCTTCGATTTCGGGATTTGCACCGAATTTTATCAGTAGATCGGCGATTTCGGGTTTCACGTAGCCTGCAGCCATGTGCAGAGCCGTTAGGCCGCCGGTATGCTCGCTGTGATTGACGTTAGCATCGGCCTCGGCGAGTATATTGACGCACTGCTCGGAGCCGAGACCAGCGACGAAGAGTAAGGCGGTACGACCGTCTTCATCGACGGCGTTCACGTCTCTGCCGTCGTCAGAATCAATTATCTGCTTGAGAGTGGCCTCATCGGCCTTCTTGACGGCAGTCCACCACGGGGTTTCGTACTCGGCAACGACGTCCTTTGCTATGAACTCCGATGGAACCCACGTCGGCGCGTGGTCATCCTTCCACTCTATCAAATACTCCATCCCACGGCCATTTTCGATCGCCCTGCTGCCAATGATCCGATTCACTTCTCCGTACACTTCATCCTTATCGTAGCCTCGAAATTCTTCTTTTAGCTGCCCCGGTGCTGTCCCCGTTTGGTGATGGCTGTCAACATTGGCGCAAACTGAAAAATTGGGAGTTTTGACAGCGGAACGGAGATACACTTGGTTCGTAAGCAATGGCAGGAGAGCCGAAAAGGCTGCACGTGCCGCGGGGACTGTCAGGCCGGAGAATGTGAGGCGGGTAACGACGGTCATCGGAGATGAGAACGTTATTTGCGATGGATTTGGAAACACGGCGAAAAAAAGAGCAATTGTTGGGGATAAGAAACCATATCCAAATCAGATACCATCAGATTTATTGGGCTTGGCTCAAATTATTGTCATATGGGCCTACAGAAGGTATTTTATTTCAAGATTACTCTTTTTAAAAATTATTATTGATAATATCTGCTTTTTAAAAACATTTTTTAATGATATAACTATTTTTTTGAACAGATTTTTAATGATAGAAAATGATAATTATAGTTAGAGGTTAGAGATGAATTTATGTGATTGTTGTTTTTATTTTATTATATTATATTATTGTGGTCCTGATATCCTTATCATTGAAACTTGAGTACTATATATTTGGACATGAAAATAGACACGAACTTGGAGCAGAGATTTTCTGAATTTGCATACCAAGGTTACGCACGTGTTTATAGATTGAAGCTGCTAGAGATGTTTCTATTTTGTGAACGCTAGAGTTCTACTTATCTGGCTTTCACTAAGCCCCATTTTCCATGTTTCCTGGTTTGCCTAACTAGTGCTTCTTAAAAATCTTTTAACTTTATTTCTGTCTGTGCCCGCTTTATCATTCATTTTCTGTTAGACTGCTGCTGATTGGTTGAAAATTTTCTGTGTTCTGGGTTGGTTTAACTTTATTTCTGCTTTGCCTGGAGTTTGTGATCATGTATTTGAACAAGTAATGAAACTCACGTTACATTTTTTTATTCCAGGTGATAAGTAGTTAATGCTGAGTTGGGGTATTCAGAAATCAATATTGTTGTGACTATGAGTGAGGATAATGATGTGCTAAGGCATGTCTCAGAGGAATCAGCAGCAAAAGAATGGATGTTGTTTGAAAAAGAGTTAGATGGGAAGTCTAGTGTACCAAAGAATGATGAGAGTGGAAAGATGGTTTTTGTGAACGATGAGAGGCAAGCTGAAAGAATTGCTGAATGGGGGCTTACTGTATCGAGAGATGCGAGTGGACGTAGCTTTCGTGGCCTATCTCCAAGTGTGTTTCGAGGCGATCGCTCGCTAGAAGGGGGAATTAGTAAGAATTCAGTGGAAACATTTGGTGTTGGACCTTCGAGAGCATCTAGTGAATATAGCCTTGGATCTGAAATATCTAGGGTGTCTCATGAGTTAAAGGATGCATTAGAAAAATTGACACAAACATTTGTTGTTTCCGATGCAACAAAGCCAGATTGTCCGATAGTTTATGCTAGCAGTAGCTTTTTCACAATGACTGGCTATTTTCCAAAAGAAGTTATTGGCAGGAACTGGTGAGAGTAATGTAAACTACACCTTTTTATTTTAAATCTTTTGAGCATGGAAATACAGAAGCACACGAACTTCTGTTTAAAAAACTGTGAATTATTCAGATGATATTTTATTTGGAAGTGGTTGAAGGTGCTTATATGTTGTTTGTTTTAGCCGTTTCATGCAGGGCCCTGGTACAGACCAAAAAGAGGTAGCTAAAATAAGGACTGCAGTGAGAACAGGAACCAGCTTTTGTGGGAGGCTATTGAATTACAAGAAGAATGGCACACCCTTTTGGAATCATCTAACAATCACGCCCATCAAAGATGATCAAGGAAGAACCATCAAATTTATCGGGTTAAACATTCTAAAGTTCACCTAAACATTCAGAATTATGTTAAATTTTCTAATTTTACTGATTGTTTTTCCTGATATTTTCTTATCCTTTTCTCAACTTATGAAGGGGAATATTTTCCTCTTTCGGAGTCTGATAAAAGTTCATTTTTATACTCATCCAGGATGCAGATTGAGGTCAGCAAATACACTGAAGGGGTTAGTTATGAAGGACTAAGACCTAATGGGTTACCAAAGTCATTAATCCATTATGATGGTTAAGTGTTTTGGACTCTGGTTTTTAATGCAACACTCAACATATCAATAACCTTGATGGATTCTTTTGATTCAGCTCGTCAGAAGGAAATGGCTTTGGACTCAATCGTAGATGTTGTTCAAACTCTTAAAGATTCCAAGTCTCACATAAAGTTACACAGACATCACATGATGAACAATACTGTAAAGGAAATTTCTGAACTTGAGGGCATGCCTGTTGCAGCTGTTGGAAAGAATGGCACCCTTGTAACACAAACCTCAACCGAAGTCATGAAAAATCTCGAACGTGCAGATTCAATTCGAGAGTTGAGTAACAATCCTCGAAAATCTGCACACATTTCGTCAATTGGGTAAGGATTTTTTATCTTAATTTATTTTATTGGTAGTTTTTAATTGAAGTTGTTGCTCTACGTGGATTTGGTAATCATTTAAGTGATCTGGGTGGAAAAGAATAATGTAGCATTGTTGTTATACATAATATTCTTGAACAACACTGATAATAATCCAGCACTAGTCATGAGCTACTGAGTTGAATAAAGATTTGGTAACCTCCATTTCTGAAGTTTGTTCATACCAGTTATTTTGTGTTTCTGCATCTTGAAAAGCATGTCTTTTAGTAATGGAAGGAAGAAGGATAGCCAGCTTGTCGTTGAGCCGGAGATATTGATGACAAAGGACATAGAATGGACAGATAATTTGGAGGGACCTGAAAGAGAAAGAGATATGCGTCAAGCCATTGACTTGGCAACAACATTAGAACGCATTGAAAAGAATTTTGTAATAACAGATCCTAGACTTCCTGATAATCCTATTGTAAGATCCAATGAAGCATAATGGCTTTTCTTCATATCTGTTGATATGTTTTATTGACTCATGTTTTGATACTTAACCCACAGATATTTGCATCCGATAGCTTTCTTGAACTAACCGAATATACACGAGAAGAAATTATTGGAAGGAACTGCAGGTTTTTCTCTATCATTCTTTCCGGTATTTCACAATGGATTAACACTTAGTGTAGATGAAAATTATGCAGGTTTCTTCAGGGACCAGACACTGATCAAGCAACAGTCTCAAAAATAAGGGATGCAATCAGGGAACAAACAGAGATCACTGTACAGTTGCTAAACTACACAAAGAGTGGTAACCTCTGGGATTTTACATAAAAATTATTAGCAGTAAGAATGTTGTTTTCAACTTAGACTGCCAAACAACACATTCCAGGAAAGAAATTTTGGAACTTATTTCACTTGCAGCCCATGAAAGATGACAAGGTGGTTCTAGTTTTTTATTTCTTCTTGTCCTACAATAATAGATTCATTCTCCCTCTCCCATTTCATTTCATGGGGATTGATGCATTTTTTTCTAGGGGGAACTGCAATACTTCATCGGAGTACAATTTGATGGGAGTGACCAAGTTGAGCCACTGATAAACCGCCTCTACGGGTCAATGGAGGAAAAGGGTGCTAAATTGGTATTATATTTTTATTTTACTACTACATTTTGTTTTGTTTTTTTTTCTTCGGAGGAGGATTAATACTCTGTTAATCCTTCAATAAAATTCTTATTTCCTTGCAAAAAAAGTTCATATTACTACTGCATTCTTGGCTGAAGTTGATTGATTAGAATCGTCGAGCAATGTTTTAATAGCCATTGAATGTATGACTTTATTTCATTAGTTTTTACCCGCACAATTAGTTTCTTGGTATATTTTAAAACATGATCTTCAAGTTTTTTAACAGAAGTGTGTTTTATTAAAACTTCTGAGTAACCCAAAAGTTATTCTCAAAACATTGTACAAATTTTAGGATTTACAACATGATCTTCAAGTCTTTTTTAACAGAAAGTAGTGAAGCATTCATTGAATGAGAATAACAAAGAGTTATTCTTTCAAACTACTTACAAAAGAGCTAGATTGAAGAGTTCATGATCACCTTGCAAGGTGCATGAAGTCTCTCATGTAGCAATAAACTAGTTGACCTACCTCGATGCTAATATCAAAAGAGTACATCTTAAGCCCAATATAAAGTTAGAGAGTGAGAAATTGACATCATGGAGTAACATGATCTTCATGTTACTATACTGTTTACTTTTATTGCCATGAATATGAAATGAGCATTTTAGGGCTATATATATGTGGTAATGATAAAATTTCTGTCTAGGAGAGTGAATTGAGAGCCAACTAGGTGTTAATTTTCCCTTTCTTATTATCTTCTCCCCCATTAAAACTAGCCGTTTGTTTTCCCATTCCCTTTATTTTCTCCCCCATAAAACTAGCTGTAATGATTGTAGCAAAGGCATGCCCGCTGAGCTGTCTGAATGCCTACCAGTCATTTCTTTTTTCTAGAATTGTTTCTGAAGATATTGGAGATCTCTTTCCAATTTTTAGTGAAGTTCGATTTCTCAAAGACAAGTTCACTCTGGACAGCCAATTCTTATAAGCTTCATTACTTTCTAACAGGTGAAAGCAGCAGCAGAAGACGTTGATGAAGCTGTCCGAGAACTTCCTGATGCTAACCTGGTGAGGTCTTCCTTTCTGCTGTTTTTTGTAATCAAAATATGCAAGTTCAAATTGTTCGTAGATTCATCAACTTCAGAATGAAAATATTTTTTTGTAATGTATCTTGTGGGAGCATGAGTAATCTGTATGCTTAGCTTTTATCTTTATCCGATAAGCAAGATGATTTATGACTCCAGAGACCAGATGACCTTTGGGATATACATTCTCAACCTGTACATCCAAAGCCTCACAAAAGAGACACCATTGCATGGACAGCAATAAGAAAGGTTAACAATATTTTATTCCCTCGAAAAAAAGATCAGCTTTATCACTCAATTTGTGAATTTATTTGTTGTTTATATTCTAATGTAACACTTTTATTTATAATGGTTAGGTTATTTACAGCATCATTTATTGAAATCAGAAAAATCATATTTTTTAAACTACCATTTTGTATTTTTTTGACTTTTCTTTGTTCATTGTAGATCACTGATGCTGGAGAAAATATTGGATTGGACCACTTCAAGCCAATACGGCCATTGGGATGTGGAGATACTGGCAGGTAATCCTGTAATTTTTGTATTTAGTATGTTTCACAGTTAAATATTTGCAATGGTTCAATGTACTTGTACAATCTTCAGTGTTCATCTGGTTGAGATGGTTAACAGTGGTCAACTATTTGCCATGAAAGCAATGGATAAATCTATGATGTTGAATCGCAACAAGGTATGCAACGTAGTAGTTTCTTTTAAAACACTCAACATTTTCTTGTAAATTAAACATTTCTGCTGGTTTTCTCATCATGATAAATTTACCATGGTGGTGCATCAGATATGATGTTTCTCTAATTGTCTTCAAATTGTCAAATTGAAAAGAAATTTCATCTAGGTTCATCGGTCATGCATGGAAAGAGAGATCATCTCAATGTTGGATCATCCATTTCTTCCAACACTATACTCCTCTTTTCAGGTTGTTCTTTTGAGAAATTCGATCTTCTGATGTTAAAATTTAAAGTACTTAACATAAGTGAAAATACTAGGTGTTTATGACTTATTTTCAGTGTATCCTTATGATTAAAAAGTGATGATCTCTGTACATTAACTACCATATGACCAGAACTAAAAGAACATGTTCTTCTCTTTTTTATCATAATAACATGTCCTGCTCTTAATTTACCTACAAGCTTTCAACTAAACTACCTGTACCTCTGGGCTAAATTAAATTAGTGCTTTGACATGAAAACTGTGACTGCAATTTCTATGGGTTTTTTTATCACTTTTATTTTTATGAAAACTGTTTTCTATTCTAATTTCCTTGTTGCATGATGTTTCTAACATGATATTCTCCCCAGACCCCTACACATGTCTGTTTGATAACAGATTTTTGCCCAGGGGGTGAACTGTTTGCACTTCTTGACAAACAGCCATTGAAGATATTTAAGGAGGATTCAGCCAGGTAACGATTCGAGCTTCTATAGAATCTGCAAAAATAGGAATAGTTCACTTCTCATGTTTGGAACTATAGGTGCATTTCAAATTAATTCATTTATGCCTATTGTAGAATATATTTTTTTTACAATTTTCCAGGTTCTATGCAGCTGAGGTTGTGATATGCCTGGAATACCTTCATTGTCTAGGTACTTAAAGTAAACCCATCTTGTTATTACTTGGTTCCATGCTCATATCTGTGCCAAATTTCTGTATGATCAGTTCTAACGCACGTCAATGGATATATCTGATTGCTTATCTCAAAATAAATAACTTGCTAGTTTAATGATCTGCTTTTGGGTACGATCGAGTTTTCTTCAATGTCTTAGGCTTAAATATGGTTTCAGTTAATTTTTTGCTATCTCCCTACAGGAATAATATATCGAGACTTGAAACCAGAAAATATTCTTCTCCGGGAGGATGGACATGTGGTCTTAACCGATTTTGATTTATCATTTGCGACTCCTTGTAAACCTCAAGTATGTGAGGATTGTTTTTTCTATCATATTCTTTCTTATTTACACATTTTTGAGAATCATGTTTTTACTTGAATACTATTATTCATCAAAGTATTTTTATAGCATGTCTAGTTGATGTTTAATTTCTTCTGCTGTTTGGAAATGAGTTATTCTGAAGTACTGAACCAAAATTTGATTCTTCAGGTTATAAAGCAACCTCCGGTGAAAAAGAAATCCAAGAGACAACCACCTCCGACTCTCTTCGCTGTGCCGAATACTAATTCAAATTCATTTGTTGGAACTGAAGAGTATATTGCACCAGTAAGGCAATAAAGTTTGTGCTGTGTTCTGAGGCAATAAACTGAAGTGAATTAATTATTCCATACACTTGTGCAGGAAGTGATAACTGGTGAAGGGCACACGGGCGCCATAGATTGGTGGGCTCTTGGTAAGATGTTTGAATGCAAATGAAATAATAATTTGTGAATTTGATATGAATTTGAACATGTAAAGGGATTCTTGTGTATGAGATGCTTTATGGACGTACTCCTTTCAGAGGAAAGAATAGACAGAAAACCTTCACCAACATACTGAACAAAGATCTCACCTTCCCAAGTAGTATTCCGGTAAAATGATTCTTTAGTAATTTTATTTGCGTGTTTAAGACTGGAATTAACATGAATACACGTTGTTAGGACATGGATTAACTTGGTTACACTTTACTTCAGATTATTTGTGTGCTCTAAGACTGGAATTCGTGTAGTTATGACATGAAGGACATGGATTAGCTTGGTTGCACTTTACTTCATATTCTTTAGTAGTTTTATTTGTGTGTTTAAGATTAGAACCTAAATTTGTGTAGTTATAACCAATGTTTTCATACCGGTCGGTATGTCAAAGTATTTTTTTTCGTACCGCTCGATATCGGGTATTTGGGTCGATTTTCGAATTTTTTCGAGCGTGATCCTAATAAACTAATTAAATATTATTTTAAAAAAAAAATAAAATTTGGTATTGGCCGGTATACCGGTATGAAAACATTGGTTATAACATGATTACACGTTATTAGTAGGAGGCAGTTTTGTTGAATATGATGAGTATAATGCAGGCAAGTCTTGCAGCAAGACAATTGATAAATGCATTGTTGAACCGAGATCCATCAACACGTTTAGGTTCAATGAAGGGTGCATCTGAGATCAAACAACATCCATTCTTCCGTGGAATAAACTGGCCTCTTATCCGTTGCATGGTAAACGCATTGCATGGACTCATATATCATCATAATAATTTGTTGGTTTATGCAGAGCCCGCCTGCTTTAGATGTGCCTCTTCAATTCACTGGAAAAGGCACATCTAAATGGAGCCAAGAGGAGGGAGTTTTTGTACATTCTATGGAGTTTTTCTAATGGAGTCAAGTAATAAGAGATGCAACTATGCGGTGACACGGCTGAATAAAGTTATGTATGTCTTCTGTGTTCGTATAATAAATCCTTATTTCTAAAAAATATATAAAAATATTAATTAAAGTACTAATTTGAACTATACGCCCCATATCAATTTTCTAAAATATATTCCGTTTTTTCAAAAAACGTTAATTCCATTTTTATAATTTTTTAATTAAGCAAAATATTTTTAATGTTAACCTTTTTTAAATGTTTATCACCAATTTTTAACGATTCGACTTATAAACTTATGAATAGGGTTGTTATTCGATTCGAACGAATCGAATGTACTGTGTTCATGTTCGTTCATATTTTTATTCAAACGTGAAAATATGTTCGAATATTGTTCAAATTATTAAGTTAATGTTCATGTTCGTTCGAATAACTTGTTCGAACATTGTTCATACGATTTGTTCGAACATGTTTGTACTATTTGTGTGAAATTATCCAATGGGTTCTTCATGTTCTAATTCATTCTCATTTTTGTAGAAATTTGTTCTTCATAAAAAACAATAACTTCATCCAAATGGTTCACTGACAGGGATGAACATTCGTCTTGTTCCATATTTGACATTTTGAGTGTTTTGTAGAATATCAAATATCTTCTCTTTTCAACATTTTGAATCCAATGAAGAGTTAAGAAGTGATTTTCAACCGTCGTTAGAGTCAATGAGTGAAAATTAGAATTTTGTAAATGTTTTTAAACTAGTAAAAATTAATTTAAATAATATATTATTCACGAACGTTCACATTTGTTCACGAAAATGTTCATGTTCGTTCAAATTATAAACCAACAAAAAATAATGTTCGAATAATATTCATATTTTTATTCGAACGAACAAACACGATCACATACGAGCCGAACACATATTGTTCACGAGCTGTTCGAATAGTGTAAGAACCCTAATTATGAACCTTTCATATAAATGGTTCCAACGCAATATTTATAAAAACCTCAGTTTATATATTTATAAAAACATCAGTTTAGAAATTTAATGAATATAATTATTTATTAATGTCGGTTCATTTATGTTCACACATTTATTTGGTCAAACTTCAATACGCAAAGTCTCATTTCGCCTTGAAAATTTGTGTGGTCCAAATCCAAGTGCAACCACTTTCGTGCAGTCTTGTAATAAATAATAAATATATTGACTCAAAATTGCAGACTGCAGTGCAATTTTTTATTATCACGTGTTTTACATTTTTTGAGTCATTATTAAATAAAAAATTATTACTAAATGTTCATTTTTAAAAATATAAATTGATTTTTTTAAAATTTGAAAAAAAATAGGAGATCGAAAAATGCTATCAAGTTTTGTCGAATAAAAATTGAATTTTCAGTTAAAAAAACCGTTTAATTTAATGAACCATGATATACTCGTCCAATTAAAAGAAAACATGATACCACACATTGGATAAATTGGAAGTGACCAAGGTTCAAACTTACAAAAAATGCAACTAACTTAAAAAAATAAACTATTTTAAAACACTTAATCTCATCCAATTTTTAAAAACCAAATACATGATTTTTTAACTAATAAATTATCTAAATAAAATATACAACAATAATAAAATAAAATAGATTATCTAAAGAAAATAATAATTTTTAAAATCATTTAAATTAAAAATATTGATATATCTTTTTCTTCCAGGTACATCTAACTTCGATATTTTGTCTAAAAGATTGGATCCCAAGTCAAATAAGGGGGCATACGTTCTAGAATATTCGGGAATAAAAAAACAGCTATAAAAAGGAGTGTGTTTTAATAGTTTTAGGGCATTGGAAAATTGCAAGATGGGGGACGAAGTGATACTTCTGGATTTCTACCCTAGCATGTTTGGGATGAGGGTGAGAGTTGCATTAGCTGAGAAAGGAGTGACTTACGAGTACAGGGAGGAAGATCTAAGAAACAAAAGCCCTTCTCTTGTTCAAATGAATCCTCTTCACAAGAAAATCCCTGTCCTCATTCACAACGGAAAACCAGTATGTGAGTCCCTCATAATCGTCGAATACATAGACGAGGTATGGAATCACAAGAACCCACTACTCCCATCTCATCCCTACGACAGATCTCAGGCTAAATACTGGGCTGATTACATCGACCAAAAGGTAATGACTAAATAAATAAAGCTAGATAGATAGATAGATATTGTTCTAACCTTTTTTGTGGGTGTTGTAGATAAACCTTCTTGGGAGAGGGATATGTTGGAAGAGAGGAGAAGAGCAAGAGGAATCAAAGGCGGGATTGATTGATGCTCTTAAATTACTTGAAGCTGAGCTTGGGGATAAGCCATTCTTTGGTGGAGATAGATTTGGGTTTGTAGATGTGGCTTTGGTTCCCTTCAGTTCCTGGTTTTTAGCCTACGAAAGTTATGGAAATTTCAAGATTGAACATCATTGTCCCAAGTTAATCGAATGGACAAAGAGGTGTATGGAAAGAGATACCGTTGCTAAGTCTTTGGCTGATCCTCAGAAAGTACTTGAATTCGTTCACCTTCTTACAAAGAGGTTTGGGGTTGAGTAGTACTCCATTCATGTAATGTCTTCATCTTCCTTGAATCACACTGTTTAAGGAAGAGTTATCATGAAATAAGAGATGTAAAGCAATGACTTACCTCCTTTTTACTTGATGCTTGCAGTCTGTAATCAACCTGAAATTAAATGACTTGTACAAAAGCATTTGAAACCAAAACTAGAATTTGTATACAAATTCGGAAACATGTTTAGGACTGGAATAATTGTCACAAGAAAAGATACTCATTCTACTAGTTAATGCATCATGGCGCTTCCAAAGGTCTTAAACTTCTAGTACTACTACTACTACTACTACTACTACTACTACCTAGCGAACTTGTGGTCTGCACCAAAACTAGTTAGACGAAGAAGAAGATGATGAGGATGACGCGTGAGCCAACTCCTTCAAAAATGCGACCACATCGTCTGAGGTTTGTAGAAGATACCTGGCATTGGTTCGAGTTCGACCAACAGCACAAGAGAAATAGTTGTCCTTTTTCAGATCAAGGACATTCCAAGATGTGCTTTCTGGTGATCCTCGTTTGCTGCTTCCACTTGTAGATTTCTTGTCTGTCGCCATGAAATTGTTCTGATTTTTACCTTGGAGTTTGGGGCTAGTTCTTCCGGTGGGGATTTTCGGAGTCGCCCTCTTGTCGACGCATAGCTTGA
Source organism: Utricularia reniformis (assembly GCA_009725065.1). Lineage (NCBI taxonomy): Eukaryota > Viridiplantae > Streptophyta > Magnoliopsida > Lamiales > Lentibulariaceae > Utricularia > Utricularia reniformis. Next base: position 108,848 of record RWGZ01001258.1, on the reverse strand, counting down.
TTGCATCAGATACTTTGGTTCTTGGTAGACCCAATGAATCAGGGGGGAGCTCAGGTTCAAAAAAAGTGAATACATCTTCATCCTAAGCGCACAAGGTAGATTATTGCCAAAATCAATGAAAACGACAAGTACCAAGAAGCATACCTTTCCAAGGAAGTGGCCTATACACAATACATAATCTATTGGTGTGCCAATTGCTTTACCATGAACGATCTCTCCCAGAATTCTATCAATTGCTGCTCCCTGTCAAGAGTAGCAGTATAATGATTTTAAGTAAAACCCATTGAAATACTTTTAAGAATATTTAGTTACCTTTGTGACACCAACAGCTCGCACTTCAACTGAACGGCTTCCCTGAACAACATCAACGGAGGAGTTGGATATTGGACCAGTCCAGAGATGCTGCAGCATGTCTCTAGCTTGTAACCTTCCAAATTCGACATCTAAGAGCAGTGGCATTGAATATTAAATTTCCAGGTCTCGGTTTATCAGAAAATTAATATAATTGATTGTTACCTGAATACTTATAGCTCCAAACAAGTGACGTTTCACGGTGCTCAAAATGTGATCTTGGAGTTCTTTCAGTGAAATATTCAAAAACATGCTGAAATAATTTGCAAACCCAACGAGTTAAAAAAACATGGGATGAAGAACCAAATGGTATAGCTCATACCTTTACGCTATCAACCCAATCCATATTCAAGTGCTCTGGCATTGTTGTCATCCATTCACCTTTAGAACATCTCAGAAACATGCCATTTTCTGCTGCCAACCACATGCGGTATTCCCCAAAATTCTGCTAAATCAATTTGTTAAGGATCTAAAAACCATGACTGCAAAAAGGGAAATACCAACGTACATCATCAAGAACTGTTCTAGGACTTCCACTAAGAACCACAATAGTAGTATTTGGGTCATTACATAGCACTGTCAGAGGTTCTTTCAAGTCAGGGTGCAATTTCAGGTCCATTTCTTTGATCTGATCCCCACGTCGACCTGGAGTATCAACTGGCTCCGTTACTGTACCATTGAAACCCTGTATAGAACAAACAAACACAAACTTAAAAATAAAATTCGCAATGGCAGCACCCTCACATAGTCAATGAAAAGAAGGCTCCACATTCCACTTATTAAAATTTTCCCAGCCGGCAAAAGGTATTAATCAAGACAACATAGTGTATACTCAAAAATTAAGAAAATACAAACAACATAATAAAAGCATTGACAATTGACATAGACTGGGGCTCGAAAGAATTTAATTTGCTATACTAAGGAATAATAAGTCAACAAAAAAGATGGCACACACCAGAATAAGTAACCGGTTTTTGGACTCCAAATAACGTTTGATTGCATCACTGATCACAATTTGTGGAGGAACTTTTCTGATCCTCTGCTGAGCTTCAATGACAGTATCATTCAGTTCACTGCATGAGTAACCGATTAATGCATATGCAAGATTAAATAAAGTATGCAAAGAACTTCAAGCTTTAAAAAGTTTGACATGATAGAGTACATCTTATTAAACCTTCTCTAATTCAAATTTTATCCAGAAATACAGAAATGATTCCATCTTTCTCTGGTAGAAAAGATGTCCCTAATGCAAAATATACATTCTATTTATGTTTAAAAAATCATATTATTTGGCATTTTTAATAGGTTTGCATCATCAATAGATAAAATCCCAACTGTTATGAACGTGCAGCATTAGAGAATACATATCTCCAGCACTCAGGAACATACCTTACAAAGAACTCGGCCCATTGTTGGGCAGTATGTGTTGTGACATGCTCAAAGTTATGTCTATGTCGCTTCTCTCTTTCTTCGGCAGACATATTCAAAGCTTGGCCTATCGCAGCAGCAACCTCTGTGATGTTCCATGGATTTACAAGAATCGCACCAGCTCCTAGAGACTGTGCTGCTCCAGCAAACTGCATTTATCACAAGGATCTTCTAAGGGGAGGAACAAAGCATAACTGGAATAAAAAATTATGAAAAGTATAACATTATTAAGTTAAACATTCAGAATACAAAAACTGATGAATAAAGAAAGCCGCATTGCTGACGAGTAATTATTACAACAACCTCAGAACTTAAATAATTCTCAGTCATTAATAATCAAGAAAAGAATGACTAGCTTGACGCTGAGACTCTTAACAAATACCTCAGAAATAAGTGTTATTACCGTTAAACATCTATCCTTGTCAGTAAAACCAAATCACATAATAGTTTGTGGATAAAAAAGTGCAGAAAAATTGAAAGAATGATTATATACATACTTCACTAAGGATGAGAACCCCTTTTTTCGAGTCTTGACAAGCCACAAACTCATAGCTGACAAGGTTCATCCCATCCCGTAAGGATGTAACAAGTGCAACATCTAGGAAAAAAAGGATGTAAATCATTGCAGGCAGCAATTTGAGAGAGTTTCTAAAGATAAGAGCAAGTCCCATTATCACTTTTCAGCAATTTAAAGACGTATCTCAACTGTACAGAAAACCATGCATAGACATTTACAAAGAAAAAAATATTACCAGTCACGGAATAAAGAGCGCACAAATCATGGAAATCAAGTGAACGATCCTGCAGACAAACATATGCTGCTGTTAGATACTCCACATTATACATCTGAATTTTGAAGTAAAAAAATGAATATTATCTCTAGTTATAATGCATAAAATATGCATATTTCAGCTAATAACTGTTCAATTATATAGACTTGGAGAGGTCAGTAAAACTCAAAAAATATTGGCAACATATTCTTGACAGTTTATAAGTTGAAGAAAATTTGGATGTCCTGCTGATGGATGAATAGAGAATTCGAACCAGGTGATGAATAGGGACAGTAATCAAAGATCCAAATCTTCCATTGATCCGCCCAACGATTTCATGAACCTGGCTTGTAAGTTTTTGATCTACATCAATCAGATTTTTCGAAAACAAGTGAAAATTTGCATGATATGATATGTTGTAAATGATAGAGCCTAGATCATACATTCAGGAACATCAGTTCTTGTTGGCACTGCAATTTGCAGCAGCACAACTTTATCACGCCAGTGGGAGTTTTCCTCCAGAAATTTTTCAAATGCTAGTATCTTTTGGGGGATTCCCTTAATCATATCAAGCCGATCAACACCAAGCATCACCTGTAAGAAGACAAAAAATTTACATTCGGACATGTGAGGAGTTTGAAAGGAGATAAGCATATCACAACTGTATTCAATGAAAATACTCTGTACTTAGTAATTTGCACGTAAAATTGCTAAAACTTCATCAAACTACAAGATAAATTTAGTTTACCAACATGCACAAGAAACTTCATGCATATAGAAACATCAGAAACAATGGGAAACACAAAAACCTTTTTTCCATCAAATCTTTCTTTTAATTCTTTAATACGCCTTTGTACTTGTGTTTCTTCGACAGCATGGATAAACCTTTCAGAGTCAATTCCAATTGGGAACTGCAGAACAAAAAAAGCGGATATCAAGAGATTAGTACAACAGGGAATATGTCAAGGTACACCATGCAGGCATACCGCAGCCACACGTGTCAGTCTCCCCTGATCCTCCACTCCTTCAGGAGTACCCTCAAGTCCAAGAATACGAGTACAAGCACTCACAAAATGTCTTGCATAATCATATGTGTGAAAGCTAAAAAAGAAAACGAATTAGTAATCAACATTAAAAAAAATAGAGAAAACATGATTTTCATATATGGATAACTGCAGTGAAATGACTCTATCTGTTCACACGGAAAATGCAGCACGAGTATGGGAAAATGAAGTAGATTATGAGATTCAACTTTCAGAAAACAAGGAAAAATGAAAATAAATAACCATAACCTGGATGTTGCCAGGCAGTCTTTGTTGCCAGATTAAGATTTTCAGTTACATCCATTGTAAGTCATGCCAAAATATTGAATGCTATGAATAGTTAGGAGTCAAAGAAAAACTACCCGACTAAATCTGCCGCTAGAACAGCTCGTAATAGCTCCGATCGAGAAGGTAGAGTCCTATGGATTTCTGAAGATGGAAATGGTGTATGCAGAAACCATCCTACCTTCATCTTGCTGTTACAGTCTTTCAGACATTTGGGCAGGGACATTAGGTGGTAATCATGACACCAAACAACATCACCTTCTTCATAATGTCTGTTTACTACATCAGCAAACATCTGATTCGCTTTTTTATAAGCAGTAAATTGTGACTGGAAACTCCTTGTAGTTGCAAGACGGTCTTCTTGTGGAAGCCCAAGATAATGAAACAGAGGCCAAAGTATATTGTTACAGTATCCATTGTAATATTGATGGACAATCTCCTCATCAAGAAAGACAGGGATGCATCTCTGCACAAAAAGAGGACACTTGAAAAAAAAATTTGGGAAAAAATGAGAATAAACAATCCAAAGATTAAGGTAGACATTTACCTTCTCAGCCAGAGCTCTAGTAAGCGACCTTTGCCCAACTTCATCCGGAACATTTACACCTGCCCAACCTATCCACCGTGCCTCAAACTCCTTAACACCTAACACATGGTAACAAGCATCAGTTGCACATACTGAAATGACATATCTTAGTCTCATGAACGAGGGAGGGATAAAAAGATGTCAAATGCATACCTAGAAGAGCACTCACAAGACCACCAGCACTTATCTCCAGTGACCATGAATCTTCACCTCGTCTTACAGCTGATACAGGAAGTCTGTTTGCCACCACGAGCAATCTTTGTCTGACAGGCCTTCCATCAGGCCTTTCCCACCCTTCACTGAGTGCCTGAACTGCTCCTTCCAAATACTGTTCTACATAGGAATTGCTGGATAACTCATGGTCGGGAATCTGAATACCTCGATTTGCATCATTGCCATCAAGAAAGGAATGAATCCTGTTGCTTAGTCTAAGCTCCCTTTCTCTCAAGAGTCTCCCTACTCGAGTATTGGGGACCTGCGAATCCTCATTATACTTGTTCCCAGGCATGTAGGCAGATCAAAATACAAATTCCACGATGGTATTCAATGCAGTTTTACAAGAATCAACAAGAAAATCCTGCATATTGAAGGGGAGAAATGAGTATTGCAAAGGAGATGCTCCTTCAAGCATGAGAGTATGGACAATATGTGACAAGTAAAATGCCATCAAAAGAGCAGTAAAAGAATCCCTTATAAGGCTATTAGCTTTATTCTAAATAAAAATGCAGACTTCCATGGTTCCTTGGATAGTATAAGTAAGCAAATACAACAGAGGCAAACACATACTCATAATGAAAGCGATAACAAAGATAAAGTATGTCCATCCACAGATTTTTGGGCGGTCCTAATTAACTCGAGGTGCCCCTGCTGAAGAAATCAACTGAAGTTTATCCCTAGTCAAACAATGGAAACACTGTATAACCAAGTAACCTGCGTAACATGTGCAGTGGCGTGACGAAACCCAAAGATTGCCTCTTCTAACCCAAAGAAATCGCATGCAGGAAAACAAATGAATCTCAAATCGGAACCAGGAGAAATTAATAGAACACAAAGCGCGGTATTCACGATTTCCAGTTGGCTTGCAATTTTCCAGTGACAACACAATACACAAACGATATCAAGTCAATGTAGACATAAATAAAAACTTTGAGAACCCTATAAATAATCCCCACCAGAGCACAACGCCAACAACTAACAACCAGTGGGGAAACGAAAAAGGGATAGGAGAACAGAGAATATCCAAGGATTAACAATGTCAGCTTCACAAAGAGCCCCTAAAGCCATGCAGAAAGCGCCCAAATTAAAAGGAACATAGCTTCTGGGGTATTACAATCTAAACTTAAAAAAAACAAACTGCTTGACACTTAGTAAATACAAAACATAAAATTAGCAGAAATCCGGGAAGAACCAGAGACACTAACCCTGTGTGTCCAAAAATCTTGATGCCACCTCGTGGAAATTCCAACTATTCCCGTAGAACGTCACCAAAGTTCGCCATTTCGCAAAAAAACTTAGCGCCATGACGTAAATACTACTGGGAATAAGAAGAAAAGAAACCAACCTAACATGGGTTTTTGGCGGATTTTGCAATTTCTACCTAATTTGCAAGTAAGAGGATCGCATTACGATATGGGGAGCATGTGGTCGCGCTTGGTAAAGCGTCTTGATGAAATGTAACTTCCATATCAATTACCGATGAACTGAGATTCTCAAAACGTCCCTCTGATCCGGATAAACCATACCCACTTGGGATAAAACCGAAATAAATATAGTAGAAAAAGAAGGTGACGCCAGAATATTCAGATCTTATGACCAAATATTTTATTTTTATTATGGCCCTCAAAATTACACGTGGCCCATGTTCGATTCCCTAGGAGAAGTTATGTGTTGTAATAAATATACTAAAAAAAACCTAAAAATTATCCCTCTAGGATCCAATGTTTACATACTTGACCAATAAGTGTCATGTACACAATATTGTTAGGAAAAATTGACAAATATATAATAGTTAGCATAAACTCATACACCCATTGAATTTGAATATTAATAAAAGCAAACTATTTTTAAATGTAAAGTGTTTATAATAAATAGTTTAGGTAACAGTAGACTTTATTATACTAATAAACCATATTAAAATTACACATCCGACAAAAATGTCCACCGTGGCATGAAACTTAGGTCTTCATTGACGCATGGCACGTGTACTTTTTCTTAATGTTTTTTTGCAAAAGGTTACATTATTAGAGTACCCATCAACTTAAAACCAATAATATCAAAATTATATTGGATATCAAACTCATAAGTTCAAGGTTTGAAAATTTAATATAAGATTGACGAATATAACCATACCAATAAAGATGAGAACAAACAGAAATTGTGCTTCATGACCCATTTATCACTTGCAATTTATTCACCTTTATTCCAATAATGACTCAATGCTTTTCACTCTAAAGCTATGTTTTAAATTGATTTGATAAATTGAAAAGACAACGTACTTAAAATGTAAATATTTTTTGTTTGAACCAAACCTAAAAATCTCATATTCACTGTGATTCAACAGTGGTATTAGAACATCGTTTTAGGGTGTGTTCTATATGTATTGTAAGAATATAAATGTGTTTTCAGAATAGATTGTCATAATGTATTTATAGAATGTGAATCTGTTAAATTATTATATATTGTAAATAATAAATAATGAAATAAAAATGATGTTCTGTAAAATATAATTATAAGAATGTATTCTAAGTATTAAAGTATTATTTTACCCCTATAATTATAGAAAATATGATTTATTTAATTAGAAATAAGTAGGGATATTCATTCGGTAAATAACAAACCGAATTTCAATTACATAATACCGAATAAGTCAAAAAATTAGCTACCAAATACCGAACCGAATTTTGTCGGTTTGTTTCGGTAAATACTGAATTGTTTTGGTTCGGTTTCGGTATTTACCGAAATACCGAATTTTCCGAAATTTAATCAAATTAAACATAAAATTAATCATGATAAAAATATTAGTTTTAAATTAAAGAAAATGTTAAATTCAGTAAATTACATAATACCGATTTTTTTTACCGAACACCGAAATGACTGAAATTTAAAAACCGAATATCTAACCGATTTTATAAATCGGTATCGGTTTGGTAAAAAAAAATCGGTAAACTGTTCGGTATTCGATTTTTACCGAATAGTAAACACCACTAGAAATAAGGATATTCAATCAGAAAAGTAGTTTGGTCATAGATTTTTTAAAATGTATTCCATGAATTCAAAATTAAGGATTCAGATCATTTTATGTTGAAGAAGGAAACGCATAACACGTTTTGAAAATAAATTGTCAGAATGAGAATGAAAACATTGAAGTGTTCTGTAAACGAATGCAAAATACATTTTAAAAATAACAATGTATTCTCCTAATGCAAGTTGAAGATGCACTAAAGTAAATTTTTAGATATTTGGCAACTACAAAATAAAATTAAAATGGTAAAAAAGCAATTAAGTTGGTAAAGTGAGTGGAGAGGATCAGCAGGCGATGACATAATCAAAAGAATGAAAGATTTGGTGGGGGCAATAAGAAAAAGCATTGGGACCAGACATGATCCTGCAGGGACCAGTGGAGAAAACAGACAGATAATGGATAAAAAGCATCCGGGTTCCAATTCCAGAGCTCTAGCAAAAATACCTCACAAGCTACAGTAATATATAAATATGAACTGGGAAGTCTGGAAGTGAATCTAAAATGACAGATGATCTTGGGGAATTATAAAGGACTGTAGAGATAAGAGTAATAAATGAAATGGGAGAAAGATAAAGGTATGAATATAATCTGAAACTATATCTATGACTGCTTTAAATGATTCTTCAGGAAAGTGTGACTGACACGAGATTCTCTATCCCCTCCAAGTTTATGAGTTTCATAATTGTTCACCACAAGGCCCAACACCAAACCGACCACTTTTTGTAATGTAAATTGGGATACAGCCTGTAAACCATCATCTAATCTGATTCTACCTCAACCTTCTATGTTAATTGGCGAATTCTTTAAAGATAACACAGTCCATAAATCAAGAAAATTCTTTAAACACACATAATCAAAATCAAGTGGTGTTATCTGGATTCCCTTCCACTTTCGAAAACAATTCGCATACGCAATGCGGATATTCCTTTTCCTCTTCCGTTTTGTTTTTATTTTAATTTAACAAAAACATGTGAAAACTAGAAGCAGATTCAAATCAAGAAAACAAAAAAAACTGGTTCCCAATCAGAAATCAAGAAGTAAGGATGAAGAAGAATGAATATGACCTGGAAACGATGACTCCGTCAAAAGCGTGCGGGGAATGCGGCGGAGAAAAGGCTGCTTTTATCCGTACGGAAAGCAGAAATGGGTAGTGAAAAAAGCTGAATCACTTCACCGCTTTCAGCAATGGAGGCGGAAATGGCCTGCGTGTGCGTGATATCTGTGTGTATATAATATATATATATACATATAAAGAGATATTTAATGTGTGCGCGCGCCAGCCCACACGATGTTATACAAATATCGTGACTATATTTTTTTGCTAAAAAAAGCATGTATACACATGGATAATTTTGAGAATATATAAATTTGAAAAACTAATGAAATTTATTTTATAATAAATAATAAAATAACCTAACTTTAACTTATAATAATATGAGAAATTTGTATAGTTACGGTACTTAGAATATGTAAATTTTAAATTATAACATATTAAAAAGGGCTTGTTGTGTATGAGTGTATTCCCACGAGTTCAAAAGAGCCCACTATGTCAAATTGGCCTACCAGAAAGTATCTTTCGGCCTGCTAATGTGGGCGGTCGAATCAATGAACAAATACAAACCTGTGAATCCAACTTTTAATATATACCCATGACAACTTGATACCACATAGTTGAGCTTTTAGTCACTTATCAATGGAGCTCGCCGTCATCGCAAATGCAAGCTTTTCTTGTTTTATTAGTATTACCTGTTTTATTGATGATTGTTTTGCTGTCTACTATTCCCAACTTCTGAATTTTGATAACTTTCTGGGTTGTACAGGCTGATGCAACAGTTTCCACAATATGTATTGATTTCTGATGCCTTCTTACAAGCTGGGTAGATATGAATGTGTTAAATCTGAGAGGATAAGAATATGTAAATAGAATAGTGTGATTGGAGACGCTTACGTGAAGAGTTGAGGTCGACTTCGGGAGAGCTGCGGTCGCTTTATTGGTGAAAGAATGAGGTTTCTCAGTGTCATAGAAGGATTGCTGGTGCCAGCTCCATTAGTCACACCGAAAGAAGAATGAGCACCAGGCTTTCTGGTTCCATTATTAGTATCAATTGGAATGCCAGATTGTTTTGCAGGTGAGCCGCTGGAGATGTCGAAAGCAGAGCTTGGACTGTTGTGTCTCGCAGGCCAAATGTCTTCTCTCGGCCCTGGAGTAACAGGGGTAAGAACCCGCCAATCTGCCACATTTAGTGTAACATGTATCTTTGGACAGGATGCAAAAGCTAACATGCACATTTAGACAGAGTATAGCTCTTAAATCTTCGTTTAACCGTGGCCTTAATGCGATCCATGTGGAAGAATCCTGGAATCAAGCAGAATATCTCTAAAGAGAAAACTGTTACCTCTTCTGGTTGCGTCTCTATTATCCATCCTGGTTGATGCATTTGGGAAAAAATCATGATCTTGCCGGGGGAAGAAGTGGTTTACTGGCTGAATTGCTGAACGCTTCAATGATTCAAGTTCAGTTCTTGCAAGATCATACATTTCCTCAAGTTTTCTCTTCTGTCTAGTAATAATTTAAACATTGTCAAACTTCAAGAAAGGATTGATCAAGTATGGAGGGAGAAATAAAGTACTTAGACCTGCATTTTTCCGCAAATTTGTCTTGAAGCTCCTGTTTATCTTTTGACAAGCTTTCTATCTCTTGCTCCATCAGCAGACACTGCTTACCCTTTTTCTGATAGGCAGTATAAACCTGCTCTAACTTCTCGGTAAATTTTTCTTGCATTGCCTCACATTTCTGCCGGCACTGAGCCATTAATTTGTTCATTTTAACCTGCATCTCCAAGTCCCTTTGCCCAATGTAAAATGAGACACTTCTATAGGCACTCTTCATCACTGGAAGAGTTGAAGAAAACAATTGGGAAATGAGTGTTGAACAAAGAACAATTCATTCTTATTCAGTTTGTCAAAAATTCAATCTAGGATACATATCTGAGGAGATATCCCGGCCATTGCCATCTGCAACATGAGAAGTGTAAGATTATGATAAACTCAGGAACATTCAGAATAAAAGAACTTTAAATAAACAAGTGGAAATGAACTATTGTTGGAGACTCTTCTCACATTTATCCATTCATCATTTGGATTGATGTCGATGGCCTTCAGAAGACTGGTTGGGAAAATGACACAATTATATCCCAATGAAATAACAGAAAATGAAGACTAATCAAGGCAAACAAGGAAGATTAGATGACTTCATTAAAGCTTTAAATGATATACACGTACAGCAGATCATTCTCTTTGCTCTCAACAAGTCAAGGGCTATCACAAATTCATGGCAAATTGTCTTACAAGTCATACCTTTTTGAGAGCACTTGGTCGCATATGGGACAAGAGCCATCATTGCTGATAATTTTATTGGCATCTTCAGGACCTTTGGATACAGGTCAGGAAAACATTCAAAGCTAACAGAATCTAAAAACATGATATATATGAAACATCGTTTAGTTGATGCAAGTTGGATACACAAAAGATGCCCACAAGTGGTGGTGAGGGCTCGTCCTTCTAACTCCCGCCAGCAAGCATTGCATCTCATTTCAGCTCTCAAAGTTTATATCTACCACAGATGATACCTTGACCTACTCAAGGAGCGCAATTTCCAGTTCACACTGGTCAGATATCATCTAAATGAATCTATTCCCTGCTTTCAAGGCACAATACAGCCTTAGTATCGAACTAGTCGTTCAACAGATACTTATCTCAGTATCCAAATTCTGTTTACGAAATTCCAATAGGTACAAAATGCTTATATAAAACTAGCAGTATCCGGCTTATGAAAACCACGTATTTGCGAAAAAAATGCACCGAAAACAATGAGGAAACACAATCTTGTGTGGCACCTGGGTAGATCGTACATGAATTCCCGCACTCCAGATGACAAAGTGTAAAACATCAACCACAAACCAATATAAATAGTCCTCAATAGAAAATAAACGGGAAAAATAACGAAAACAAGATTCAAATCGATTTACCAGATAACGAAGCATATCCTGCTAATTTCTCAGATGAAGCACCGTTTAATCGCTATCAAAGTCAGAAACTTCGGAATCAGAAAACGGCTGAAAGAAACTCGTAGTTGAGATCACAAACCCTAGCTCGAAGTTTCTCAGACGTTAAAATGGCGGGAGTTGAGAATTCAGATCACTTCCCGACTTCCCGTTCATCAATGTAATTAAATATAATTACAACAAAATATCCAGAGCTACAGCACATTAATTACAGCTAATAATGCAATTATTTTACTATATACATATATTTCACATTTTAACTAGTGCCTAAAAACGCTAGTAAAAATTTTCGCGTTTTTAATAAGATATAGATGTTAAATGCATTTATGTCCATAAAAATGATTTTATTCACAAAATATTATTTATTAATAAAATAATATTGCAAACACATAAAATGGTTTAAACAGATAAGGGCTTCCAATACATCAATCTGGTTCAAAAGGTAAAGAAATACTCATGAGCCACAATATTGAAACTTGACCATATTTGTAAAAAACAACATGGGAATGTAAAGGACAGACTTTACCTGAATTATGGAAAACTAAATCTATGTTCTTAAGATATTCATCAAGCAACACAATGAAAAAAGACCTTAATTCACCACTACATATTAGATGTTGCTAGTTGAAAGTAGGGATCTATTTACACTTTACGGCCAGCGAGTTACATCAAAACTCGAAACCGGTATTCAACTGAACAGAGAAGGAGGGTCTTGTGCCATAATCACCTAGAGGAGTTTCAACCTTGACAACGACACCGGCATTTCCGATATTTCCATTCCACTTCGATCTCCCAATCTTCATCACATAAAATTGAGTCAATCACAAATTCATTCAATATACAAAGCAGTTATCCAACTTACAGATACAGATGCAAATGCAGAAGGGTGTGTTACAAAGGCACAGCCACAGATAAGACTCAATTCTTCTATAACAGAATGTATAAGTTCCATACGTAATCCCGGACAACTTCCACCAAATGTTGGGCATGCACTAAAAAAGTATATATATATTATACACAATAATTTGAGAACCTTTCAGGGGTGTACTGTATAGTGTAGCTTTCATAATGTTCGTATTAAACGAAGAAGGCTACCTGAACTGGATAGCTGGCCTCACCATGAGACCAGATCTACGCCAGGCCAATGCTTGATCCAAGCCTAAAGAAAATGATCCATCAGGCCACTGATAGGTTGGTGTTACCCTTGTTCCCCACTTGTTCTACAAAAAATAATCCCAATATCATTGGCCAGGCATACAAAATTGATCGTCGCTGACTTATAAAAAACATATTTGATTGAAAATTGTAGTATCACCTTCATTGAGAAACTAAATTTCATTTCCCCTGGATATTGACCTTGTGCTTGAAGCAAACCACCCCAAAACTGCATAAAAGCACTCGTTGAAAACCCTTCACCTGATGCATAGGTAATCTGGCCATTTGGAAACTGCAAGTCCATGAAAGACTGAAAAACACGGAAAGTGATTTAGTGGCCTATTATATAAATAATTATGTTTCAAGTAGACAAAGGAGAAGGGGAAAATGTAATCAATCAAACTGCAGAAGTTTTTTGTTTCTCAACCACAAGTTCTTCGACAAGCACACGATCATAAAGAGTAAGACACATATCCCTTGGATCTGAGAAAAAATCTCAATCACTCTGTTCATCCCACTCCCATTCACATAGCATCATGAAAAGGTGTTTGAATAATAAATCTTAAGACAATTGACATAAAGTGTCTATGCAACGGATGTCACTTACACAGGAAAAAGGGTTGAGACGAAATGTAGACATTAACAACCACCTTCTATGTTTTGACCAAATGGCTGGACAGAGGGAATGCAGTCCATTCTGCGCAAATAAAATAAACAGGCAATAGATAATGGAAACCAACAGAAAAATGATTAAGAAGGTCATGTAACTATAAAGAATAGTCCTTTCACTCAGATGACGTTCCAGAGCATAATAAGAAAAGTCAGTTTAAAAAACAGCATTTGCATCACTTACGCATTGTGTTTTATATTTATTTTTTCCAACGTAATAGTGGTTCAAGATGTCTTTGCCAAAAAAGTACACTAAAAATTATTTGCCATACAAAGAATTTCATAACTGGCAAAAAGAATGAAAATAACATTTTCAATTCCAATAATAGGAATACATGTGAGTACAAAAAACATGAAATTGGATTACCTTTCTATCATAGCCATACCACAGAAAGTGTTGGTTTGATAGATTTATAGGCAAAAGAAGTGTGGAATCATGAAAAAAGAGTAGAGGCCCGAGCTGAAGAAGGAATAGGGGAGGTTTCTCATTTCTAGATGAACTCCCCTGTGAAGCCTCCACTCTCCACATGTCTCCTCTGGCGACAAGAGAGCTTTCAGTACTTCCTGTTCTGCTGTTAAATGTTGACGTCATATTGAGGGTTCCCTGAATTGGAGAAAAAAGAGAAACTAAACAACGAAGTGACATGGTCACAGAATAAAGAACGATATTACAACATACAATTAGAACACATGAAACTACAATGTTGCCAGCCAGAGTTAGAATTTAGTGTATGCAAAACAGAAATCTCAATTAGCTCAGAAATCAAAACTTGAAAATCTCAGTATTCTATGATTATTAGATAAAAAGCAAAATTTTCACAGGGAAACAATTGTTTCATGAGGTTTTAACACTGATTGTGACTTCAAATGTAACAAATGGAAATATCGAGAAACACTCATAGAATCCAAGTAATGACCTGTGAACGTCCAAAAAGTTTCAAGGCTTTTGCACTGAAACCAAATGTCTCTTCTTGAGAAGAATCCTCTAAAGCCGAGGTACCATCCTCAGAGATCTTGTAATCCTTAAAGTGCTCTGGAAGAGATCTAAAATCTTCTTCAAGTGCAATGCCTATATTGGTACTCAGACTATGGTCCTCCATCGCAACCGGGAACCTAACATTCTCATCATGCTTAAAAGACATAGGAATTCGCCTAAAAAATTGTTGAACCACGCCATTTATACTTTCTCCAAAATCAGCCCCCACCTGCCCGATTCTGTTTCCAATATCCATAATAGCAGTAACACTGCTGATAGCCGAATTATCAACAGAAAAGCCAAAGTCGCTTTTCATAAAATTCTGGGTTGGAAATTCGACTAACAGATTGGGTGGCGAATTTGGCCAAGAAAAGGATGGAGGAGTAATATGAGACTGAATTAACTCCGTGAAACCCTGCGAAAACCTATCAGCCAAGTCAATCCCATGCCTCTGAACCTCCTCCCAAGCTTCAAACGATCGTTCCACAGACATCATTAAATCCAATTTTCCACCTTCGATATCTTTACAACCTAATCACCAATTTCAATAGCACCCACAAAGAGTCCTCAAGTTTACAACCTCAAACAAACATAAGGAAGATTCACTGGACCAATCCAAAATTAAAAACAGAAACGAAGTGACAACACGATATTCGTCAATTAACTTCCAAAATAGGCCAATAAACAATCCGATGAATATCAGGATATCTAGATCCAAAGAACTCCTCGTAAGAATACCAAATCTCCTTCACCCATGATGCACATCCAGGTGCACTCGCTATCCGCATGAACCGCAGTCGCCACGAAAAATGCCAATTCCCTGGCTGTGGGGTTTGAAACGGGGAAAAATCTGGTTCACTTCCGTGTCTTGCTTGCCCCGCCGCGACAATTAACTTTCCAAATAAATAATTAAAATATCAACAATATGAGTTTATTAAATCGAGCAAAAATCACTTTTATCCTTCTATTTAATAATTTTTGTAATATATGAGGCTTCGAAGCTTCCATCCGAATATTCGCCGATGCTTCTATATGATTAAATAAATGAAGACTTTTATTCATGATAAATTAAAGTATAATTCATCATACAATTAATATAGATATTTGTGTAAATTAATAGCATTTTCTATATATTTTCTAATATAATATAATTAATTAATGAATCACAGTAAATTAAAAAAACATATAGTTATTGGTGGTTTAATAATATATATTAATTTCAAATCCAATACACTACCTTAAAATTGATATAATCATACATCTACATTTGAATGTGGAAAGCTAAAATAAGAAATAACATTGTTATTTTCCGGAAAAAATAGCAACAACGAAATTAGAGACTTATTTTTATCAATAATAATCCAATGAAAGTTTTCGAAAAAAGTAATATGAAAATTAATAATAAAAATAATCCATTTTGTATGTGAAAAACAATTATGTAAAAAAATATAAAAAACATCCCCGTTGCATTTGAAATCACCATAAGCATCAATTTATAATTTTACAATAAGAGAAAAAGATGTAGAAATCGAAATAAGAGTTGATCATGTTCAGATGGCTATAGTCGTCGATTTTCGAACCCTTAAAAAGTTGCAAAGCAGTTGATATTTTCGATCAAAAAACCCATTCTATTACACTTTAAATTGTTTATATAGATGTAAAACATAAATATAACTTTTTCGACTCATTTATAAAGAAACTCAAATAGTGAACAATGAGACATTAATCTTCAAATTAAGTTTAAATGTACATCAAATAATTGAATAAGTAATTAACCCAAATACTCGATCTATCTACATGTTGTCTCGACTCAAAAATAATTTATTAGAATTAACAAATTTCTCAAAACTATATCAAATCCACTAACAAAACTCAAATCAATTGTCAATTTTAAAATTTTGGGCCAAAATGAATTTTATTCATTCAAATAAAAAATTAATATATCTTCAAAATTTTGATGAAAATTAAAACCTATTGAAAAATGGTTGAGAATGAGACAAACCCATCACTAAAAAGTTGATTTTTTCATTATTGTGTTCGGTGGAATCTTGACTGTTACTGGCGAAAAAAAGGTTTATGTCAATTGTCCAATGCCCACTCTCTTGATTCTTGTAATATATTATATGGTTATGCCGTATATAGTAGGAATGTAATCCTCTTTTATTCTGTTCGAACCACTGCTGTGTCATCTCCTTATTTTGAAAACATGGACGGAGAATCAATTTTTTTCCAAATGGATTGTGACGAAGTATGCACGCACCTGTCCTGTCCATCTCCCTATATGTACAGGCTAGCCTCTTTAGGACCCTTTAGGCCTTAACTCCTATTGCTATTCTGCCCCCGGAATTATCGCCCTTGTTGCCTCCTCTCTTTTCTTCTGTCCAATCTCCAACATTGTTATTGTTTTCTTAAGAATCCCAGTTGCCCAGATCAGGTGAGCGAGTCACTATCAAAACCCACGTTTTATCTTCTGAGTTTTCAGAAAATCTGTTTCTATTTGCGATTGGTTTGTTTTACTTTGTGATCATTCTTCTCCGCGTTTCTAGGGTATTGATTAGAAACTTTGTTACTTATGTTTCATGGGAGAAAGGGTCTTTATATGTACACTTGTTTTTGTTTGCTGGGATTTTATAGGGAGAAACAAGCTTGATGACGTCGAGAAGTTTGGAAAGTATGCAATCTATTGATGCACAATTGAGGCTTTTGGTTCCTGGAATAGTTTCTGAAGATGATCACCTTATAGAGTATGATGCCTTGCTTTTGGATCGGTTTCTAGATATTCTTCAGGATTTAAATGGAGAAGATCTCAGAGAAACTGTATGTGATTTTTGCTGTTTCTTTTGGTTAAAGTTTGTTTTTGATCCTGATGTTAAAGATCTGATCTGATGCTAAGCAGTATTAGACAATTTATGGGAACTTACAAGAAAAGCCTTCTTTGTTGTTAAATCTCAATGTTTATGTTGACACATGTGACTCTATTCTGCTATACTAACGCTATTGTGATCCATGGTTTGTATATGCGAAGGTTCAAGAGTGCTATGAGCTTTCGGCTGAGTACGAAAGCAAGCATGATCCCAAGAAATTGGAGGAACTAGGAAGTGTATTGACGAGTTTAGACCCTGGAGATTCCATTGTTGTTGCAAAAGCTTTCTCCCACATGCTTAGCTTGGCTAATCTAGCTGAAGAAGTACAGAATGCTTATCGTCGGCGAGACAAAAAGAAAAAGGGAGATTATACTGATGAAAATAATGCAAACACTGAATCAGACATTGAGGAGACCCTCAAAAGACTTGTGGTTGATTTGAAAAAATCCCCTGAAGAAGTTTTTGATGCATTAAAGAATCAAACTGTTGATCTTGTATTCACAGCTCATCCTACTCAATCTGTGAGAAGATCATTGCTTCAAAAGCATGGAAGGTTGTATTCTTTTGTTTTTTCTTCTATTTTTGCCTTATTTCGACTATTTTCCCGTTCTTATTTAATCCCACATTTAGGATAAGGAACTATTTAACTCAGTTGTATGCCAAAGACATTACGCCAGATGATAAGCAGGAGGTTGATGAGTCTTTGCAGAGGGAGGTAAATTATAAGCTCTTTATTTCTGTAGAATGTTTTGAATACCATAATCTGCATCTTTACTTATTTTACAGATTCAAGCTGCCTTTCGAACTGATGAAATCCGAAGGACTCCTCCTACACCTCAGGATGAAATGAGGGCGGGGATGAGTTACTTTCATGAAACGATCTGGAAGGGAGTTCCCAAGTTTCTGCGTCGTCTTGATACTGCACTGAAGAATATTGGCATCAATGAACGCATTCCTTATAATGCTCCTCTTGTTCAGTTCTCTTCTTGGATGGGTGGCGATCGTGACGGTATTTATTTTCTGCAGACTCTACTCTTCTACTGTTTGTGTAATTTCTCTTAGATTCGAAACCTCGATGAGGAAAATTATCTGTTTTTTTGTGCTACAGGCAATCCCAGGGTGACCCCTGAGGTCACTAGAGATGTTTGCTTGTTAGCAAGAATGATGGCGGCTAATTTGTACTATTCCCAGATTGAGAATCTCATGTTTGAGGTAGTTTGCAGTTGCACTCATTTGTTCAGTATACTCAAAGTTGCTGCTTTTCTTTTAACCCTTTCTTCATTATAGTTATCTATGTGGCGCTGCAATGATGAACTTCGTGTTCGAG
This sequence comes from Utricularia reniformis, assembly GCA_009725065.1. Lineage (NCBI taxonomy): Eukaryota > Viridiplantae > Streptophyta > Magnoliopsida > Lamiales > Lentibulariaceae > Utricularia > Utricularia reniformis. The sequence continues at coordinate 90,089 of RWGZ01001258.1, read as the reverse complement.
CAGATGAACTCCATAGATCATCGAGGCGAGATGCAAAGCATTTCATTGGTAAATCCTAAGCCATTTTCGGATGTTAACTTAGTCGAGAGGAGATGAACGTTGATCTTGTAATCTAATGCAGAGTTCTGGAAAATCATCCCTCCAAGTGAGCCTTATCGAGTAATCCTTGGCGATGTAAGGGACAAAATATACGAAACACGAGAGCGTGCTCGTCAATTATTAGCAAGTGGAACATCGGATATTCCAGAAGAGGCAACCTACACCAGTGTTGAGCAGGTTTACTCTTTTTTCATTCAAACAAGTTGATACAGTGAATGATTGACTCTTCATTTGTGTATTTATCTGAGTTTCTTTAAACTCAGCTCTTGGAACCTCTAGAGCTTTGTTACAGGTCTCTTTGTGCATGTGGCGATAGACCGATAGCTGATGGTACTCTTCTTGATTTTCTGAGGCAAGTTTCGACTTTCGGGTTGTCGCTCGTGAGGCTTGACATAAGACAAGAATCAGATCGGCACACTGATGTCTTGGATGCTATAACAAGACACTTGGAAATTGGTTCTTACAAAGAATGGTCCGAGGAGAAGAGGCAAGAATGGCTGTTATCTGAACTGAGTGGGAAGCGCCCGCTCTTTGGACTGGACCTTCCGAGAACTGAAGAAATCGCAGATGTTCTTGATACGTTTCATGTATTAGCAGAACTCCCATCTGATTGCTTTGGTGCGTATGTTATTTCAATGGCCACAGCCCCGTCAGATGTTCTTGCTGTCGAGTTGCTGCAACGTGAATGCCGTGTAAAGAAGCCTTTAAGAGTTGTTCCTCTGTTTGAGAAACTCGCTGATCTCGAGGCTGCTCCTGCAGCCGTTGCTCGTCTTTTCTCGATCGACTGGTACAAGAATCGGATCAACGGGAAGCAAGAAGTCATGATCGGATACTCAGATTCCGGTAAAGATGCTGGTCGTTTATCCGCAGCATGGCAACTGTACAAATCTCAAGAAGAACTTGTCCAAGTTGCAAAAAAGTTTGGTGTGAAACTAACCATGTTTCATGGTAGAGGAGGAACAGTTGGTAGAGGAGGTGGACCAACTCATTTAGCGATTTTATCCCAGCCACCCGATACAGTCAACGGCTCTCTTCGTGTTACGGTTCAGGGAGAAGTTATCGAGCGATCATTCGGAGAAGAACATCTCTGTTTCAGAACTCTGCAGCGTTTCACAGTTGCTACATTGGAACACGGAATGCATCCTCCAGTTGCACCAAAACCTGAATGGCGAGCCCTTTTAGATGAAATTGCTGTCGTTGCAACAGATGAGTATCGTTCTATCGTCTTCAAAGAGCCTCGTTTCGTCGAGTATTTTCGCCTTGTAAGTAATCTGTATAGACAAAATCTATTTCACTACATGACTAACTTGCTTATCAATCATCTTAGGCCACACCGGAGCTAGAATACGGCAGAATGAACATAGGAAGTCGACCATCGAAACGAAAGCCAAGTGGTGGGATCGAATCACTCCGAGCCATACCATGGATCTTTGCCTGGACACAGACAAGATTTCATCTCCCTGTTTGGCTAGGTTGCGGTGGAGCATTCAAACATGCTATACAAAAAAACCCCAAGAATCTCAAAATGCTTCAAGATATGTATAATGAATGGCCTTTCTTCAGAGTCACAATCGACTTGGTTGAAATGGTTTTCGCTAAGGGCGATCCCGGTATCGCAGCGCTTTACGACAATCTCCTTGTCTCTGAAGACCTTTGGTCCTTTGGTGAGAAACTTAGAGCCAACTACGAGGAAACAAAGAACCTTCTACTCAAGGTAAAAACTCTAAACCAATCAACAAAACTAAACTAGACCAGGAAACTAACTGTTTTTTGTATGGTTTATCAGATTGCTGATCACAAAGATCTCCTAGAAGGCGATCTTTGCCTTAAGCAGCAACTGAAGCTTCGGGACTCGTACATAACAACATTAAATGTATGCCAAGCTTATACACTGAAGAGAATACGTGATCCTAACTATCATGTGAAGCTGAGGCCTCATATTTCTAAGGAGTATATGGAGTCTTCCAAGTCTGCTGCGGAGCTTGTGAAGCTGAATCCAATGAGTGAGTACGCACCCGGTTTGGAGGACACGCTGATTTTGACGATGAAGGGGATCGCTGCGGGACTCCAAAATACTGGTTAACTTATTATCATTCTTCCCACCTGGGAAATGCTTGATATCTATCTGTTTATGTTTCTACTACTCCATTAGGCCATTGGCTGTGCTGAAAATACGTTATTCAATAAGACAGCAAGTTGTCCAATGACTGCTTTGTTTGAATGGAAGTTTTAGCAAAAGTTCATGACTTTGTTACATGCTATTGCTATCATTTGATTCTGCAAATAAACAAACCTGAATATATCTCGAAGTTTGGTAAAACAGATAAACCGAGAAGAATTCAATTTTGTTATTTGAGATTGGTATCGCAAAATTAATGGTCCCGGCGGGGCTCGAACCCGCGACCTTCGGCTCATAAGACCAACGCTCTAACCAACTGAGCTACGGGACCTTTGAATGATGATAGCTTTTATGTTGGAAACTGGAAATAAGTTTATCTCCGCTTCCCTTTTTCTCTGCTTTCCGTTAAAACCCTCGATTTCCATTTGGGACTTCCAGGGTTTTTCGAGCAGCCAAACATATTTCAGTGTATCTGATTTCTGCAATTTTGCTGGGAATTCTCGAATCGGAAGTGAGGATGCATGCCCCCGTCCTTGTGCTCAGTGAGTTCTCCTTTAAGTCATTTTCATTCTCTCTCTTGAAGCAATTCCCTCGGACTCTTACTGCACTATGGTCTCATTGCTATTTTTGACGCCGAGGGAGGGTTTTTGTGACGTTTCTGAAGTGTATGCAGACGGGTCATTGATATTGTTCATCTGATTGGTCGATATTTCCTGGGATGTACACGGTTTCGCGTTATTTGTTTTTCTGATGTTTTGTTTTCCCTTGAGCAGAAGATTCACTGAAGCGGGAGTCTGGAAGCAAGGTGCAACATGCGAATATTCAAGCATCCAAGGTGCTAACCTCGTATATTTATATATCAATGGGGTCTCTGAAAGTTTCTTCTTTTCCCCATTCTTTTTCGTTTGCCATTAGGGCTGCGTCTTCTCTTTCTATTCTAATACCTTGGATCTGTTATAAATATCTATTGTAGGCTGTTGCAGATATTATTCGCACTACATTGGGTCCAAGGTCAATGCTGAAAATGCTTCTTGATGCTCAAGGAGGTAATACATGCTCTTGCAAGTAATATTATGTATTTGTTACATGTTTTTTGAAAGGGATAAACACTATTTTTCATTAGAGTCTTTCCTCTGTGTACCATCTGTCGCGTCCTGTTTTTTGTAAATCTATATTGAACGATAGGGATTGTGGTCACAAATGATGGAAATGCTATTCTCCGTGAATTGGATGTTGCACACCCTGCTGCCAAGGTATGCTTTTTCGTTTTCCTTGTTAATTTGTTGGACTTCTTTAATAACTAAATAATGACTCATGTTCCTTGTATTAGTGCAGTCGCATTGCCTTTTTCAGAATTCCACAACTTATGTCCTTGATTTTATATTTATTAGTTTGTTGCATTTCTTTTACACTCTTTTTCATGGTGGAAGTCCATGATTGAGCTGAGCCGAACTCAGGATGAGGAGGTGGGGGATGGGACAACTTCTGTAATTGTTCTTGGTATGTGATGACCTTATTTTTTGTTATGAAAGTTTCAGATAATTCTCTCCATAGTTGCAATTATTCAATAATTCTCTGTCTGGGCGTGCGTTGATTCTGTTGGAATTATCATGATCTTCATTATTTAATGTAAAAGACACTACTATCAATACCCTTCACACTTTCTTGTGATGTTTGAAGCTGGCGAAATGCTCCACGTCGCAGAAGCTTTCATTGAGCAAAAATACCACCCCACTGTCATTTGTCGGGGTAACCATGATCCCTATTCAATATTTGATACAGGGCACTTCTTGTGACTTGACCATGACATGCTTCTGCGTTTGTTACAGCCTACAGTAAAGCTCTAGAGGATGCCATTGCTGTGCTTGATAACATTGCTATGACTATAGATGTAAAAGATCGTAAGTTCACATGATCTTAATACATCTGAGTATTTTGCTTACTTTCAACAAATAGGGTCAGTTATCTTTAAGATGGAGCGAGCGTTATGATTTTTTTCTTTCTAAATATTTTTAGAATGATTCGATGTCTCATTGGGATTGTAGCCTATATCATAGAGTTGTTTATAATTCACCCCTGTCAATATATTTAGGTTTATTCAATATCGTCTTCATGTTAACTAGCTTTGATTGTGCTCATCGTGTTTCTATTGGATTTTGTCGAGCCTTATAATTTTTTATGCGTAATATAACTCCAAATTTGTTTACCACGACAATGTTGACGATATTCTGTGTGCCATAGTGATCTAAACTTTCGTTGTCAGTTATTCTATTTTTGTGTTTGTAACTTCACAGGTAGTTCATACTTATAATTTTAATCATTGCTGAATTTTCCATTTTATTACGTCTCTCTGTTGGAAGGTGCAACAATGCTAGGAATTGTCAAGAGCTGTATTGGGACTAAATTTACCAATCAATTTGGGGATCTAATTGCTGTAAGTATTTGCTTCACATATTTCTGTTGTGTTCATAATATGTCTACTTTCATGTTTTCATGTGCTTTTTTCTTCCTTATCTTTTTTTCGATTACTTTCCAGGACTTAGCAATAGATGCGACATCCACTGTGGGTGTTGAACTTGGACAAGGATTGCGTGAAGTAGATATCAAGAAGTACATTAAAGTAGAGAAGGTTCCTGGTTCTCAACTGGAGGACTCAAAAGTTTTGAAAGGAGTCATGATAAGCAAAGATGTTGTAGCTCCTGGTAAAATGAAAAGAAAAATATTAAATCCAAGAATAATTCTTCTAGATTGTCCTCTCGAGTACAAAAAAGGGGAGAATCAAACTAATGCTGAGCTGTTGAGGGAGGAAGATTGGAGTGTCTTACTAAAAATGGAAGAGGAATACATCGAGAACTTATGTGTGCAGATACTAAACTTCAAACCTGATCTGGTAATAACCGAGAAAGGACTAAGCGATTTGGCTTGCCATTATCTTAGTAAGGCTGGTGTAAGTGCGATTAGAAGGCTCAGGAAGACAGATAACAACAGAATTGCTAAGGCTTGTGGAGCTGTAATTGTTAACAGGCCCGAGGAATTGCAGGAGTCTGATGTTGGTACTGGTGCGGGGTTATTTGAGGTGAGAAAGATTGGTGATGAGTTTTTTACATTCATTGTCGAATGCAAGGATCCAAAAGCTTGTACGGTGCTCTTACGTGGTGCCAGCAAAGATCTTTTGAATGAAGTTGAAAGAAATTTACAGGTTTGTGTGAATTATGATGCTCTAATGAGCTTTTTCACGATGCTTAACGAGTTGATCTCGGTCGCAGGATGCTATGTCTGTGGCGAGGAACATAATAAAAAATCCAAAACTCGTCCCTGGCGGAGGTGCTACAGAATCAACTGTCTCTGCTGTGTTGAAACAAAAGAGCTCCTCCATTGAAGGCATAGAGAAGGCAAGAAAGCTTTTCCTCATCATTCTCATGCTATTTTTTTAACCCCTGCTGTATTGTTTTTTTCTGCAGTGGCCATATGAAGCTGCTGCGATTGCATTTGAAGCTATACCAAGAACATTAGCTCAGAACTGTGGTGTTAATGTGATTCGTACTATGACTGCTCTTCGAGGAAAGGTAACGTGTTTTTCCATATTTCCCCTTATAAATAAGCTTGAGATGATAAATAAACCAATCATTTTTTGCTTTTGTTTAGCATGGAAATGGCGAGAATGCATGGATTGGGATAGATGGGAATACTGGTGAGATCACTGACATGAAAGAGCGCAAGGTAAGAGGCAGTATAATTCCATGATCCGAATTCGCTGCATTATAATGTCGTATGTGTGTTCTCAGATATGGGATTCGTACACCGTGAAGGCGCAGGCGTTTAAAACCGCGATTGAAGCAGCATGTATGCTTCTTCGAATAGATGATATCGTTAGTGGGATCAAGAAGAAGCAAGCCCCTGGTGTCCAGACTCCTTCAAAGCCTACAACTAACGAAGAAGGCGAAGCTGATAACGAACAACTAATTCCCGAATGATACGACAAGAGAATCATTTCGATTTCATCTTCAGACATGAACCACTGTAGTTCTAAACCAATCTCAGATTCAGTTTTTGTCCCTTATTTATCCATCTTGCTTAAACACAAGAGAAAACACACACATACCATGTCTGAGATTACAGGAAACACAGAAAGATATAACAGTAGCATGTCTTAAAGCCGAACATACTGGTCATTTACCGACTATGACCAGCCAAAGAAGTAGTCAAGAACATATACGAGGAGAAGAGAAACAGGATAAAGCAGGAAAGCCACCAACGAGGTCCACAACGGAAAAGTAGTGCGAACACTAGCGAAGATGCCCATTATAATGCATACTATCAAGATTACCAGCACTTCAGATGAGAAGTCCCACTCCAATCCTCGTACGTAAACGATGGATAAGAACACCGAAAGACACAGAACGTTGTTCATCGTAACAGCCCCATACAACTGAATGAACAAAAATACATGTAGTCAGCAAAAAGTAATAACATCGATAAGCTGAGGCAAGGGATTACCTCGGAAAAAGTTAAAGATGCAGATCTCAACTTCTTTCTGGTAGCAAATATGATTGCAGATACTGCTTCACTTGAATTGGTAGCAATAGGGAGTGCTATGAAGGAGATGAAAAAAGTAGGAATGCTTGTAGCAGTAGAAAAGTTATCGACGACATCGACTAGGGGATCGGCAAATGCAGCTGCAATGGCAGTTCCCAATAACAACAAAAGAACAGCTTTAATTGTGTTCCATTTGCTGTTTTCTACACCTTCAACTACCTCATCACTTTGATCACCCAAAAGATCATGTTCTTTCTTAGTTTGCTGTAATGAAAGGTGATGAGAAACACATTTATAGTGCGGAAAAAAACGAAATAACAATTAGTTTACCAAGTGGAAATCATCCAAGTGCTTGAAGGTATTGTTATGAGGAGAAGGATTGTTTTTCCCAACTTCTAACAGCCATTTCCCAACTCCATGAATGAACTCAGTTTTATCAATTCTCGAATCAAGAGATACGTCAAATTCCGTCATTACCTTCTCCAAAGCATCATCCTCGTCTAGATTTATCTCATTTAGCTGGATTCCTACTATCAAGGCTTTTAGTTCTTTATGTGACAAATGCGAATCATGATTCTCATCAATAGCATCAAAGAGCCTATACCATATAAGAAATTATTCCAGCAAGTTATTCGTCAAGAAAGTCGAAAATCTGTATTAGCTTCCCTTTATGAAACTTACTTATTCAAAACATCTATATTAGGTTGTCCATCCTCGGTATAAAGCTTCCCTAATGAACGCTTCTTCAAGTTCCTCAAAATTCCTGATATGACATGCTTATGCTTCGCAAAAGCGAGTCGCCTCCTCTGCACCCAAGGCTGGAAAATCTGCACAAAATGGTAAAGAGAACAATTTCATAAGCTGAAGATTACTAAAAGACCACGGAATAAAGTTTCTAGATAATGTCGTAGAAAATTAGCTATCCCATTTAATCGACATAGCTTCTTCTGCTCATATTACAAATAAGAAATAGTGATGTTAATTTAAAAAGGGAAGATCCAAGTACCTGGTACAGGCAGTATGAAATTAGAAGTGAAACTGAAACGATGAGAGCAATCAAAACAACCAAATGTTTTCCTGAAGTTATTCTCAAAATTTGAGGAAGTTGAACTATCACAAAGGGAATCACAGAGACAGCCATTATGATTCCTGCATAGCTTGTCCAAATATCTGTACTAATACCAGAGCCTGCAATTATCAGAAAATAACTGTTCATTCCCAAAAGTTTCAAAATAAATAATTTATCACCCCACGTTGAAATGAATGCCAAGCGAAGCACTAACTAGTATGGACAATCTATTTGCAGTGGTGTTGTTAGAATAGTAGCATAATAAGGACAGAAAAGAAACAAACCAGTCAGAGTGAAGCCTTTTGTGTCTTTTGAGTCAATGGCGACTGAATTCTCTATATCACACTTTCCAACAACAATACAGCTACCCCAGATTAGTGTAAGAAGCATAACAGTTGAGCCAGCAAGTAGTCCCATTCCCACAGACACCTGACTCTGAGCAGTCTCTTTGCTTCCAGACAACCCTGAGACTGTAAACAGAAATAACATCAGGCGAATTCATTAATATTCTGCATTTTAAAGGGGCAAAAATTTCTAAGAAATGTTTATGAAGTACTCATTCCACATAACCCCTAGTTATCCTAAATTTTGAGCACCAATGTGCAATGAAAACAGATAAGCCAACTCCAGTAGATTGTGTATATTTTGCACAACAAAATTAGTAATTAAGCTGATAAAACATGGCAAAGTACTATTTAGAGATAATAATCAAATCAGTCGATTAAAAGACTAAATTAAGAGAGGAAGCTTCCCATTCAGCAATGTATTCACATTCTAGATCTGAAAAAATATCAGCTTTCCTTAACAACAAAATGTTAATCTCCGTTTTTCATGCTTCAATTTAATTTAACATCATAAAAAAGCGTGAAAGACACCAGAATTACCCAGAATAAGCATAGCATCAGGAAGAGCCCCGAGCATGGGAAGGAAAAGACCACCGATAATCCCAGGTCCAAGGATCTCAAGAAGCAGCTCACACCCAGTAGATAGATAAGTCGCAGCAAGAAACATGAGATATCCGTACGCTAGAATTAAGAAGAGATTCCCCAACGCAGTTGAGGTGCAGGGCAAAAACCCATATGTCTGTTCACATGCCTCTTCCGCTGCTGTAAGGCGGAGGAAATTCGAAACCCTAGGCAAGCCTATCCCGTCAGAAACAAGTGCAGATGGTTCAGAAATGAAACGAGCATATGTAAATCCACAAAACATCAACAGAAAAAAAGAAGTTTGAAGCGGGATCCATCGAGCCATAATGATAATTCAGCCAAAATCAATAAATATATAGATTCATAGCATAGCCGTGTGTGAACCGAGTGCGTGGAAAACACTGTGGAACGCGGCCATTTCTTGTTTGTGTGAGAACAGAGTGAAGAGAGTCACCAGCAGAACAGATAAGTACTACTAAGTAGCAGGCGATGTCTGAGAAATTTAATGTGTTCGTTGGGTATACTTTTTTTAAAATTGTGCTATAATGAGATGTACATTATGATTGTAATTTACGTAAAAATATTAATATACCCTTATATATATAAAATTATAAATATAATTATATTATAATTAATAGAATTAAAGATAAATTAGTCTTTTCCAAAATTACGATGAGGCCACAGCTAGTTTTAACAGCTGTGATGATATCGTGATTTTTTAACGATNGATTTCAGATAAGATGCCTTCGCAAGCAATAGCCGATCTTGAAAACTTTTTCGGTCAGATGTTCTTACTCTTAGTATTATTATTGATTATTTTGTTTATTGTTCTGGGTTTTTCGAGATATGATTGCAGGTGTGGAGTGTAATAAAATGTATTTTTATTTTGATATGTAATAATATAATGTTGAAAAATCGTACTAATGATTATTTCAAATCAAGAAGTCTCTGCATTCCAATTTGATGAACAAATTTCTCAAATACGCTTGTAGGGAGAGATTTAGTAAATAGATCTGCTAGATTGTTGCAAGATTGTATCTTTTGTATTTCAATATCCTTTTGTTTTGTGAGATCATGTGTGAAGAAGAATTTTGGAGAAATGTGTTTTGTTCTATCTCCTTTGATATATCCTTCTTTCAATTGAGCAATACATGCTGCATTATCTTCAAATAAAATTGTTGGTTTCATTTTCTCAGATAATAAACCACAAGTGGTTAGAATGTGATGAATCATAGATCTTAACCATACACATTCACGACTAGTTTCATAAATGACAATTAATTCTGCATGATTTGATGATGTTGCTATAAGAGTTTGTTTCATTGATTTCCAAGATATAGCAGTTCCACCTAATGTAAACACATATTCAGATAAATACCATGTATCTGCATAACCAATTAAGTCAATTGTTTTGGGTTTCATATTTTTGGAGTACAATAATCCCATGTCTTTTGTTCCTTGAAGATATCTAAAAATATGTTTTACTCATTTCCAATGTCTTTGTGTTGGTGCTGAACTAAATTTTGCTAATAAATTTACAGAAAATGCAATATCAGATCTTGTATTATTAGCAAGATACATCAATGCACCAATTGCACTTAAATATGGTACTTCTGGACCAAATACATCTTCAGTATCTTCTTTTGGACGAAAACAATCTTTCTTTTGATCTAATGATCGAACAACCATAGGTATACTTAGCGGATGTGATTTGTCCAAGTAAAATCGTTTTAGTATTTTCTCAGTATAATTAGATTGATGTAAGAAAAATCTTTCGGATAAATCTTCAATTTGTAGACCTAAACAAAATTTGGTTTGGCCAATGTCTTTCATTTCAAATTCACTTTTCAAATAAGCAACGGTATTTTCAATTTCATCATAACTTCCAATAATGTTTAAATCATCAACATAAACCGCTACAATAACAAAACCAGACATTGTTTTCTTTGTAAAAATACATGGACTTATAGGATTATTCATAAATCTTTCTTTCATGATACTTTCTTTTAATCGATTATACCACATCCTTCCTGATTGTTTTAACCCTATGTGTTTCTTTAATTTTTCATTTATCCGCCTTTTCTTTTTCAATTAAAGAATTTTTATATAACTCAACAAAATGTTGAGAAGTACGGCAGACATGTGACCAATGATTCTTTCCACCACCTCTATAACAGATATTTTCAGTATTTCTGTTATTTTGTTCTCCCATTTGTTTATTCTTATTTTTCCAATTTTGATTGAAATTATTATTTCTAATATAACCTCCACGATTTCCTCGTCCATAACCACGACCACGTCTACCACCATATCCACGTCCTCTTCCGGGTTTGAAACCTTGATTATTACCCATAAATCGTTGATCAACTTTGAGTGCATTTACTTCAGGAAATTGAGTTGATCCACTAGGACGAGATTCATGATTTGTCATTAACAAATCATTATTTTGTTCAACAACAAGAAGACAATATATTAATTCAGAATACTTCTTGAACCCCTTTTCTCGATACTGCTGCTGGAGTATCATATTAGATGCATGAAATGTGGAGAATGTTTTTTCTAATAACAATTCATCAGTAACTTTTTCTCCACATAATTTCAGTTGTAATGTTATTCTGAATAATGATGAATTATATGCACTCACCGATTTAAAGTATTGTAATCGTAAATTTAGCCAATCATGGCGTGCATTTGGCAGTATTACTGTCCTCTGATGATCATATCTGTCTTTTAAATCATTCCATAAATTACGTGGATCTTTTACAGTTAAATATTCACTTTTTAATCCTTCATCAAGATGGTGACGTAGTAAAATCAAAGCCTTAGCTTTGTTTTGATTAGATGCAATATTACCATCTTTAATGGTATCTTCCAGACCATTTGCACTAAAGTGCATTTCTGCATATAATACCCATGATAAATAGTTTTTCCCATAAAGATTAAGAGCCGCAAAATTAAGTTTAAAGAGATTTGACATAGTTAATGAAAAACAGAATAATAGAAATTTTTATCATCTTTCTTTACCCGTAACTCAGATAAGTGTAGAACATTCGTGCTGATAACGTGTTAGAAAATTTGCTAAAAGATTAGAAAGAAAGTTTAGGAATTCTATGAATTTCCTTATTCATTTCAGTTTTCATACGCTTATTTATAGAAAAAAATATTAATATATTATTATTTAATAATTCATGAAGACGATGTATTACTATGCAAAACATTATTTTATCTACTCACATCTCATCAGTATTAATTACATGTTTATATACATATAATATATAATATTTGTATATTTAATTACATGTTTATCTACATATAATATATAATATTTGTATATTTTGATATTGGTGATATATTCATAATTCGGTATAATTCACAACATTCTCAATATTAATAGGATTGCATTTGATGAATAAACGCATACACTTACATACTTGCATTACATGAAATATAATCATCTCAAAATTTAATGGTTTTTTGTGAATTTAAATTTATAACTATCTAGCAAAGTATCGAAGATTCACAACATGATATTCGGATACTATAGAGCTATAGATGATGCACGAATGAAATTTTCAATACCTTCTACATATACAATTAATTTCCAACTTGAATGTGAATTATGTACCTCTATTCAAATAAGTTAATATTTTATGGGAGAAAGTATTAATTATAATTTATAGAAATGTAAAAGGTAGAAACTTAAATGTAATACACTACTTAGAATCTTATTTACTTTTCATTGGTATATATATTTTTTTAAATAAATTATTATTAAAATATTATAATTCACAAAATCTAACCCAACCTAAATATTACAAAATTGTACAAAAAAACACATATATATTACAAAATTAAGCTAGCCAACGAAGAGTTTTTTATAAAGGATAATCATGTCAGATTCTTTATCATTTATAAATGTAAGTAATTCCTAAAAGGTATTTCTTATAACACTGTCAAATTTGTTTTAAACAATATATTACTGACGAAATGATTAAATTGTACTAATTCATATATAATCAATAAAATAAACATAAAATAGATCCCTCCATTTACTAGTGTATATATATGAGCTCATATTATATTATAGAGATTCATTTATGAACTAATGTAATATATTTTATACGGATATGAAAACAGCTCATTTATATTTTCTTTAAATCAACTAATTGAATTATTTAATAATATAAGAATATATATAAAATATAACAAAAATAAAACTTTATCTAATATTAGAGGTAATACTAATAGTTGTTATGTTTATTTTTTATATATGTTTAATTCGTTTAATATTTAATTTCTTTTTTATTTAATTATTTTTTTATTTATTTGGGAATAATTTCCTTTTCTAAACATACATATTACAGTAAATATGATCAATTTTCTATCCAAATAAATGTCTACGAATAGATTGTGATCTATCTTATATTTATTTTATTTATTATACATAAATAATACAATTTAATACTTTGGTCAGTGCTATATTTGTTAAAAAACAATTGTCAACGATATTAGAATTAACTTTTAAAAATCATAGATATTTATAAACGTAAAAGGATATGACATGAGAACTTTCGAATTTCTCCCACCTAACGAATTCCGATTTTCAATTCCAAATACCAAAAAAATGAAAGAAAAGGTAAACGCAGGTTTAAAATTTAAACAATTTCAAGATATTCTTTTATTCCCAATTATCGCCACCTTCATCTTCGGCTTCTGACCGTCGGTGGAACTTTAGCGCCGTCGTTGGGGTTTCCCTAATTGTTTGATGCTTGTTGACAGCAGTTTATGATACAGGGCTAACCTGCATCCCTAAGAATCGAACACGGTTTCAGTTTGTAGCGATTGGAGATGGCGGGCGGATATAGGGCGGAGGACGATTACAATTACCTTTTCAAGCTTGTGCTCATCGGAGACTCCGGTGTCGGGAAGTCCAATTTACTCTCAAGGTTTACTAGGAATGAATTCAATTTGGAGTCAAAGGCCACCATTGGGGTAGAATTCGCTACGCGGACCATTCGCGTTGATGATAAGGTTATCAAGGCTCAGATTTGGGATACTGCTGGTCAGGAAAGGTTATCGGTTTTTCTAAATTTATTCATTTCGTAATGCATACTTACAATCTTATACTACGGCCTGAATATTCAGATTGTTTTTACCGGATTGGTTTATTACTTGTGTGAAGAAGGGGTTTTTGAACTGTATGCTGAGCTCCCGTTTATGGCAAAATATGATGAATCCATGTGATTATATCCATATCCATATGGCATAATCTAAGAAGGTTGTAGTTTATGTTGGAGAAGATTTGGTATTCAAGGACTTGATTATGTTATTTGATTTTTAACCACTCTTAGAGCTAGAATATTGGGACTTTGGAGTTCATTCTTTGTTAAAGCTTTTCCTCATGAGTTTTCTTTTAGGTTCCTTGAAGTTGAGATTCTAAGACTAAGCTTCTTTTGCAGTTAGTTACTTTATCATAGTTCTCTTCAAACATATTTTCTTCTATCTGTTCTTGCTTGTTGTAATTTACGTCACCATACCCATGATTCGAAATGAAGTTATAAGTTATGAAACATATGTTTTTTATTTGCTAGATACCGTGCAATCACAAGTGCATACTATCGAGGAGCAGTGGGTGCAATGCTGGTGTACGATGTGACACGGCATATCACATTCGAGAACGTAGATAGATGGTTAAAAGAGCTTAGGGGTCATACAGATCAGAACATAGTGATAATGCTGGTAGGCAACAAAGCAGATCTAAGGCATTTACGTGCTGTTTCGATTGAAGAAGGAACATCGTATGCTGAGAAGGAAAATGTATATTTCATGGAGACTTCAGCACTTGAGTCAATGAATGTTGAGAATGCTTTCACTGAAGTTTTAACACAAATTCATAACGTGGTTAGCCGAAAGGCACTTGAAATTGGTGATGATCCTTCAGCATTGCCTAAGGGTCAGACTATTAATGTTGGATCAAAGGATGATGCCTCAGGTATAAAAAGAGCTGGCTGTTGTTCTGAATGATATCAATAACTTCTATTTTCCTTGTCTTTAATCAATGCTTTTTTGCACTCTTCTTTAATCGTCTTTGCTCTAGACTGAAGAAGTTTACTGTATTTTGCTATGATACCAATACAAGTGATTTTTCGGATATATTTAATTTTAAAGAAAATCCAAAACTATAAAATAGGAAAAATAAATAGTTCAAGATTATCTTTTATAATTATCAAAATACAAATTATTTGTTATTCTTTGAAAAGTAAATCAGAGGAAGCTATATCACAAATATACGCGTGAAGGGGACTCGCTAAGAGTATTCAGTATTCACTTGTATCAGCCTCGTCAGCCAATAAGATCTTCCATGAGTGGGGGGTGTGTTACACGCGGGCCCCAACTATAATAATATTTTTTAATTTAATTTTTGTCAAATTGAAACGGGAAAAACCCTCCTGAATGCTTCCGCCCTAGCAGTGTTGAGCCTCATATGAAAACGAATCCAAAATTTATCGGCAAAACGCGGTGAAGAAGTGGAAATTGGGAATGCTGATATTTTATTTAACGATCGGAACTTTCGGATTCTGAATTCATATTTGTTGAATTTCTGGAAGATATATTAAGATTGTTGTTTTGGGATTGGAAAATTTTTGTTACTTTTTTCATGTGCATGATCTGCGTTTAAGATATTTCTCGTTAATCAGCCTCGCCTCATTGTTTTTTATCTTCGGCAGCTGTTTGAATGATGGGAGTCGTTATTTGAATTTTTGTGTATGGTACCAGAGGGATTTGGCGGCCTAGTGTCTGATTTTTGTAGCAGGAAGGCCGAGGGGGCAAAGAAAGAATTAAGTTCTGAAATATCGTTGCTTGATTCTTTTTTTGTGAACTTCTGATATGCGATTGCGGTCTATACCGGTTTCTAAGAAAGAGAAGGATGATAATTTAAGGAACAAGGTTAGGGGCAAGAAGAAGCACAAGAGACTAGACGCAATTTGTGAACAAGCTTTTAGTAGGAATCAAAGGAGGGATCAAAAGGTTGAACTTAGCGAGTTTATCAATGGAGATAATGACATAGAGCTCCGGAGGAGCAAGAGGTGTCGTAAAACTCCTGTTTTACTTGATTCATCACCTCTGCCACCAAAAAAAAGGCAAAGGGTTTTCAAGAGCGTTTCCAATATTTCTGAGAAAGATAGAGGAAGAAGTGATGTACTGAATGAAACACAGCCCTCATGTTCAAGGGATTTTAATGGACAAGATTCTAGCTGGCAGTTGAGGTTGAGATCGAGAGGAAAGAGTAGGTATTCATCTAAGAAGGATGAGGGGCAATTCACGGAAAGAGGTAAAAGAAAGCTTTTTACGAATTATAATGGGTTTGGGGGTTTTATTGTAACTGATGACGACAACAAAAAGGAATTGACCATTGATAAATCGGCAATTGTTAAATCAAAGAGACTGGGAAGGATTAAAGCTTCAAATGTTGTGGCCAATGGTGACAAGGACAGTGATGTGGGAGGCGACATCGAATGTGTTGATGAGAAAAACCTGGATGTAGTTCTGGAAAAGAATTATATTGTGAATGGGCGACATGTAGAGCATGAGATAGGGTATATTAGTGATGTTGGAAGAGAAGCTGACAATGCAATGCCAAATCTGACTGAGAAAGAGGTGGATACTGTTCAAATAGTTTCAGTAGCACAAGGATGCCACATCAATGGCGATGCTGAAGAACATAAAGGCTGCATAGGAGGGAGGAATGTTGAAGTTAGCCCTGTTCATGACCATGTAAATACTGCTGAAGTCGATCATGATATGGCTAACCAAGAAAAAGATTTTGAATGTCTGGCTAAGCCTATTGAAGAAGCAGCAACCGAAATACCGGATGGAAAATGCAATAAACCTGCAGTCCTAGATGGTGAAAATAGGATAAGTCTTGGAAGACGCTGTGGTTTATGTGGGGGTGGTAATGATGGAAAGCCACCAAACGTGCTTATATTGGAAGGTGCCTGCAGCGATAATGAGGAATACAGGGTGTTATCTGAATCAGAGGAGCCTAACTATGATATGTGGGATGGATTTGGTGATCAACCGAATTGGCTCGGACGCCTTCTGGGTCCTATAAATGACCGTTTTGGTATTGCAGGAATTTGGGTTCATCAGCAATGTGCTGTTTGGAGTCCAGAGGTATTATCATATTTTTGGAGAATTTTATTTTTTGCAGTTTTTCTGGTTTAGAATAGGCATCCTATTTGGACCCTTTTGTTCTTTAGGGATTTTTTCTGTAAAATCTGTGTGCTGATTTTTTTTATTTGAAAGTGAAAATTCTTAATCTGAATCATATTGACTTTATATTTTATAATGCTGTCAAAGATTATCAGGCATGGCTCTCCCACTAAGTTATTATTTAATCCTGCAAAGTATGATATGATAAAGCAACATAGCATTCTGATTTTGCAATATGTTTTGTTCGCATTTGATAGTCATTGTCAGTCATTTTCTTGACAGACAACACCTATTTGTGTGGAAATTCCTATGATTATGCATACGCTTCTTTTCTCCACTATGCTGATAGGATTATTTTTCAGGTTTATTTTTCGGGTCTGGGATGCCTGAAAAATATTAGAGCAGCGCTTTACCGGGGACGAATGCTTAAATGCAGCCGTTGTGGAAGAGCTGGAGCTACTATTGGTTGTCGTGTTGATCGGTGCCCAAAAACTTACCACCTAGTGAGTGACTTATACCGATGATGTACTTTAGTTCTTTAATCCAATCTCAGACGTCTATTTTTTCTTAATTTTGTGTTTTGTTTTATTTTTCCTCAAATTATTTTCTGCATGCATAGCTATCCTAGTTCATTGTGAATTTGACATGTTTTTTTTGTTTTTGAAGCCATGTGCAAGGGACAGAGGCTGCATTTTTTACCACAGGAAATTTCTTATAGCCTGCAATGATCACCGGCAACTATTTCAACCCCAGGGAGTTCAAAACGTGCATTGGTTGCAGAAAATGAAAACCAAAAAATTGAAGTTGGAATTATTGAAGGATACAAATAATGCCTCCCGTAAGGATGTTGAGGCTGAGGAAAAATTTCTTGAGAACTGTGGGGAGGATGAAGAGTTCTTGAAGCGTGAGAGCAAGAGGCTTCATCGGGATTTGCTTAGAATAGCCCCTACTTATATTGGGGGATGCAAGCCAGAGGATGAGAATCAATTCCAAGGCTGGGAGTCTATTGCTGGCCTGAAGGATGTTATTCAATGCATGAAAGAGGTTGTTATTCTGCCACTTTTATATCCTGAGTTTTTCAGTAATCTAGGCATTGTGCCGCCTAGGGGAGTTCTGTTGCATGGGCATCCTGGTACTGGTAAGACATTGGTGCTACGTTCTCTTATTGGTTCCTGTGCTCGTGGTGACACTAGGATTGCTTATTTTGCTCGCAAGGGAGCAGATTGTCTTGGTAAATATGTTGGTGATGCGGAGCGCCAGCTTAGACTTTTGTTTCAAGTTGCTGAGAAATCGCAACCTTCTATAATTTTCTTTGATGAGATTGATGGCTTGGCCCCATGCCGCACTAAGAAGCAAGATCAGACACATAATTCAGTTGTCTCCACTTTGCTTGCATTGATGGATGGTCTGAAATCCCGAGGCTCTGTCATTGTGATTGGAACAACAAATCGTCCGGATTCAGTTGATCCAGCTTTGAGAAGGCCTGGGAGATTTGATAGAGAGATTTACTTTCCACTTCCTTCTGTCAAGGATAGGGAAGCAATTCTTTCTTTGCATACTCAGAAATGGCACAGGCCGATTACCGGGTTTTTACTTAAATGGGTAGCAAAGCAAACCGTGGGATTTGCTGGAGCTGATCTGCAGGCTCTCTGTACTCAAACATTTATTATTGCTCTTAAAAGGAGCTTCCCTTTGCGTGAAATTCTCTCAGAAGCTGAAACTGGAGTGAAGAATGCTAAGCGCCTGGAAATTCCCACGTTCTTTGTTGTGGAGGAAGACTGGTTGAAAGCTCTTTCATGCTCGCCACCTCCGTGTTCTAAAAGAGAGGCTGGGATTACTTTAAATGATGTAGCTACTTCACCTCTTAAAATTCATTTATTTTCATGCCTGTTGTTGCCACTAGCAAGATTGCTTATTTGCCTGCAACTGGATGACAATTTATGTCTGCCACAACATCTTGATAGGGCTTCTTCATTAGTGAAAAATGCCATTGTTTCTACTTTGGATAGGAGAAAAGAATATAGTGATAGGTGGTGGCTTCATGTGGATGGCTTGCTTCACGAAACTGATGTCATGAAGGATATTGAAAGGAAGCTTTTGCTTGAAACTGCTCTAGTTGAAGAAAGTGGTATTTGTGAATCTGATCTGATTCAGGCGGAAGCAGATGATATTAACTTAAGGATGATCTCTCCAACATCCCAATTCATGGGTACCCAACAAGGGTTGCTTCAAAATATGTCTTATCAATCTTGTAAAAAGTCAGGATTTCATCTTATGATTTGTGGAAATCCTAAATCTGGCCAGAGGCATCTTGCTTCATGTCTTCTCCACTGTTTTGCTGGAAATCTTGATTTTATCAAAATTGATTTGGCCAGCATCTTTCTCGAAGGACACGGAGACACGGTTCATGGGCTAACACGTTCATTAAGTATGCTAGTTTACAATTTTTACATCCTGCCTAACTGACTACTTTCTCAGCTTCCATCAAGGTTTCAGTATTTTCTTGTAGTGGGATGGTTAAGTAATTTAAAATTTTCTATAGGGTTATGAATTATCAAGGATTGCATGTATTCCATCCTTCTGTTTCCTTGTTTACTTTACCCAGCACCTACTTAAGTAGGATGGTGGTTTTTTATCTTTACACATTTTGAGCTCTGTTAATTTATTGTGTTGCTATATGAATTCACTTTCGATACATTTTCAGCTGCTCTTTTTCTTCAGGGATGTTTTCTGTTAAGGGATTCTAATATATTTTTGTGGATCATTATGGCAGTGAGATGTGCTGGTTCAAACTTTTGCTTGTTGTATATGCCAAGGCTTGATCTCTGGGCTGTTGAGGATGTGGTCATGGTATCTGATTTCGACCCTGCTTTATCTTTTCTCGAAAAACTTGATTCTTCATTAGGCATATGTCGTGTTGCTCCATCTGAATTGGACGTAGAATCTGAGCTCTGTTCAACATCGGCCAGTGAGGGGACTGAAGAAATCCGGTCACAGTCTGCTAGGAAGGAGGTCTCATATCTCTGGATTTCTTTCCTTGAGCAGGTGGAATCTATCTGTGTGAATACATCATTGATAATTCTGGTATGCTGCTTGTCCTTTGCAATTCATTCATAATTATTAGAAAAAAGTGTTTGATCTTTTTCTTTGTGGCAGGCCACTTCAGATTTACCATTCCAGAGTCTCCCTAACAGAGTTAGAGAATTTTTCGGGAATGAGATAATGGATTCTAGCATTTCAAATTCATTACCGAAAGCGTTGCCACGGTTCTCTGTGCAGCTTGATGGGAATTTTGATCGAGATCATGTGATTAATTCTTTTGCTGCTAAGTTATCAAAGGATTTGGTACAGCATTTCATTCACTCGTATCATGTTGAAAATCATATGCACAAGAAACCATCTGATTGGAAAGTCCTACTTCATAGTGATGGCAACTCAGTTTGCTGTACTAAATTTCCCAAAACAAGTCAATCTGGTCCCTCGAGTTTTGGAAATAAAGATCTGAAAGGAAAAACAAGCTTACAGATAGCAATATCAACATTTGGTTATCAGATTCTTACGTTTCCTCACTTCGCTGAACTTTGTTGGTTCACATCAAAATTGAAACAAGGTCCTTCTGCAAAAACTGATGCCTACTGGAAAGGCTGGCCCTTCCATTCTTGTATCATCCGTCCCATTCCTTCTACGGATCAGAATGTTGCTACCTCATGTTTAAGCAATATCAAAAGCAAAGAACCAGGCTCTGTTCACGGACTAGTTGCTGTTGGTTTATCTGCATATAGAGGCGAATACACGTCACTAAGGAAAGTCTGCTGTGAAGTTCGGAATGTTTTAGAAACTCTGGTTGCACGAATTGATGAAAAAATTCATGCTGGGAAGGATCAGCTTCGGTTTTTTCGTATACTCTCACAAGTGGCTTATCTTGATGATATGGTTACTGGCTTAGCACATGCATTTGAAAGGTAATAATACTTTTGTATTTCCCTTATCTTCTTTTATAATGAGCAGTCTTTTATAATTTTGATCACTAATTCCATTTGATGTTTCAGAATAGATGTGGATAATCATGCTTCAGAGGCAAATGCCATTGGCCCGAGTTCATTTAATGATCAAATTGGTAATGAAGGTCTTTCCAATGCTCATGGTGAAGGGCAAACGCCAGATGCCTTGGAGATTAATTCCATCAGTAAACTTACATCAGAAAAGAACATCCCGGAAGTTCAGGTTCGGTATGAACCGTTTCTTGAACCGAGCAATGTGGATATCAGCTCTAAGGATGTGGGAGATGAAGTAGATGTTACTTTGATAAAACCTACTCATCATGATGCCATACATGGCTCATCAGAACATATTGTGCATGCTAAACTTTCCAATGGGTTTACCGACAGCAATTCCTATTCGCAACCAGATGGCCCAGCTACCGTTTCACACTATTCTGCTAATATCGATCACTCCTTAGAGAAAAATGGCATCACATCTGAGGAGAGTAGTCAAGATTTGAACTCAAGTACCTGTTTTTTTAAGTGCTGCTCTGAATGCTTTGCCAACCTACACGAGTTACTGTTAAGAATTATAGATTCTGACTGTGGCCACAATATAAGAAGTAGTTCAACCATAGAAGATCTTCACGACATTCTCTCGGCATTCTCCGCAAATCTCCACTTGTCCTTGAGTAAATTGCCCCAGGGTGGTGACATTCCATCAAAATCATGTTCCAGGTATGGGAATTTCAGCGAAAACCTGATGAATTCAAGCAAGATGATGATCAATGAATGTTTCTGTTGTCACGAGACATCATCCAACGTCTCTAGTGCACAACAGTTTGGCCATTGTCACAGCCCCGGATTCGTCTTCAACAACGGTGTTGTGTCTTGTTCTTTAGACTCAGGTAATAGTAACATCTCTTATCACTGTAAATTTGAAAAGGTGTGCCTCTGTTATCTGATCGAGTGGTTGCAAATGAGAAAGAAGTGAGATTTATAGGTTGAAAATGATGTTTTTTCCGCAAATTTTGGTGCACTTGCGGAATGTAAATACTGCATACACTTTACTTATGCCCCATTTTTCAAACAAAAACATATCAGTTACTTTATCTTCCAATGCTTTCTGTTCTGTTCTGTTGTTGATTTAATATCATTGTATAGATGATGCCAAAATCTGGGCCAGCTTGTCTTCGTACAAGGTCAAAAGTAGATGGTTTTGGAGATTAACACATCTCCAAAATTTTCAATTTTAAAGGAATATTCAGTCAAATTTTACTCAATAATATATTTCATCAAATGTATTAAAAAACTAAATTTATTAATACGGGTGATGTTTGCCACGGTCCCAATGGTTAGGTAAATGATATGTTCTCAAAGTTACGAAATTGTAAATATTGTATATTTTTTTAATAAAAATATATATTTATAACTCCCAAACTTCAATTAAATGTATATAAGATACTTCAAGTTTTCAATACCGTTTATCATTGGTATTTTAATGAATTCATAAATTTTTAGTATTTTATGCACAATTCTCGAATATTAAGGGTAAATTTTATATAATTTTTCAACGGATCTTATTTGCTTACTTTGTGAACGGTTTTCAAAATGTTTTGAATTTACGGAAAACTGATGCTATAATGTCATAAGTGAAAAACAAATGATATTGATAACTTTAGATGTAATTCTTGAGTTTCGTAAGTTATAGGCTAATTTTGCAATTTTTTCTTATTAAAACTTTAAATTTTGAATATTAAATTTAGGAGAAGTGGCAAATTTAGCATTTTAATATACAACAAGAGAAAAAAGGGGGGGTGATACAAGAATGGTCGCCGTCCGCTGAACAACCGGAAAAGGCGCTGTGCCACCGCAAAAGCCGGCTCTGTGTCCCCTTCTATCCTCATAAACTCCCAACAAAAACACATTAGAAGCCTTCCGTTTCTCAACCTTGTTCAGCCAGGCTGAGAGGAAGCACAAACCGACAACAATAGCTAAAAACAAGAATCAGAAGAAACCGAGAATCATTCAAAATGACTTTCCGTGTGGAGCTTATTTTTCTGATGATCGTTCTTCTGGGCGCTGCAATGGCGGCGTCTAAGTCAACCGAACAAGCCATTTACGACGGCATGGGGATTCCAACGGAGGGTCATGGACTGGTGGGCGACGCTCTGGAGCTAGACGATGAGCTTATGATGGACTCAGAAAACTCCCGCAGGCAGCTCGCCGGAGGAAGAGGCTACATTAGTTACGGCGCCCTGAATAAGAACCGCGTCCCCTGCAACAGTCGCGGCCGATCCTACTACAACTGCCGCGGCCACGAGAATGCCAATCCTTACAGCCGTGGGTGCACCCGCGTCACCAGATGCTCTCGTAACAATCATTGAAACAGCCATATCCCTCATCGCCTTCTCCTCCTGCAACTACATTGAATAAAGGAGTTTTTCATATAATCACAATACTATTTTGTTGTAGTTATATTAATTTTACGAAAATGAATGTAATATTATAACATTATTTCATTTCATTTCACTAAGAGGATTGTAACAAAACCAGGAATTAATTATTTAATGCAGTAATTTCCGATCAAGGAACCCGCGGCGAAGTCATCGGAAATAGTGGAAGTAGCTGAGGCTCCGCATTCCCGGGGGTTGTCGGAGATGAAGGGTGGAGGTAGAATTTCTTCTGCGCAATTGCCCTCTCCTCCTCGGTGGGTGAAGACAGTATTGCAGAAGAACGGCTCAAACAATCCTGGTTGAGAGGAGTGGCCGGGCTAATGACCAGCGAGGGAAAATTGAGGATACTAGGGGACAAGATCTCGTGCTTTCGGGGCGAGAAGCCTCTGGAGCCGTTAGAGTATCCGCTTCCAAACGTGTTGATCAAGAGCCCCTTTTTTAGTGTATTTCTCCGTTCGTAGAGCTTGAACCCGGGTTTCTTCTGTACGGTGCTCTTGATCGGCGGTACGCTTACTCCGCGGCTGCTTCGCTGTGGAGAGTCTGCCATGGTGGGTTGCTTTGATGTGGTCTCAGAGGATCCAGTTAGCATTTGCACTACGTGCTTGAAGTTTGAAGCGTCGGCTTGGACGAACGTTGTTGGGAATGGACTTTGGGTCTGAGATCTCACAATTGGCAGAGGAGCAGTGGTGAATTGGGCGGTGCCGCCATTGCTGCTGGGGGGAGAATTGATTCTTGTTGGTATTGACTCCATCTTTGGTGTTAATCCCCGAGGATAGAAGAAGAGTTGAAACTGTGAGAATCTAAATATGCTTCTGCTTTTGTTGATGGGTAGATGTTTGGTTTTGTTTTCACCTTCTGGTTGAAGCAGGAGCTGAGGTTTAGAGTCAGAGATAAAGGTATCAGGTTATGTATCTCTCTTCTCCTTGTTTTATTCTTCAAATTTGCTTATGCTATCTGATTCTTCATGGTGTGGTCTAGATTTTGGCTTCATGTTGACCTTAATGATTAGAATAAAAACAAAGCCTGTTTCATTCCTTTCACTTCAAGATGAAGATTTACTTTGTTCTTGCACTTGTCCCCCCATAAATATCAATTCCTAGTTTCAAATAAAATATCAGTATCAAGTTTTGTTGTTTTTAATGAATTTCAACACAAGAATCATTTCATCCTTATGTGTTTTGTTTGTTGACACTTGATGAAAACTTGACAGCCTTACCGAATGCTCTGAGAGGTGTGCCTTGTCTGAATTCTACACTGACATTTCTGTTTGCTTCTCCTGCAACAACCGATCCCCTGTCCTTATTCATATCTGATTTGACGTTATCAACTCTACTGCAGGTACAGTTAGACAAGACAGCCAAAAGAACAATTCCAATTCTCAATAGTGGTACGCAGAATCAGTTCTCATTGAATGGAGGATATTGTGAATTGTAGCAGTGTTATTCAGAGATTCAAACTGAGAATTCCCCACCGTCAGATTACGATTATCATCATTTTAGTTAAGAACTAATGTACAACAATGGCCAAATCATGTATTCTTTCCAGGAACAGGAGTTTAACATTAAGTGGTAGGAACAAAGAAAGAAATACAGGTTCTATTTTAGCTCAGCCATTGGCGCCTATACATAATCCATGGAAAGGGAGAAGGATTATTAAAGAATCAGGTTGATGATTTTCAAGTGAAATTACTGTGTAGTTATCCACCTGAAATAAACAATGAGAACTGGTTTCTACCAACCTGCTGCTTCCTAAGTCTCTCCTTATCTAGTCGAGCTCGTCTATCAGCTTCTTGTATTTGCCGATCATGATCCTTGAGCATTTGATCCACTTTGCCTGATGGTGCAAGCAACGGCCCTGAATACTGCATTTTGTTCCTTTTTGAACCTTTATCCTGTCACAGGAAGTTAACACTCAAAATATGAGTAAAAGTTTGAGGAACAACGACTTACAGTAACAGCATTGTTGCTTGCTCTTTCATCATCGTTTTGGCTGCTGCTTTTCTGGTCTTGCCTCATTCTGGTATTTGAACTCTCTTTGAATGAGCCGGGAAATCGGGAAATCAGTTTCGGACCTTCTCGCTGAGAAAAGCTTTTCTCCTTATGATCTTCAGATAACATGCTCTTCCTCGATGCTACTAAACCAGACATTGATGATAACTCTGTAACATCGAGGTTTTTCGAAGTGGTTGCGTCTTCTATATTCTTTCCTATTTTCATCCAGGCAGCTCGGTTAACCAAAGGGCCTGAATGAGAAGCCCTCTTGTGGATATTTCCATGCGGATCATCGACAAACTGTGAAGGTCTAGGGGGGTCAATTGGAAAACCATTAGCTACTTCTTCAGGATGAGAACTGAACATTTCACTTCTGCTTTTCAAGTTGGACTGAGCATGCCTTTTCTGCATCGCCAAAACGATTACAAGAGTTAGATTAACTAGTCGAAAGCAAAATGTGCAAGAAAAACCGGTAACCTGCATCGAAGGCATTAATTCAGCATTGGCATCAGGTGCGGGAACAGCTCGGGATTCTCTATTTCCTCGCTTTTCAAGGATGAACTTTTCACCTCTCATTCCAGCAGCTGCTTGCCTGCAGATTTTAACCAGCAAGTAACTTAGTTCTTGCTTACCTAATCATACTTATAACTAAATATTCACCTTCTCGCTTCTTCGTCTCGTACTTTGGCATCAAGCTCTTTGCTCGGAGGATACTTTGGCAAACTTGAAGGGTCACAAGGAAGTGGTCTGGTAGTGAAAAACTGCATGAAAGCAAGATATGTGACAGGCAAGTGAATTATATCCTTAATATTTCTTCCTTCATGAACTTCGTACCTCGCTTTTTAAAGCTGAAGAAGCAGACCCTCGATCAGCAGGATCAATGGCCAATAATATTTCTACAAGAGCCAAAGCTGGCGATGGGAAGTCTTTATAAATTTCAGCAACATGGCGCTTGTAAGGCTGCTGGGGTTTGAAAATAGCTGCATGAAACAACTTTGATTTTCTCCAGTACTCCTCCGAAGGCGATCCACAGAGCTTGAAAATTTTATGCAGTTGCTCAACCTACAAAAGCATCATCTCTTAAGGTATATATATCCATTTTCACTTGAGAAAATAATACCTCTGTTCTTCCAGGCATAATTGGCTTGCCAGCATAAAGCTCAGCAAGAATACAGCCTGTGCTCCACAAATCAACAGCAGTCCCGTAATGTGTTGCGCCAAGAAGAAGCTCAGGGGGACGGTACCAAAGAGTCACAACACGGCTAGTCAGAGGCTGACTCTGATCAGGATTGTAGAAACTAGCAAGACCGAAGTCCCCGATTTTCAGTACACCATTATTGTCAACTAGAAGATTCGATCCTTTAATGTCACGGTGCAGCACACCTCGACTATGACAATGATCAAGTCCTTGTAAAAGTTGCTTCATGTAACACTTTACCTTGAAAAGGAACAGAATAAAATGAACTTGACACAAAATGAACTTTAAAAGGTACAAATCATGTAAAATACCTGAGATTCAGTAAACTTGAGAGCAGGGTGTGAAGCAAGTCCAGCTAAATCATGTTCCATGTACTCAAAGACAAGGTATAAGCTACACGACATTCGTGAAGTAACAAGGCCTTCTAATTTGATTACATTCGGATGATTCAGCCTTCGTAAAATATGAATTTCCCTAGCCATGAAACGAACACTTTCAGGTTCAAGATTATCAAATCTTACCTTCTTCAAAGCTACAATCTTTCCTTGATTAAGATCTCGTGCTCGATAAACATTGCTGTAAGTACCCTGACCAATCTACAATAAAGAAGAATTATCAATGCTTCGACAACAATGAACAAAAAGATTACGATGACGATAACGATAACATACCTTGTCGAGTTTCTCAAAAGAATCTGCCCTTCTAGGTACCCACCCTGCAATGGCTTCACTTGCAATTGTAGCAAGCCAAGGAGGCCATCCAGCAGCAACTTGTTCACCTTCAATTGCTCTGGGAAGCACAGCTAAACCAGAATGACGCATTGCTGAGGCATACTCAGCTTTTTCTCTCTTTCTATCGGCATTTTCTCCCTGCAATCTAGCAGAACCATTGATTTGTTTATCTATCAGGATTACCCTTTCGTTGTTGCTGCTACTATCCAACTGATCTTTGAGGCGATGCCTCTCCTCCCTCGTTGACGACACTGCCCTTGAAATCCTCAATTCGGGCGCTACTTTATCTGATAATCGCTCTCGAGGAGAGTCCTTACTGCCAATGGAGGGTGCTTTGCCACAAACACAACCCATTTCCTTACTGCAAAATACTCAGTAACGTTCTTAGAAGTCCGATTTCATCGCTCTTTCTCTTTCTGTCGACTAATTCTTGTCCTTTACTCTAAGACAGCAAGAAATTCCGCCCAAAAACGATACTCAACATTATATCAAAAAACACCAAAACCCAACTCCAATTCACAATTTGCGCCGGAAAAATGTCTAACAAAGCAATCAGGAACCGTGAAAAAAGCTTTTTCCAAGAGTACCCCACAAACGAATAGTCACAAAAAGTGACCTTTACAACCAAAAAATCGAAATCTTGACAAAATAGTAAAAAGGATATGCTGAAGTTTAGTCGAAGGAAGCAGTAAGCTAGAAACAAGATTTGACATGGGTGGATCTAGGGCATCGACTGTTCGCTTGGTAGAAACAAGGTGAAAATAAAAGGGGGAAAGAGGAATCTTTAGTTTTCCTTTTCTTTTTCCTTTCCTCCACAACAAACATAATTACTGACGCTAACAGGTTCAGTTATGGAAACAGCAATATTATAATCAGAGCGTCGCGTAGCTTTAAATAAGAAAAGCTGTTCATTTTTTTATATGATTTTCCAGTCACAAGAATTGGCCGAAGAGAAGAGAAACAGTGTGCGGTTAGTGGAGTCGCGGAGATGCCCAACTAGTTATTTTCCGTTCGAGACATTCCATTCCTCTCACGACTCCGCCATAACCCTACGCTCCTCTTACCACGCGTTCCTCGCACAGATCCCTCCTGTTGACGGATTTGGTGAGGAAGATGACTCGCTACGCTCCCAGGCTCTCATTTGTGTTATGTTACCTTGTAATAAAAATACAGTGAGATCCCTGTTATTACATTTGTGGGATAGTTCATTGTAATGATGTGTTTGAGTGTACGCTGTGCAGAGGCGCGTGGTGGTGTCCTGGGGTTGTCGCTTTACCCAAACCAGATTTCACCGTCCTACCATAAATGCGGTTAGGTGTCGTCTTCCTTCCCGAACCATGAGTTAGCTGAGCCTATGGTTCTTGGCTTGTGGCCATGGCTGAACGTTAATGCTTGTTATGAATTAATAGTTTTTTCTCATATTATGAATGAGACTTTAGGTGGGATGTGAGCTACAGAGATAATTACAGTGATCAAGACTAATGAGTATGCTACTCAAGGGGCTCCCCCGACAAAGGAGCTTTTTTAGAAATGAATGACTTTGAATCCTCCTTACAATTCAATTCTTTCTGCTCAACCACAAGCGCTCATATCTTTTTTACTCTCTTGATGTTTATCATCCGTGTTGTTGCTCTTTCACCTTTTTATTCAGGAATCATGTGTACAGACAGTGAATGTACATACATTTTTTACTTTCTTACGGACAAGGTGACGATTTGGTGAAGCTGATCATCGTCAGCTGCTGTAAGTGATGTAATTCCAAGAAAGTTTCGTTTTTTAATTGATATCCGCAAAGCCCTCTTATTACTACTAATACTGAAATATATGTGATATGTTAACTTCAATCGTTATCCAGATTAAAGTTGCCGACTTTTCATCACAATGGTACCAATTGGGCTCTAGGGTTTTCTTGGATCCTCTGTTTCTTCTATAATATTCCGCGGAATCCTTATTATCGGGAAGAATCGTCTATGGTCATCAATCTTTCCCTTTTCGGAATTCTTATTTGAGTTAATCTGATCTGGGTTTCGCGGTTTAAGGGAACAAGAAATCCATGGCTTTTTCGCCGGTATTTTTCCTGATCTGTACACTCCACTCCGCGATCGCTGTAACATGTGGAGCCCTTATGATGTTCTACAGAGATGAAATCTTCATACTTTTTCATGGTAAAGAGCATGCGAGTAAGCTTTTGGGAACAACTCCTCATGATGAGCTCTTAATTCGAACATCTGATTCATTCTCAGGGTTACTTTTGTTTGCTATTGGCTGTCTTCTCTTCATGGTAGCTTTTGTAAAGGACAAGGCTTTTCATAGCTTTTTTTCAAAAGGTTGTCTAATTCTCCATATTACAATGTCTATTTGGAGAATTTCCTTTGTAATCAAGGTTCAAGATCTGAGATACTACTCGTTAATCCTCGTTCTTGTTGACATTGTTCTTGCTCTTTGTTGGGTATTTTTTCTACTGTACTCTCGAAGAAAGAAATCTGATTGATCCCTTTGTTTATTCACAGCAATCTGTAAAGTCATAACAACAAACCCAATAAGTAACGAAGCATCATTTTATTACAGAACACCATAAGATCAATGTCTAGAAGCAAGTGATTCTTGTAATTCCATCTCTCTGAGACTGTTCACAATTTCTTGCATTTTCTTACCAAGTGATTCATTGTGCTCTTCAATATGCTCAATTATCATTTCCAAATGTCTTTTATATGTTGCAACTTTCTTCTTCTCATTCGCTAGCAGCTGTGATAATTCACGAATCTTATCATGCTCATTCGGATACTGATCATATATCAAATCTTTACGACCTCTGCCCGGAGTTAGACTATGAGTGTGCTCCTTTACAAACTTTGTCACAATCCATTTCCCAGAAGTTATTTTTCTAACCAAAATCATTGCTCTGCATCCAACCCTTGTCTCGGCTCTTTGCCGTACAATCTTTTCACGTTTATCAGCCATTCTGTAACCTTCTTTGTTGCAAACAAGTGCACGACCAATGGCAGATCCATCACGTCTTGATCTCGATAGCTTACTAACACGGATTATAAAGCCTACCCTCGTTGCATACGAGTTGTAAAAAGCGTGTGCTAATGCCTCGGATTCAAACTCCTGACCTACATATGGCTCATCAGGTGAAGCTGAATAGTTAACGTCTTGCAACTCATCGAGTCGAAACAATTCCCTGTCCGAGGAATCATCATCGACTTTAATATCAATTTCTTCGTGGAGTAGCCCTTCAGCTGAAGTTCCAACAAATGCATTTTCACCTTCAATTGTTGTTGCAAAACTAGTAGAGCCTCCAACTACCTCACCATTTGCATCGCTGTCAATCTCGAAATCCATAGAACTGAGTGAAAATGCCCAGCTAAGATCTAGCTTAAAGGTCAAGAAGATACCTGAAGTGCAATAAAAAGATGCTCATGAAATACAACTTCAGGCTCAAGCTGGAGTAGATGTAAAAATTTGTAACCCTACAAATCTCTACTCAATATGGCATCTAAATAAAGTTTCATAAAACATATTGAACACATGAATGTGTATCAAAATTGAAGGAACTCAACAAATAAGATGAAGAAGCTTTGATATGAGCTCTTTATACGATTAAATGTCCATCCAAAAACAGGGAATTTTGGTTTTAAACATCAGCATTTCATCTTCAACCTCTCTAATAGCAACATCCAGATATTGAATAAGGGCGGGCAAAAAGGTGTAAGTTTCATAGAAAAAAATATTTCCTTGATAGCATATCAAAATGCCCACTAATCTGGTATACAAGAAAACATAGCATTTGCTTCCGTATATTGAGCTTAACTCCATTGCAAATAAAAAGCTAGAAAGTTTGCATTGAAACTTACAAAAATCAAAACAGCATTCCAACCTCAAGCCTCACATCATATCCAATATACATCATCAACTATATAACCTTCCCCTATGATCTATACATTATTTTATTAAAAACTAAAAGACATAAAAATGGTATTGGCTAAAAAGATTGCGTACTTTTCCTTCCCACCAACAATATACAGGCTCGATTAAATTCGGAAAAAGTCCAATAGCCAATAAGGGCATTTAAAGAAAGGGAATTTGCAAGTATCCTATAAATCTTCACATTTAAAAAAACGAAATAAAGATTGGCGTAAACTAATAGAGAGAAATAACATAGAACTCGATAGGGACCGCAGATGAGTATCATCACTGAAATTATTAGGGTAGTAAATATACACCGGAGAAATTGCGCAGTCAGATGAAGCGGTAGTTTTGAGAAGGATTGGGAGACGCCGCCGCTGACTTACGAGGGGCTGAGTGGCAACCCCGCCCTGACCAATCTCTCTCAAGCCAAAGAGTCGAACTCATGGGCGGCTAGTAGGCGAACCGGTTCAAGGTGACTTTAATACACGAGAACCTATAATATGAGAAAAATATCATTTTTTATAACTTAAATTTATTAAAATATAAATTAAACAAGTTAATATATTATTAAAGAGATAATTCGATGATATAATATTAATTACAATATGATAAGTCAAAATGATAAATTGGTTAGTGAATCAAACTTTAATTTAATATATTTGGCTCCGTATATTTTGTCTCCATAATTTGATTAAAATAAGACTGATTCACACTTTACACACAACGTCAAATGTAATTCTTAAAGTTCGAGAGTATTGTGAAATTTATCCTCGTATAATTTGAACGTCGATTATTTAATCGATTTGTGTAAAATTTTGGTTCAGGTGGGTCGGGTTTAAGGTGCATCATTACACTTGTCTATTTTCATGTCCAAATTAAAATCCTCAATATTTAACATGAATCCCATTGAGTTACACGGGTGATTAAATTTGTTCTTATTAGTTGTCATTTATTTATACCTAACAAACCCGTAGCAATTTCTTCAAATCCTACCAACGCCACGTAGGATTAATAATACGTGGGTTGTCATTTGTTAGCAATTGGGCTGGGCTGGGTGGGTTGGGCTTTTAAACGAAATATAGCTATTAATCCAAAAACACTTATTTAAAAAAATAATAATTATAAAATTATCAAACAAATTAATTTTAATCCTTCAATTTTTCTAAAATAAATTTATATTCTTTATTTTTAACAATACAATAAGAACTTAGAACTAGCCCTTAATTGTAAATTGATTGAATTTTAATTTTTTTTAAATTAAAGATGTAAATTCACTTATAGAAAATTTAAATGATTAAATTTGATAATATTGTACTAAATCATTATAAATCAATTCTTTCCACTATAGTTTTTCAATGTGGGATTCTCATCAAAGCTTGTAATGAACCAATCACATGCTTACAATATATTACTCGTGATTCCATATCGGAATCATGTATCAACCGATACAATCCAATTGGACCACATGAAACAAGTCGGTCATATCGGTTCAATCGTAAATGAAAATGTGATAGAAAGAATGCATGTATGTGTACACTGAAAAAGAAAACTAGCCAAGGTTCTTGCACCCTTTACCATTTGTGAAACTTTGGTCTGAATTGCTATAAAGTTGCATTAATTCTTGCCACTTTAAGGTTTCACAAACCCAAATCGTAGATATTTATATTATTAATGACACCACGGATTAATAAATAATAATATAATGACAAGTAATATATTCGATTTAGTAAAATATTATTTAAAATACGACAATAATAATATGGTTGTCTTATCTGTAAAAGCTTAATAGAAACGTAATCAAAATCGAAGTGAATGTTCTACTTTTATGACACTTTTTCGTCTATATTTTTTTATAACTCTACTTTAACGATAATGAAAAAAATACTTATAAAATATTAGAAAATAAAAGTTTAAATCATTTATGTAGTCTTATCTCCTTAGATGGTATATTCACACATTATACCCATTTAAATTATCAAGAATTATAAATTTTAATATAATACTAGAGTATATTCGAATAAATATAATTGATTCTTAAATTTATAGAATCGGATCAATTTAAATAGGGGAATTAACATATAAAAATAACGTATCTGATGAGGACTCTAGGACCAGCTATCCTATAATGTATGAGATCCAATAACGATTGGGTCAATCCATGTGGTAAAAGCGGATTTGTGCAGCCAAGTAGCATACTTAAGATAAAATGGCCTGATGTTCCGCGATGAGACCGAAGATAACATTGGCGAAATAAAATAGTTTCTGACAGCTGGCCCCTGGTTCGATCCAAATGATTACAAAGCCACGCGTTCTACGCTTTGGGCCTCCACACGTTTACCACACCTCGGGCCAGATCACGCAGACCACGCTTCGGTATCGGCCACGTTTTACATAGCACGGCAACAACCTCTAACAAACCTGTTAGAGGCAGTTACAGAGCGTGAATTACACATGCCCTCAACTTTATAAATACATAGCACAACGACGGAAAAAGCAGGATCTTATGGATGCATAAGAACATGCCGTTACCCTACCGGAGTTCTTATTGCTTTCTTATACCATGTCATCTTCTTAAAGTCTTTGTTGTATTCTGTAATGAATCATTCTATTAGTGAACAGACTAAGAGCTTATCTTAGTTAAGTGGTTTTTTCCCTAATTCCTAGAGTTTCCACTATAAATCGACTTGTCTCGCTGTTATTTACATTTTTATATCGTATTCCCACCCAAAAACAAATCATAACCGAGTTCGTTTGTTGACGAACCAGACGACTGTTGGTACCCCTAAAAAAGATTCATAACAATACCATACCGTAAAAACTTAAACATGTTAATTACAATGGTTCACAACACGTATTAAAAACCATTCAAAATAACATCACACTTCCGATATGGGAAAATTATACATATTTTGATTTGATTTATAGAAGGTGTTATGAACCATTGTAATTGGTATCAAACATTTTAAATGTCTGGTATTATATATTTAATCCCGTTCGTTCACACATTTATCCTAATTTCGGTCATACTATAAAATTTCAACAATAGTGAGTTTATTCAGTTTAATCAAATTATTGACCGGATGCACTTCAACTCCTACGATGTTAAATTTGATATATAAATTAGAGAAAATAGCACGTTGGGTTTTTGGAGTTTCGTGATTTTAATAAATTTGATTTCAAACTTTAATTTAAAACTCATAGTCTCTATAATTTGATTTAGTAAAATTATTCTCAATATTTCTAAAATTTGATAAATTCGATTTATGTATGACAAATTATTTCACAAAATTTGAGTATTAATGCATCATACATTAAACTTAGTTTTTCTCAAATCAAAAGGCTTAATTTTAAAATTAAAAGAATAGAATCAATAATTGGTACTTTGGTAATTATTGAAATAATGGTGAGGTGTAAAGTATTTAATCATATTTAAAATACTNTTCTTGCCACTTTAAGGTTTCACAAACCCAAATCGTAGATATTTATATTATTAATGACACCACGGATTAATAAATAATAATATAATGACAAGTAATATATTCGATTTAGTAAAATATTATTTAAAATACGACAATAATAATATGGTTGTCTTATCTGTAAAAGCTGAATAGAAACGTAATCAAAATCGAAGTGAATGTTCTACTTTTATGATACTTTTTCGTCTATATTTTTTTATAACTCTACTTTAACGATAATGAAAAAAATACTTATAAAATATTAGAAAATAAAAGTTTGAATCATTCATGTAGTCTTATCTCCTTGGATGGTATATTCATACACATTATACCCATTTAAATTATCAAGAATTATAAA
The DNA here is from genome assembly GCA_009725065.1 of Utricularia reniformis. Classification (NCBI taxonomy): domain Eukaryota; kingdom Viridiplantae; phylum Streptophyta; class Magnoliopsida; order Lamiales; family Lentibulariaceae; genus Utricularia; species Utricularia reniformis. The sequence continues at coordinate 55,045 of RWGZ01001258.1, read as the reverse complement.
TTTTAATATAATATTATAATATATTCGAATAAATATAATGATTCTTAAATTTATAGAATCGGATCAATTTAAATAGAGGAATTAACATATAAAAATAACGATACCTTATGAGAACTCTAGGACCACGTATCCTGCAATGGATGAGACCCAATAACGATTGGGTCGATCCATGTGGTAAAAGATGACTTGTGCAGCCCAGTAGCATACTTAAAATAAAATGACCCGATGTTTCGCGATGGGACCGAAGATAACCTTGGCGAAATAAAATAGTTTCTGACAGCTGGCCCCCTGGTTCGATCCAAATGATTACAAACCCACGCGTTCCACGCTTCGGGTCTACACACGTTTACCACACCTCGGGCCAGATCACGCAGACCACGCTTCGGTCCCGGCCACGTTTTACATAGCACGGCAACAACCTCTAACAAACTTGTTAGAGACAGTTACAGAGCGTGGATTACATACGCCCTCAATTTTATAAATACAGAGCACAACGACGGAAAAAGCGGGATCTTATGGATGCATAAGAACATGCCGTTACCCTACCGGAGTTTTTATTGCTTTCTTATACCATGTCATCTTCTTAAAGTCTTTGTTGTATTCTGTAATGAATCATTCGATTAGTGAACAGGCTAAGAGCTTATCTTAGTCAAGTGGTTTTTTCCCCAATTCCTGGGGTTTCCACTATAAATCGTCTTGCCTCGCTGTTATTTACATTTTTAGATCGTCTTCCCACCAAAAAACTAATCATAACCGAGTTCGTTTGTTGACGAACCGGACGACTCTTGGTATTCCTAAAAATGATCCACAACAATACCATACCGTAAAAATTTAAACATGTTAATTACAATGGTTCACAACACGTATTAAAAACCATTCAAAATAACATCACACTTCCGATATGGGAAAATTATACATATTTTGATTTGATTTATAGAAGGTGATGTAAACCATCGTAATTGGTATCAAACTTTTTAAATGTCTTGTATTATATATTTAATCCCTTTCGTTCATACATTTATTCTAATTTCGGTCATACTATAAAATTTCAACAATAGTGAGTATGTTCCGTTTAATCAAATTATTGACCGGATGCACTTCAACTTCTACGATGTTAAATTTGATATATAAATTGGAGAAAATAGCATGTTGGGTTTTTGGAGTTTCGTGATTTTAGTAAATTTGAAACTCATAATCTCTATAATTTGATTTAGTAAAATTATTCTCAATATTTCTAAAATTTGATAAATTCGATTTATGTATGACAAATTATTTCACAAAATTTGAGTATTAATGCATCATACATTAAACTTAGTTTTTCTCAAATCAAAAGGCTTAATTTTAAAATTAAAAGAATAGAATCAATAATTGGTACTTTGGTAATTATTGAAATAATGGTGAGGTGTAAAGTATTTAATCATATTTAAAATACTTTATTGACCATCTATTGTTCGTTCATTTTTTATCGTATTATCTATTATAATAAATTAAAAAATAAGATTTGTATTTTGTATTACACCACTACACGACAAAACCAAGATAACTTACACGACGACAACTCCACCTAGCTTTTGACTGAAAACTCTCCACGCGTCATTCACTAATCTCCCACGCCTCATCTCCATTTCCCACGTGGTCTTTTCTTTTCCCTTAAATCAAATCTCTTATTTCAGCACATGGACACCTTGTATATTGTACATAACATCACGAATATTATGGTAAAATAATTGTTATATAATCTTTAAATTTTATATTATTTAACCATATTTTTAAAAAAATCGAAATTCATATATTAATTTGGAAGCCTTGATTGATTTGATATGTTATGATTATTCTCTTATTCTAAGACAACATTTATTTAAAATTACTATTAGTTGGGTGCGCGTTGACTGGACTGGAGTGGCGTCATGGTTCAATTGAGTTAAGATTCAGACAAGCCCATCGGATAAGACCGGTTTGATGGATCCTCAGCCACCGCAAAAAAATGAAGCCTTATGTGTCGTATGTTGAAGGGAGGGAAGATCAGATGGGTTCCACGAAAGGGACTGTCGTAGTTATCCTCGTTTTAAACGAGATCATCTCTCTCTATATATTCCCAAACCACCTGTTATCGTCTTGTCCGAGAATTCTTCAAACAACCAGTGATCTTTAAGAATGGTAGTGAGAGAGTCTGATCCCCGATCACAGCTTCACTTACCGCCGGGATTCCGGTTTTACCCGACGGATGAGGAGCTTCTTGTTCAGTATCTTTGTAGAAAGGTTTCGGGTCATCATTTTTCACTGCAGATTATTGGAGAGATTGATTTGTATAAATTTGATCCATGGGTTCTTCCAAGTAAGCTTCTATTTCTCTGAGATTTGAGTGTTTTTTTTATCTATTTTGATCTGATTTTTGTTGTTGTTGTTGTGTAGATAAGGCTTTGTTTGGAGAGAAAGAATGGTATTTTTTTAGTCCCAGAGATCGGAAATACCCGAATGGTTCGCGGCCGAATAGGGTGGCCGGAACTGGGTACTGGAAGGCTACAGGTACCGACAAGATAATTACGATGGAAGGGAGAAAAGTTGGCATTAAGAAAGCTCTGGTTTTCTACGTTGGAAAAGCGCCTAAAGGTACAAAAACAAATTGGATCATGCATGAGTACAGATTATCGGAGCCGTCGAAGAAGAACGGGAGCAAAAGGGTAAGAAAAACACACACACAAAATCTCAAATTCAATTACAGTTTTGAATTGAATTTGATGGGTTTTGCGAATTCTGCAGTTGGATGATTGGGTTTTATGCAGAATCTACGAAAAGAAATCAACAGCCCAGAACCCGGCTTCCGATACCGGCGGCCCTAGTTCATTACCTTCGCCGGCATCCCAATACGACGATTTTTTCAACCTACCGGCTCTGGGTTCCTTAAAAAACTTCGATTTGGACGAAGAGGAGGACCAAAAGCTAATGATAAATCTTCCTCACCAATTTGGGGGACCTAGCAGCTTCTTCGATTACTCATCATCAATGGCTGAATTTGATTCAGAAATCGTGCAACCCCAATATATGAATGGAATTTCAGGAAACGCTATCGTTTCATCGATTGTTGAAGAAGAAGTTCAGAGCGGGAAGCGTGGAAATGGAAATCAGATGCTTAACGGGTTGGCCCATAGATTTAGCGGGTCGTTTGATCCGTTTTATGCACAGTATTAGTATTATGTATTATGGATGGGTTGCAGAATGTGAAACTTTATAGGGGGAATTGTTATTTGAGAAAGATGATTTGGGCGAAATGTGTAAATATTAAAAATACTGATTCTTGTTTGGGCGCTACTGGACTTCGGTATAGTTGCCACTAATTTAAATATATTATTATAATGTTAATTTGGTAGTGTAAAACATGAGGTCGACAATCTAAAAAATTGTCAATGGTCAATGGTCAAAGTCAAACCGACAATTTTGTAATAATTCAAAATTGTTAGGCTCGGCTGTAAATATGAAAACGAAGAATGTACGTCACGCATGACCTCACAAGGCCTTTGTTAGTTTCAACTTTCAACGTTGTGCTCCCAAAAGAAGACACGTGTTTTTTCGGTGATGATATGCGATAAACACCAAAAGAATGATTTAATTAAATTTATTATGAAATATTCCTTATTTTAGACTTTAGAGATTAAATGTTTAAAAATCATTGATAGAATATTTACAAATAATTCATATTAAAAAATTGTATAAAAATATTTATTTTTGAATAATTAATAAACATTTACAAAAAGATTAAAGTTTTTAAATGATTTGCAATAAATTGTAGTTCAGGCTAGTAAATATCTATCCATATAGAACATGGAATGCTTTCATAATTTCATTTAATCATCAACACTTTATGTAAGATTTTAGACGTACTCCTTAGTGCAGTGGTTCAAATGAATTATTAAACCACAAACATTCATCTCATTGAAAGTGTACACGGAGAAAATCCTTAGTCAATTAATTAGATTTAAGAGGAAGAATTATTTATAATATACAATCCTTTCCTTTTTGCGAACCTCAAGCCCAAAGTTCATTGGCTGAGTGTGAGTTGGACCAGGGCCCAAAATGCACAACATATTTCCATACTAATAAATTATTATTTAAATCAATTATAATTCTCATCTCATATTAATGAATGAATTTTATACCTCATTATGCTAATAAATAATAGGCGATTTTGCTATGTACAAAATAAAACAAAAAAGGCTGCGTTTGCCGGGAGTCGAACCCGGGTCTATTGCTTGGAAGGCAATTATCCTAACCGTTGGACTACAAACGCTAACTTTTATTAAAATGTATTACTAATTATTATTAAACAGTTGCATTAATAACTTACAAGTTGCAAAGTTACAAATGCGTTTAAATTCAGAATATACATCTATTTTAATTTCTCATCTATATTACTAAAGGCTTTGCGTTATAATATAAGAATGAACTGAGAATGAAAATGAGAATGAAAACGAAAATCAGAATGAGAATGAAAATGAAAATGAAAATGAAAATGAAAATGAAAATGAGAATGAAAATGAGAATGAAAATGAAAATGAAAATGAGAATGAAAATGAAAATGAAAATGAGAATGAAAATGAAAATCAAAATCAAAATCAAAATCAAAATCAAAATCAAAATCAAAATCAAAATCAAAATGCGTTTGCCGGGAGTCGAACCCGGGTCTATTGCTTGGAAGGCAATTATCCTAACCGTTGGACTACAAACGCTGGCTATAGTTTTTACATTACAAACAGTTAGATCTTAATTGTCTTAGGATGTATTGAATATTTCATCAATAGAAACGACCGACTGGTTACTGTGAACCAACGTCGCGTTGTTTCCCCATGTCAGATTGCACATAATTTACACAACATAATCATATGGAAAAGACATGTATAAAAAATGTACAATTACAATGCAATATCTTGTAGCCCATATTATGCATCATATAAACCTCCCTTCTCTTCTTCTTTCAAATCTCTCCTTCTCCATTTATCCCCCCTTCATTTCAATACAACCATACACATTACACAACAAAGACTAAAATTCCATATTCAATACAATACCTCAGATGGACCTTGAGATGATGATGATGGTAAGCTTGTATTTTCTTCAACTACTCTTGTCTCCGATTTCTCATTCGAGTACCTACCATATAATAACATCATCAACCAACATCTAATCTCGATTAATACATAAATCCTTACGTCGAAAGAATTGTCACCCAAATTAGTTCCACGCAGTCCACCCACAGAAGCCTTTGTTCCACAGGGATAACCCCGTAAGTGATTAAATGAGCAAATGGCCAAAGCTTCCATCCCGCCTTACCGTATCAAAATGACAAAATGTCATACATTTTTCAACGTATTGTTGTTCGTGACTAGTTTATGCTTACAGTTAACATAGGCAAAAATGTGGCCTTTAGTTCAGTGAAGATAGTGAGTGGGGATTCGAGTCGGAGAATTCCTAAAAGCGTATAGTATATGCTGTTCCAAAGAGCAGACCATGCTGTCTGATCAAATGCTACCTTTACTGGAACTACCCACCAATCATCAAATGGAAATAAAGCCTACAAGAGATCAAAATGTTAAAATTTTGTTCGAAAAATGATAATGGAACTTGTATAATGACCTCACAGAAGTGATAATAATAATGTGAAAGGGATCCATGTAGAGTAAAGCCGACAAGACCAGAGCGAAGCATTCGTGTACGATCGAAATCAAAGAGAGGCTTCCCTTCATAGCACTACAAATTTGGAGATGAACTTATGAACACCTTATAATAAAACTAGAGAGAATTCACATACTAACCTGAGCAATCCAATCACCTAATGAGTAGACTATGCCGCTGATAAACATTTTTGCTAAAACAGGATTTGTTTTTAGAGCTTCCTCATATGCAATCCAGTTATGTTGAGGTGCATATCTCAATATCTCAAACAGAGTCCATCCCTGCAATAACCAAAGAACAAATTGTTTCTGTCAATAGTTTGCAAGATGAAATATCTCACTGGTTTAAGCAGATGAAATATTAGTGGTGCTGGAGAGACAGTAACTATCAAGAAACTGAAGACGAAATTCATAAACAATTATCAGAACTTACATGCCAGTAATCATGGTCAATAGTAAGCAATTTGGTAATGGCGAAAGATCCAGCAGTTAACACAATAGCAGCATTAATCGTTCTATCAATGCTGGTTTTTTCCTGGTTTTTTCCATTAGACCCAGACCCAGACCCAGACCCATCAAGGGAAGAAGAAGCAGCGGATGAAAACCCAGAAGCGCCTTCAAACGACATCATACTCGAATCCTTACCGCCGAATCCCCCAATAGCCTGGTCAACTGCATCCCCTTCATCTTCTCTAACCGAAAAAACAACGCCTTCTTGCTGATTCACAATATCTTCCCTTTGCACAGGGACAACATCCAGCCCCTCCCCCACGGAGCCCACCAAATGCAACTTTAGCTTCCTCCAATTATTTCTAAAGAAAACCTCCCTCCTAATCCGGGAGAAGGTAGGATTACTGTGTCTTTCCCTGGAATTGAAAAGAACCGACCGTGGGGCGGCTGAGGTAGCAGCGGCCATTGCCGGTGAATACACGATCATCTATCTTGAGCCATATTTTTCAACTCAAAGGAGTGGTTGATACTCAGACAGCCGGATTTTTCTTTTCCATAAAAATAAAACTTGGTCTAAAAAATGAGATTGGGGATGGAGATACTCAAGACAGGCGAATTTTCCTTTTCCATAAAAATTTTAAATATTTATTTCATAGTTAAAAGACTTAAATGACCCTATCATAATTAAAAAGGTAGTAGGTAGAAAAGTAGGAATTTCCAAATCTACCCTGTGACTTGTGTGGTTACTGTTGAGGGCTTGTTTTGTTCCACATATTTTAAAAATAAAAGATAAAAAATTATTATTAATCATTTTAAAATTTTTCTAATCCAAAAACGTTCGGGTTTCTCATTTCTGCATCTTGTTGTTTGGGAAACGGGAATTGATGATGATGATGAATTGATTATAACCGTCTCTAGAGACAATCTCTGCAACATTTCCATATACTGCCATCACTCCTCTGTTTCTCTGAAGCTTTTGTTTTCGCTGTCCCCACTTGCTTGTTTTCCGCGACAAAGATTGTGGTGGGCAAGCTCAGTATTTGCTCTAATTAGTTTGTTTGCTTTTTGGGTAGTGGTGATGATGTGTGGTTTGGATACTTTTTGAGTTAGAATTGGGGAATCGTTGACTGATGTGTGAAAATGGGATCTGTGAAAAGGATTTTAGCGGTTTCATCGAATCCGGTTGTTCGTAGTTCTTTGGAGGAAATGCTTGAATCTCTTCAGCGAAGAGACGTGATTGAAAATGGAGAAGATAGAGATAAACCCCCATCTTTACCAACCCGACCCAAACCCAATTACCGTACACGTCCTCCCTCAACCAAACCCTGCCTTCCGATCAGCATCGAAGAAATTGAGACACAAGAATCTCCTGCAGAGAAAGTACAAGTAGATTCTAAGCTTCAAAACTCACTTTGCACAAGCTTGTATGATAAGGTTAGATGGTTATGTTAATTCATGAGATCACACTGAAATCTTATAAACCAATTTATTCTAAATTTAGATGTGCGATAACTGTTCATATTTCAAGTCAAGAGATTTCATGTGATTATCTGATTTTGTACAGATTGAGGTTGAGAAATGTCAAAGCATCAAAGTCGATGCAGTGGAGGAAGTAGTAACAACACTGCAATCATGTAAGGATCATATTAAAAATATAGAATTTGACCGAAATTACAATGGGATAATGTATTTAAAAGACTTAATCAAGTTATTGTGTGATTGCATTCCACACTCATATAAAGCTAATCAATCACAGTTCTCGTTCATTGTTTAACTCACTGAAATGCGATTGAATGGTTGCTGATCTGCAGATGTTCGTGGAGAAATTGCACGTAATGAGTTCCGAAGGAACTCAAAAAGGGCACGGGAAGATCATGATAAGCAGCATGAGCAGGAGCTCAATGCAATTGTGTTTATACAGTCTGGTAAGTTTAATGTAGTATTTTTGGGAATGTTGACTTACTAAGGAGTTGTCTTGCACAGTAATCCGTGGTTGGTTTGTAAGAAAGCAGCAGCAGCATTTTGATGGATTAGAGGCTCCATCAACAGTACCAGTCAAGGTTAGCATAGCAAAAGTCTGGCTGACCTGAATCCTATTTTATATGGTTGTTCTGGAGCAGGATCTAGTATCGCCTCGGGCTGTTGAAGAACTGGGAAAACGGGCGTTGATGGCTGAAGCAAAGCTTGGAGAAAAGGAAGAGCAAATTACATTACTAAAAGAGCAAGTTGAGCAGCTTAAGACAAAGATGAAATTAATGGAGGAAATGTGGAAGAATAAGATGCAAGATGTAAGAAATTATTTCTTGTATTCATTGTACCTTATAGTAATGGCTGCTTTGGGTCTTTTAGATGGCGAAAAACAATGGTGTTGATGCAAGAAACAAACCACGGAGACGGAATGGAGGTACGTCGCCTCACTCTGTTTACAAATCTGAAGAGGAGACAACATCTATTGGATCCTTGACTCCAGTACGTGGATCACCTGCAAGATTTATCGACTTTCTCCATCGACAAAATAGTGGTGCTTCAAACTCGAATATTCCTCTTGTTGATGAGTTCGAACACCGGAAGCAGCTTTTTGAGCTTGAAGCTCAAGCTATTGTCGAGGCAAAACCGGAACAAGGAACAGTGCAGTTGTCATCTGTTGAAAATCACCTGCAGGAAGTTCACACACTTAAAAATAGGTTTGATGCATGGAAGAAAGACTTTGGGTTTAGACTAGGGGAAGCCAAGGCAAAGGCGACCAGAATGAGGCATAATAATGGAGGTGAGAAACAACACTGGAAATGGTGGGGAGGCTTAAAGAGGAGAAGATCATAATAGGACCAGATTTTGCAGCATTTTTCATGGCAGTTACGGCCTGTGTGTTTGTTTAAATAATATGACTGCATAAAGTCATCTACGAGTCACCCAATCCAATGATTTCTCTATGAAAAAAGGCTCCTTTTGATACAAAATGTCAAATGTCAAACAAACATTTGGTAGCAGTATCATGACCTTCATCAACCTAGTGAGGAGAAGGAAAGCGGGGTTGTTATGTTATATCATATATGGAAGTAGCATGAATAGTCTGTACCTGTTAACCAACATCGTCACTAATGGTAACCATCCTTCAGCAGCAATTCAACTAACGATTCTCTCGAAGAAGTACAGATACCCCATATCAGTTGGCGGGTTCTTTGAAACACCGACTTTATCATCGTTGAAAATTGACCACCTTCCATCTTTGTAGACATGCGCTATGTAGTGACCACAGTGTGTGGATGTTCCAATGTGGCTAATCAATCCGATGAGCTTGTATCCTGAAGGAGCAACAAAAATTCGTATCAGAGTGACCTGCAGGATATTAAAAAATTGTACAAAGAATAGGGAGTAATTACTTCCGGGACCATCAGGTAGAGGTGCATCAGGTCCATTGCTGCTACTGCTAGGAGTTGTATGCATAGTTGGCATACCGGTGGTAGGATTAAAAATCCATTCAGTGGCTTTTTCAATATCACCACTCTGTAAATAGTATAGAAAGATGAATCCACATCTCTTTCAGAAATTCGGAATCCAAGGAGAGTTGAGTCTAGGGTATCTTACAGATGCTAGTAGAGCATTTCGAGCCACTTCTTCATCAAAACCAAATGATTTTAGTGTTTCTAATTTTGAAGGATCAACAAGTTCACAACTCTTTTGAGCTCTTGAGATGGGTTCATCAATATCTGGGGAAGGAATTAAGATTCAACATCAAGTACAATGCAATCATGGGAAGAAACAGATGAACTATACCAAAGCTGATTCATGAATAGATCACCTGGATCACTCATATGATTGAGCAACCAATTCATCGCATCTTCAACTCCAGCATTGGAGGTGCTGATGGCTGCTTTCTGACAATGAAGATGTGGAAATCCCATTGATGAAAGTTGATCAACAATACTTGCATCAGCGTTGATTACATCATCCTCACAAGATGCTGCATTGGCAAGGAAAATCATTTTTATGAACTGACATGAGAACAAATGCAGCAGAAACAGTTACTGGTTTCCATAACATTGGCTTTCCATGAACGCTTTCCTAATCAAGAATGATATTTACTGACACAGCTTCATAAGGCTTGATATTTTGGACGTTTGTTGGCATAAAGGAGATTATTTAAAACATACCATCCTCAGGAAGCAATTCTTCTCCTGGTTGAAGACCTTTGCTGCGCAAATGGCTGATGTCTATGCTATCAGGAACATCTATAAAGACATCTACAATACCAAAGTGGAAAAAACATAGAATTGTCATGGAGTTGACTAGATAAAAAGCAGAGCACAGAGCTTGAGTTCAAACCAAGCTTTTTCGGGACCCAACCATCCTCGAGAAGGAACCTTCTCATATGCAATACTAGACAGTCAGGGAAGGAAGTCAGACCAGCAGTTCTGGGAATACAAACAAAAATTATAATGTTACAGATGAGCTACACTATGTAGGCCTAACCCTGCCTGGGGTTACCGGCTTTTTTAAAAGAGAGCATGCAGTACAAAGCCCAAGACTAACGACTATTATAGCAGGGAGAAAACAAAACCATTTTTTATAGTTGATAAGCTAAGAACAAGATCACTAACTTGGTTGCGGTGGTCCTTGCCCTCAATGCACTGCTGTAGAAGTCATGCACCTCTTCAGGAGCGGAGAAGTAATCCAAGCAGTCCATCAGTGGCACCCTTGGACGAACAATTTCAACATCGGACCTGATCAATATGAGAGTAGACAAAAATAATGAAGTTAGTAAGGTGACAATGAAAGGAATGTATCAGAAAATTATTGAAGTCTAGCGAACTGACAGTTCTTCCCCCCTTGCATCCTTCTCAGCTTTTATTTTTTGAAAGTTTTCCAACTCCACTGTAACATAGAGAATATTTTGAAAGGTCAAAATTGTTAATTTTCACAGCAGAACTGAAAACACTTAGTCTTAGAAAAAAATATTCAGAGAAAACACTCACATTTGTTTGTAGCCCTGTGAATTGGAATGTTCAGAGAAATAATGTAGTCATATCTTCTGTTATATGTAACCTTTCCAGATGGACATTGCAGTTTATCCTCAATACCAAACTTAAAGCTTCTTGAAGGATCAAGATGGTGTTGCCCAGCATTGCTTCTCTCAACTTGGTCAATAAGGTGCAAGAAAAACTCTAGGGCATCCTGGGATAGCATTCATGTTAGTCACTGGGCATATAAGAAACGGAAGTAATCAACAAAGAAAAGAGGGGAAATTTAGGTGACAAAAAACAAATAAGCCATCTAAATCATCAGGCATACAGACAAAACCCCACCAAAAAGAGTGAATTCATTTATTTAGATGTCAAACATATTGAGTAAAATTTTAAAATAATCCATTTGAATCTAAAAATATCTACAATCTCTAAGAAGATTTAATAAAAAATAACATCAAGTCCTAAGTCACCTGCTGTCTCATTGTTGAGAATTCAGGATGATTTGCAGCAATGACAGACTTAAACATTCGAGGCGGAATCCCCTTTTGCTTCTGAAAATTTAAGAAAGCCAAATAAATTATTGTAATGAAAATTCTTTCTGAAGCATAAAATCAAAATTAAATGATGTGACAATAAAGATGTGCGTACCATACTACATGTTGTCTGTTCTGCATCTCCAGCATCATCCTTTTATAAGAGAAAACATAAGAGTTATAAGCCAAAGTCGATAAATCACTGAGCATAATGTAACTACAATACCTCGCTGGTTGGAACAGAATATTTACCAGAAAGCACTCCATGGGCTAGCTTTGTTCTGCAATGGAACAAGGGAAAATTAACTAAAAGTACGAATGATCAATTCAATCCTGCCATTATACAACTTGAAAAGTGTCTGGCAGCTTGTACATGAAAAACACGTTAACGCTTTTTGATTCTGTGATGCCCATAGATGAAAAACTATGTATACTGTATTTTAGCGATTTAAAAATAAATGAGGATATTTACTTACAGTTGCATGTTTATGTCTACAGTAGGATCAGAGGGAGCAATATCAAAAGCTGCTTTTAAGCTTTGATCTGAATAATATCTGTATGAATAAGAAGTGAATTAGATCCTAGAAACAAGGATCGGAAATCATTAAGGCTTAATTTATGCAAATAATCACTTAAGAAAAATAAAACTCCAGATGACCTTGAATAGAACCCACGAGTGGAGAACACCACTTGCATAGTAGCAGCCAAGTAGCAACTGCGAAGTAACAGACAAGAATGAGATGGCAAAGATAATATGATAATAGACAAATAATTATACAAGGCAACCTGTTTCCAAGATTTACAAGTCCGGTGTAACCAGGTCCAAAAAGTGGTTCAACATCTTCTCCACTTTCTTGTATTCGATTCCAATCAAAATTTGTATTGCGATCAAGTTCTCTTTCAGCAGTTGTCATCTCAGTCTAATAAATTGAACACAAAATTTCAAATTTAAAACATCAATAACAAGACATTGATGGCTTATGTGAATGATGCTCAAAGAAAAAATAGATGATTTATTACAAACTAAAACAGCCATAAATTGAAGGTTCAAAGACTAAAATGCACTCAGGATGAAAAACCACCTTCAAAACAAACAACACCCCATTTAAGAAGTACTGCACATGAAAAACTGACTTTAAATATCTTATAACCACCACTTACCTTTTTCAAGGATGAAAAATCTATACCAAAATGTTGCAGATGCTGTGCTAAAAGTGGGTCCAAAACACTTGCATCCTCGTCATAAGAGAAAACATCTGAGCTGCCAAGGTTTGAATATAATTATTATACAGAAATGATAAACATGGACAAACATCGATCAGTCCTAATTAAGCTAATCAGCTAATGAGGCAGAAGAAGAAAACAAAACAAACTACATAGAAAAATCACCATAACAAGATTCCAGAACCCAATAACATCAAGCATCGAAAAAATAATAGACTAATGCACGATAAAAGAAAAAAGGATTCAGAATCCAACTTGGTTTAAGAAAATATAGATTAAGAAAGTTAATGTGCACCAAATTCATGACCTTTAGAAAATAAAAAGTTAGAAAAACAATAATCGCCAATACCCAGTTGGTTAACAGATATCAATAATTACCTGCCGCATCTAAATCATCAGTTACTGTCCCAAGCTTTACCGCTAGAGGATATTTAGTTTCTAGATAATGTTTTACAGCGTGGTCATTACCCCCACTACCATCCCAATTTTTTCTGCCACAATGAACAGATCCATCGGTTAAATTTAGCCACAGATTGTCGGTCTTATCACACTTTTCACACTTCCAGCCAGTTGGAGGAATGATCACCCCATTGTCAAGTTGTTTCAACTCCATTGCATGTTTACTAGTAATCTTCGTATCAGCAGTCCAGGCAGCAACTTTTTCTTTCCTCTCTGCACCAACATTCAAAATCACAGCATCAACTGCCAATCTAACCTGCACAAAAATAAGCATTCAGCTGGTTTTAATCAGAGAATCATTGAACTGAGATGGTTTCAAAGATGGGTAACAGAAGACGCAAAACATACCTTCTCTGGCAGTTCAACAGATGGAAAAGGAAGTCTGACAAAATCTGGTAAAATAACAAGCTGATAGGTGGGTTCGTAGATGGGCTCATTGTTATCAAATCCACCTTCAACACCTGCAGGAGGGATATAATAATGTTGGATGTAAAACAACATCAATAGATTCATCTGAAAGGGGACATAGTTAATGGAATGGGAGAGATGCAGAACTAAACCATGCCCTTATCAGAAAAACATGTACACTGTTTATATTGAGCAGAGTCTCGAGAAATCTTTACAAATAATCACAGCCATCCGACAATTTTTATAGTGTAAAGCATGCTCACCACATTATTGGTCTCAAATAAAGGGCAACAAAAGAAACATACGGTATCAAACAGAATGGAGTTTTCATTAAAATGATTTTAATCAAAACCTATTGCTAGACGTGTCGGCTTCTTTGAAGGTCTGTCCTCAGAGTAAAGCACTTTGGACTCCTTGATGTGCAGATAAACCGGGTTACCCGTCTTCTCATAGTTCCAACCAACGAACTCCTTGCCAAATGCAAGAAACGAACTCATATCTACATAGAGTCCACCTTCCGATCTCTGAAAAACACCAATCGTAAAATGTATCACAAAATATCCAAACAGAAAATCCAAATTGAAAAATATTAAAGCAAAGTATCACCGGAGTAGTAAATGAAACGCAGCATTCTTCCTTATATATCCGATTAGTTGGCTCGGGGATCCTAACTCGCGAAAGATGCGACCGGAGCAGGTCCATAGAGGATTTCACTTCAAAAAAAGCGACACTCGAGTTCAAATTCTCACTCCCCGCCTCCAGCGAGAAAGACGAGGGAATCATACGATGAAATATCGCACAGATTCTAATCCCGATATTCCGGCGGTGTGAAAAAGACGCAGATAGAACCGGAGACGCAATAGAACTCTTTTTCCCTTCGTCCACAAGAGACGTTTCAAGAAATAGCGACCTTTGGTTTCAGTAAACAAAAAGTTCAAACCTTCCTCTAAATGGGCCGGATCATTAAATATAAATTTATTGAAATATTATTTTAACCCCCCAATATGGTGATTCTTTAAAATGCATGTTGAATTGGATATTATAAGATTTCTTAAAATTTAATAGATAAATAAAAGATGTGATAATCTAATTTGTAAAAAAATATTAATATCAATGTTTTCATACTTGTAAATATTGTAAAAAATGGGTGGCATTGATGGGTACCGAGTTTTTGGGACGATATTTTGCATTCTGATCGATATGAAAACATTCATTAATATATATTTACACGTAATAAAATAATATTTATATATTAATTATTGTGACTAAATATAAAATAAGCATTTCTTATATTGGGAAAAATTGATTTTAGGAGCATTGGTATTTTTAGATTTTAGTATATTACAATTTTGATTTTATTTTCTTTAAGTTTATTAGAGTTGATTAAAACTAAATCCTTAATTAACTATAATAAATTGTATTTAATTTCATTATATAATGAAATAAGCAATTTATTATTTATGAGAAATTTAGAATTGTTTGGTATTCAATTATCATCACATATTTTTAGTAATACATCACCATGTTATTTTATTATAAAATTAATAATTATTTAATGTTAATTAATTCTTATCTGATCATGAGATATTTTAGTGGTGTCGCGATCCTATCCAAAATTCCATTTTTTCCTTAGTCGCTACGATTTCTGAAACCCGGACATCTCGTTTTCCTGATCGACATTATGGGCGGTGGAGTGATGAGGGCGGCGGCGAAGGTGGCCAGTGCGAGTGGAATCCGCGGATTAGCGGCGGATCACCATCCATTATCGTCTGCGGTCAGAAGGGCTGGTTCCGTTCGTCCTGCGGCAGCTACGCTGGAGGATGTGAAGCTGACGGCTTCCAATTCTGATGTTTCCATTACTAAATCATGTACGGAGATGGATGATTGGGTCTTTGCTGGGGAAGATGTGGTTTCGGTTACGGATGCTGTGCCGATGCCCAGAGTTATCTTTGGTGGTGTGCCGACCCTCCACGAAGCAGAGGAAGCGACTTCTGAACTTTCCGCCGCTCTAGAGAAGTAATAATTTCTCCCCCCTCATCTTCGCATGAAACAAATTTGAGGATCCTGCTCATATTTGTATTATCAGTAAATATGATTTTAAAATTCCAACTTTTCGCTTGGTTTTCCAACTTCTCTGTAGCGTGTTGTTGGTTATCATTGCATTTTGTGAAGCTTGATCAAATTTCATTGACTTTTCAGGGCCTATCTGTCATCTCCCTCTGAAGATAGTGTTTCTACAGTTGAAAAGGATGTTGTCGGATTGTCTTTGTTGACCACGCAGCATCTTGAGAGCACAGTGACTGCGTTACCTTCACCTGCTTTCATGGCATTTAGATTTCTGACTGAAAATCCAGCGGCTAAGGTATTGCCATTTCCTTTTGAATGTTCATAGGTATGAAAAATCAACTCTTTATGCTTTTGGAGACATAAATATGGTATTTAGAAGTAAACCTATATCTCATTTCTTTGTTAAAAGCTTATTGTTTCACGGTGACAGTGCCCTCAAATTAAATCTACTTTTGTATGTTGATTGTTATTAGTTACAATACGTATATGCAATGATGATATTTTTGTGTGACTCTTTTGGTAGAATGTTGTTTCTTCGATTGCCTCCGATCCTAATGTTTGGAATGCGGTTTTACAAAACCAAGAGTTTCAAGGTTATCTGTTGTCACAAAGAGCCTGTAAGGACCCTCATTCAAATTTGTATTTCACCTCCTGCAAACCAATATTCCAAATAACTTGTTATTTTCATCAAAGGTCTTTCTTCCACTGGCATGAATCTTGAAGCAGATCCAGTTTCTCATGGGAATCAGTCAGTGACTAATGGTGATCATCAATCGGAGTCTCAAGAATCGCATGAAGATTTCTTTATGAAGATCAAGAATCTGATGTTTGGCATGTTTAGCAGATTCTCTGACTATTTCAAGAACTTGTTTGGAGGAAAAGCGGCATTTCCAAATGCTGATGCGAGTTGGGCAAACTATGAAGATGCATTTAAGGTATTCGGTCTTGCAGCCGTAGTAATACTAGTGATTGTGCTCAAGCGGGGCTAGATGAAATGGTGACTGCTGTTTAGATTTGTCGACTCTACATGAGATGCTGAACATTTATCTATCTAGCTGTTATGCTTTGTGTGAACCTTTTTCGCTTTCTGTAGAGACAACTGTTTATATTTACTGTCCTTTGAAATAAGGTTATGGATCTCTGTTTCTGTTCAGTTTCGCTGTACGTCCATGTATGTTTGAGACATCAATGTGTTTATTTTATGTACATACTACATGCAATGTAGATCATTGCATCATTCTTTTGACCACAATGTACCAAACAAATTATTATGAACGGGACATCTGGAGTTTGGATAAACCAGCCTGGACCAGAATGGACAATCAAGAGAAGCCTCCTAAGTAATGACACGGTTCTTTGAGGGATTGGATCAAGTTTTCAGGGGACAAGGTATCGTTCAGGCCGCATCAAGGGACCCCACGAAAGTGAACGTGATGCAAAAGTCTTAAGGGGGCTAAGCAACTCTTATAACATTATGCATGGCAGATGTTAAGGACTTATCAAAGGTGGTTAAATGCGAATAGTGAGGGAGTGAGCAAAAGATACTTCAACCCCCATACATGTCTATCTAGACAAGAATGCAAAAGAGAAGTATGGTCTTATTTGGATCTTAGATTCCGATCATTTATTTGATTTCTCCTGACCTTATATTCCAAAACCTTCATTTAGATTGTTAAATTTATTTGTAACATTATTCGTTATAATGCATTTGCCAAGAATAATTTCTCTATGCACAGTGGGTTTCTAAGGTTTTCTACGTAAAATACCGTATGTCTCCTACATAGTTATCTCGCAAATAGCTAAAATCTAAAATCGGACGTTATGAGTTTTAATTACTCCAAATCGAGTAACTATTGACACCCATGAAAAATGACCAAAAGTATAATTTTATTCTGGTGTCATCTCACAAAAGTGTTAAAAGGATACATTGGAAGCTCACAGAGCTGCTTTAATGATCAGTAGCCATTCACAATCGGTAAACCTCTGCTTGAACTCTAGCTCTCATTTGTAAATAAGCCAAATCCCAAGTAATGTCATGTTGGTTACTGTGCAGCATTGATATACATGACATCTTCCTTGGAAAGTTGCATTTTGCCTCTAATCCGCCTTCCACCACTTTGCCCTTGCTCTGGTTTCCCTTTCTGCAAAGACAACAATTTTGTTAAATCATCACCAATCTGCTCTTGCTCCGGTAGCTTGTAGAGCCAACTCGACAGTAGAATCGCTACCTTTCTTAAAACGAACGACATGTATAAGTAGGCGGCATCCCATTCATCCGGTGATAATGTACCTAAGAGAAAAGTGTTTGTTTGTAACCACAAAACTTCTTATAACCAATGCCGCAATATAAAAAACTTACTATGGTCTTCTTTTCCATCTCCGAGGGCACCGAGCCTCCTCATGAGTTCAATGAATTCAGGTTTTTTCAAGAACTCATCTACAAATTCATGTGAGTTTTTCGCGAATACCAACTCTAACTCATACTGCAAATTGAAAATGTTTTGCTACGATATATTCGTCACATTCAAATGAAATGAAGACGATAACGGTACACAATTAAGAAAACCTCTTCAGCTAAATCTTTGAAAACATTAAACGGGACAATCCATTCAGGGCAATCAACAGCATCCTGAAAACAATTCAAGTCTAAAAATCACAATTCTGCTTTGGATCATCAATAGCTTGAAGCAAGTAATGAAAGACTGCATACCTCCAAGTGGAAAGTGTATTTGATGCCAAAAGGAGCTGAAGAATTGAACTTCTGCATGCAGAAAAACAAAACAAAAGTGACAATTGAGGGGAGCCATCTTTTATAGATTTTTTCTGATCACCTTGTTCTCGTATTCTTCATCGAACCGTATCCAATACACGCTATTACCAAATTCTTGCCCCTGAGCTGCATTTGTAAGTCAATAATGTCATGAGAGCCAAAGCTTCAAATTCAGCAGAACTTGGAAGTTAAATTTCACAATGAAAAAATAACCAGCGTATTAGGCTGGAATCAATGCCATCCAAATAAGAATGAGCAACAAATAAAAAAGCATTAGGGAGACATGACCTTCTCTAAGCTTTTTGATAATGACATTCGCATCAGGCATTGTACCAATAAAAAAACCTCCAGGCCGAAGTAAAGCCGATACATTGGCGAGAGCACGCCTGGCACGTGCCTCAGTTGACCATGAGTAGTGCATGGCAAACTGCAAATTTTACCTTATGAGAGCTCAGAAAACAATTTACAAACTTTGAAAACGAAACTAGATAAGTTTTAAGTTTCCTGCATAGATAAAATTGGTTTGATTTTGTAGATAAACTGAGTTAAGATTCGATAACCAGTAAACTAACTAACTAATGACCATTTTCTAAAAACGGTTCGAGCTGAGGTTCAAATTTGGCAAGGATATAAAAGAAATCAATAATTAGTTCCTTATATTCAAAATCCCATGGCAGTACAAATTTCCAAAGATAACCCACCTGACAACTACAAAGGTCAAAAGGACCATCTTCAGCCAAAACTTTATCCAGTCTGGCCTGCATCGCACAGAAGTTAGTTCTTTAGAGTGTGATACACATTCATAAGTTTCAATTTCATTTTTATTTTCAAACAAGATCCCTTATTTTATAAATTTTTTTAAGAACGAATTGAGAATAAGATTAACCCTAGCTATTGAAGAGATGCAAAAAATAGAGATAGCATCCTTTAAGTAATGAATGCATCAAAGACAAAATTAGCATTGACCTCAAAGCAGTCTGCACATATGAGCCGGGCTGGGAAGGAAAACTTCTTCCGCCTCTGGTGATGGTCCGCATCACCATTATATCGTGTCCGACAGTCTTCTATCTGAAGTCACAAATATTATTCATCATGGTAATACTTCACAGTGATATAAAGAACATGACATTCCTCTTTCTTATTAATAAAGATTGAAAACTGTAAGAATGTGTCTTTTACCGAGCCTTCGGCTATATCTATGCCAACATAATATGCAATCCTTGCTTTGTCCCATTTAATAAGATCACCACCCTGGAGAAAGAAACAATGCTGGTTTCAATATGGGTACTCATATAAGCACGTTCAATATTTATTGTACCTTTCCACAAGCAAGATCAACAACTGCATCTCCGTTCTTAGCATAAAGTTGAATTAAGACACTTTTTATCTGTCAAAATGCAATAACCAGGGAGAGAGAGAGGAGGTTTAGAATGGAAAATAATTTAAGAAAAAGTAAAACTTGCTATAATACATTCATAAGAAAACGATACCCAGTTATTGAGTTTTTTCAAATGAATAATTGGACTTGCTTCTCTTTCTTCAAGTGTCTGGTTTGTCCTCGCACTGTAGTGATCGGCCACTTTCCTAGCAAATACCTTGGTACTCTCATCTTCTAAAAAGTGAGCATCGCCTACACCCAAAAAGAAGTGGTCTCAACTTTAGCGAGCAGTTTTGAATTTCCAACTCGAAACACGAAAGCCAAATTTAGCATACCGCTAAAAACAATTAAATTTGAGGAATTTTGTCTGATCCAATAAATTAAAGTTCAATCAAGGATAGAAATTAAGCCGATATTTAAGAATCATCGAGGAAAAGAAACGCTGGATTCCCAATACCTTGGGAATTTGGGTTGTGCTTGAACTTGGAATGAGGCGGGCCTAAAGAACCTGAAGATGATGAATCTTGATAACTTCGCTTCATGTTTATGTACAGAAAAGGTTGATGTTTGCTATATGATCTGAAACACAATAAACAACAATTCGCTTCTCCTGAAAAAAAAACTAGGAAAGTATTCTCTCAATTCTGGCTCTGAAAAAAATTACTTACTTAGAGAATGCATTATATAAAGGTAATCGGCCTGGCCCAATTTATATGGGCCAACAATTGTTTAACGGCCCAATACTTCTAGGCTTACAAAATAATAATTTGAATTCTTCAGTCTTCACCGCATAAAAAAGGTAATTTTTTAAAGATAAAAGATAAATAAATGGGAGGGAAAGGAGGGGCATTTTGGTAACTGGGACTCTTCCCTGATTCTGTATCTGTACATACACAGTTCTGTGTAATGGCTTATGGCAGTTAATTCTAACTTCAATCGCAGCTCTTCTTCCTGAACAAAATCGCCTTTACGTTTGAAAATGGGTTCGGGTGTTCCGGTTGGAGCAGAAGACCTTAACCAGTTATTTTCAGGGTTAAAGCGGCCAAAACTAGAGCCGCCAGATGAGCTCCCTCCTCCACCGCCTGGCTTCGGTTTCAGTGAACCCGCCCCACTCTCTCCCACCCTCACCGTCTCCTCTTCCGAAGCCGATTTGTGTTCTGAGTTTTACCGCATTTCAGAGCTCTTCCGTTCTGCTTTCTCTGAACGGGTTCAGAAGTCTGGAGATGATACCGTGCTCCCTGATTCCGACCCAAATTCGCTGGCAATAGTTTCAGTCTTAAACTCAGAAGCAACCGTCAATAACCCTGTTGTTACACGGGAAGTTATCCAAAAATATGACACACGCTCATCTGAACTGGTTAGAGTCCCAGATCTCAAACCTCACGACCAACATCACTTCCAGGACTTAATTCGGAAGACACGGATGTTGTACAACTCGCTACGCGTGTTTGTAGCATCAGCGCTGGAGAAAGTTAAGAACGAACATATCCCACTTCGCAGAAGACCAGATTTAAAGGCAGCATCACTAATGAGAGATAGCGGACTTTGGCTCAATAGGGATAAGAGAATTGTGGGACACATTCCGGGAATTCATATTGGGGATGTGTTCCTTTTCAGAATGGAACTATGTGTCGTTGGACTACACGGCCAAATCCAAGCAGGAATCGATTTCGTCTCAGCCAACTATAGCTCAAATGGAGAGCCCATTGCTACAAGTATTATTGTTTCTGGAGGTTATGAAGATGATGAAGATTCAGGAGATGTTATACTTTACACAGGGCATGGAGGACAGGATAAAAAAGGTAGACAAATAGTACACCAGAAGTTAGAGAGTGGAAACTTAGCATTGGAGAGGAGTATGAGTTATGGTGTAGAGATAAGAGTGATTCGAGGATTAAAAAAAGGTAATGGCAAAGTCTACGTATACGATGGTTTGTACCGAATAATCGACACTTGGTTCGAAATAGGCAAATCTGGTTTTGGAGTTTATAAGTTTAAGCTTACAAGGATTGAAAATCAAGGAGAAATGGGAAGTACAATACTGAAGTTTTCCGAAAGCTTAAGGAATCATCCAGTTGAAACTCGACCCACAGGTTATATTTCTCTTGACTTATCGAAAAACAAGGAAAATTTACCTGTTTTGTTCTACAATGATATTGATGAAGATGACGATCCTCTTCATTACGAGTATCTTAATTCGACAATTTTCCCTTCGTTTATACGTAACAGTGGAAGTAGCATAGGTTGTGAATGTTCAGGAGTATGTTTAGATGACTGTTTTTGTGCAATGAAAAATGGAGGTGAATTTGCTTATGACATGAATGGAATTCTTATAAGAGGGAAGCCATTAATATTTGAATGTGGACCTTATTGTCAATGCCCTCAAACATGTAGGAACCGTGTAACACAACAAGGGATTCAACATCGTTTCGAAGTGTTTAGATCAAAGGAAACTAGTTGGGGTGTAAGATCATTAGAATTGCTTCCTGCAGGTTCATTTATTTGTGAATACTCAGGTGTTGCTCTTACTCATGAACAAGCTCAAATATTCATCATTAATGGTGATAAGTTGATTCATCCTGGTCAATTTAGTAAAAGATGGAAAGAATGGGGTGAATTATCACAAATATTCTCAGACTATGTTACACCAATTCATCCATCAACTCCTCCATTGGATTTTGCTTTAGATGTATCAAGAATGAGAAATATTGCTTGCTATATGAGTCATAGTTCAAGTCCAAATATAATGGTGCAGTTTGTTTTGTATGATCACAATAATGTTTGTTTTCCTCGTTTGATGCTGTTTTCAATGGAAAATATTCCCCCTATGAGGGAACTCAGTTTGGATTACGGTGTTCCTGATGAATTTGCTGCAAAACTAGCAATCTGCAATTAGATTCATCATTATATCTTGAGGTACTTCTTAAATGCTCGTCACTCACATTACCTTTTCTCTTGTAACCTAAATTTAGTTGCAGGGAGCAGGGAGCAAGGAGCAAGCAATTTTCAAGTAACTGGGATAATTTTGCACAGCAAACTGGCGCTTTCTTCTTTTTCTGTATAAATGCAGTAAACAGAGGATTATGCAAATTTAAGCAACTTTTCTTTACAAACTCAAAATGCTTACATACATAATGCATCATTATGTATTATGTATTAAACGGCATAAAAGACAACGGGTGATAAATAGCAATCATTAAAATGTCATAAGATAGAAGAAGAAGAAGAAGATTCTCTCGGCATTGGGTGATTTTATTATACATAACAAGAAGTCAGGAACACAAGTTCAGAATATAAAAGATCCAGCCTTCCATTCAAGCACAGCCAATGTACTTATTGAAGTGCCAACAAGAACATGTCTACAGTTGCAGAAGAAGCAAATTGATACAGAACCTGAAGAATCTAAGCCATTAAGGAAAAGAACAAATCTTTACTTAATGGTGATCATCATGGCCTTCCCAAGGATGCCTCCAACCCTAAAAGAATGAAATGAATTAACAAAGACACTAGTAAAGAAGCAAAGGATTTCTTCCATCATAACTTACCAAAACCACAGGTCCATCTTTCTTAGCTCTATAGAGAATCCAAAACCTGAGAAATAACAAACCAGACTAGTAGAGGATGACAATTTATTCACTTGGCCATATCCTATTCCCATTAATGTACATACATATATAACCAAAACAGCCGCTCAAGAAACATATTATACTTTCGTTTAACTCTCAATCCACAGAAGAAGGTAATAACAAGAAGCCCATGGCATGGAATAACCAATTTCCAATGAAAGATTACACAATTCAAAATAAAATTGCATTATTCACACATTTTGGGCACACTAAAACCCTGAATTGTGCCTAATTCCGGATGTGATCCCAAAAGAAAACTCCCCAAAACGAAAATGATTTCTCTTTCATCACAACCACGAAGAGAATAGAGATATCTCTTATTTGTCAGTAAGTCAATTAAGCAACACAGTAAATAACACTCCTCATATTTGAACGTATATTATCGTATGCTTTATGAAAATCCTTACCACATGACGGCACATAATCCTTTTCCAGTGACTGTATGCCAACGCTTGGGCCGATGCAAAGTCATGCCCTTGAAAGTGACGCCGTCGCCGTGCCCCCCTCCCATTTCCCTTCTCGATTTCGATCGAAATTCAACCAAACCAATCGAAGAAGTTGAAGCGATTTGGGGATTAGGGGTACAATATTGAATATACATGGAGCTTTCTCGGAATGACCATTTCACCCTTCAAGGTAATTGGACTACGGATCCAATTCATATGGGCTTTCGTCATCCAAGTCCATTTAACTTTTGTGGACCTTTACTTAGTAGTCCCATACCATAAGGAATCTTAATGGGCTTGAGCCCAATATACTCTTAAGTCCCACCGTCGTTTTTTCACTAGTTTCACGAACGTTGAGAGAAGCCGTTGATTCACAGAAACCCTAGACTACACTGCTTTGTTGTGCTTGCTTTCGAGGTAACTCATTTCTCGGGCGTGGCGAATTTCCGAAGGATTTTATTGTTTCTCTTTTTTTGGGATAGTTCTTAGTCGGTTTTAGCTTTTTTTCCTCTTTAGGACCTTTCGATTTGGATATTGCACGCAGTGGGTTTTAGTAACAAGATTTATGTCTTGTTGCGTGTATTTTCATAATCATTTTGAGAAGAAGTTGCTCTAGGTTTATGCCTAGTGATTAGCTGTGTTGCACTTTGGGAACATTACTGAGATTTTTTAAAGCTGAGCTAGAGGAGTACATCTTAAAAATTGTAGGAGAATTGGGAATATTATTGGAATTCTGATATGTGATTTTTGTTCATTCTGTGTTTCTAAGTAAGATATTTTTTTTTGTATTTCTTTTGTTATCCTCAGCGCGAAAATCCCTTCAATCTGCATTGCATAACTGGTGTTGATATTTCTCTGAATGGCGGTACGTTAGATACTTTCCTTGTCTGTTATAGCGTATTATTCCTTTATTTCAGTTAAGATCGTGTAATGCTAATACTTCATGTTTTGTTCAAATAGGTTGAGAAGCTTCTTAAAAATGAGGCTACTGAGGAAAAAGGCGAGCTTGCCAGAATGGTAAGCTTGGTGAATAGCAAACATAATTTATGACATGCGAACCTTGAATCTGTTATCTGATTACAGTATTTATCTTCTGTAGTGTTCCCATGTAAACATATGGTAGTAATTTATTTGATCAAACATTTTTCACTCTACCAGGCATCCTTTGTTGGAGCCATGGCAATTGCTGATTTGGTGAAGACAACACTTGGTCCAAAGGGGATGGTAAAGGAAATTTATTTTTAATGGCATTTTCTGCAGAAAATATAGACGTCTTGAATCATATGCAAATCTCTTTGTTCCTTTTGCAGGATAAGATCTTGCAATCCACTGGCAGGGGGCACAGTGTCACTGTGACAAATGATGGAGCAACCATACTAAAATCCCTGCATATTGACAACCCTGCTGCTAAAGTGCTTGTTGGTGTGTTTTTGTTCAAATAACTAATGTTTGTTGAACTCCCTCTTCTGTAAAGTGTTTTTGTTTTGTTGACTTATTTTTATTCCCTTTGATGTTGCATACTTTAGTAGTTATTTTCTCATTTCGTTTTTCTGGGTAAGAATTGGCAATATAAAAAGCCGACATTATTTTGGGTGAAGTATAAAAGTATGTTATTTCTGTTTTTCTAAAGCTTGAACTTCATTACCAGATATTTCAAAAGTTCAAGATGATGAGGTTGGTGATGGTACTACTTCAGTTGTTGTACTAGCTGGGGAGCTTTTGAGGGAAGCAGAGAAATTGGTGAATGCTAAAGTTCATCCAATGACTATAATAGCAGGTTTTTTTGGATACGTATCTGAATTTCTGGTTTTAGTGGGAATAATTTATAGTCTCTTGACTTCAGTTATTCTGATTATCAGGTTACCGTATGGCCGTTGAATGTGCCAGAAATGCATTGCTCGAGAAGGTTGTGGATAACAAGTTAGATTCAGGTGATTGTTGTGCACATATATGTTCTACTATGTAAAATTTCTTATTTTCCTGTCATATTTATATTGAAATATTGATATCCTTAGTTTTTTCTAATCACTAATATCACTCTATGCTAAATAATTTTGAAAATATTCATCAGATAAATGAAAGGTGAGCTGGAATATTTTTGTTCAGTTCATCTGATGTGTGTAAGTTTTATCAGCATCTACATGTTTTCAGAAAAATTCAAGTCCGACCTGATGAAGATTGCAATGACTACTCTGAGCTCCAAAATTCTGTCCCAGGACAAAGAGCATTTTTCAAAATTAGCTGTGGATGCAGTTTTGAGGCTGAAGGTGTGTTCTTACTTATCTAAATTAAATGCTTATTTTCTTTTAATTTTATTATTTTGTTGGGTGCTCTATATTCTCCATCACCAAGTTTTAAATCTATCTAGTGATGTTGGAATTCGCAGGGAAGTACCAACTTGGAATCAATTCAAATCATAAAGAAACCCGGTGGTTCCCTTAAGGATTCCTTCCTGGATGAGGGGTATGGAATTTATTGCGGGTTGGATCATTATATGGATATTAATCATTAAGTTAACTTTTGGTCTCATTGTTTAGCAGTTGATGCATTTTCAGTCAGTCTAGCAATATGAACTGTTTTGCAATGTTGCAGTTATTACCCAAATTGCTTGAATCGCTTTTTCCACCAATATTTCTGATTTTTGGTACAGTTTTATTTTGGACAAAAAAATTGGTGTTGGCCAACCAAAAAGAATTGAGAACGCAAAGATTTTGGTTTCAAATACTGCAATGGACACAGATAAAGTGAAGATTTATGGGGCTCGTGTGCGAGTTGATTCAATGGCTAAGGTTGCTGAGATTGAAGCAGCTGAAAAGGAAAAGATGAGGGAAAAGGTCCAGAAGATTATTAATCATGGGATAAATTGTTTTGTAAACAGGCAGTTGATTTACAATTTTCCTGAGGAACTGTTTGCTGATGCTGGGATACTTGCTATTGAGCATGCTGATTTTGATGGTATTGAACGGTTGGCTCTTGTTACTGGTGGTGAGATTGCATCCACATTTGACAATCCAGAGTCAGTGAGGCTTGGTTTCTGCAAAGTTATAGAAGAAATTATGATTGGGGAGGACAAGTTAATCCATTTCTCTGGTGTTGAAATGGGGCAAGCATGTACAATCGTGTTAAGAGGTGCAAGGTATATCGAGAATGATACCCAACATATTTATGTCTAATTTAAGCCTTTCTTATGGAACGTTTACCAAATTGTTATGTATGATTTAGGTTTCCCATTTACACTTATAACAAGTGTTCCCTGTATTTCATGTCATATTTTACTTGCAGCCTTCACATGTTGGATGAAGCTGAAAGATCTCTGCATGATGCACTATGTGTCCTATCACAGACAGTGAATGACAGTAGAGTTTTGCTTGGAGGAGGGTGGCCTGAAATGGTAATGGCTAAAGCAGTTGATGAACTCGCTCGGAAGACACCTGGAAAAAGATCTCATGCCATAGAAGCCTTCTCACGTGCCTTGCTATCCATTCCAACTATTATTGCAGACAATGCTGGCCTTGACAGTGCTGAATTAATAGCCCAACTTCGTGCAGAACATCATAAAGAAGAAAGCTCAGCAGGGATTGACGTGATATCTGGATCCGTAAGTAGCTTCATCGATCATACATCTTCAGTTGAACTCGTCTGACAATGTGGGAGCTGGTGTTTCTACAGGTTGGAGATATGAATGTGCTTGGTATATCAGAGGCATTCAAAGTGAAGCAAGCCGTGCTACTCTCTGCTACAGAAGCTGCGGAAATGATACTAAGGGTCGATGAAATTATCACCTGTGCCCCTAGAAGAAGAGAAGACAGAATGTGAAGTGGTAAATTTGAAACCTTCTGCGTGCAGCTTCTTTCAGTTACTCCCCACTTATGAAAATAGGACTCAAGATTCTGAATATCAACTAGTTTTACAATATCCTATTTTCTTTAAGTTGAAAAAAATGACCAGACCAGCGTTGATTTGAATACAGTTGAGAAGTTGCTGTCTTTAATCCATGTGTTTGTTTACTATTTCAAAATCCAAAGCTTTTCATGTTCATGAATCAATTATGCTAAGCTAAAGCCTTTTTTTATGAATGTATAAGAGATGAGGAAGTAAATGCAGGGGAATCTTTGTCTGATAGGTGAAACATTAACTAAAGCTGGTGAAGGTAGAAGGCTACTTTTGCCCTTTGGTTGTTGCACAATTGACGCTGTGGTTTGTTTGTGTGTTGGTGTTATGTAAATTATTGCATCTCCATTTACTTCTTCAGGTTCAGCTAACTCCCCTAATCTTCATTCTGAAGATGAGGAATGTTGAGAGAAACAAAGCCAATCAATATAAATAAGAAGCTCCGCTTCATACCTGAGGAAGATTGATTGAAGACTGTAAGTGTTAAAGCTAAAGTACTTGAAAGTTGACACTAAGATATTGGCACGGCTCAATCAAATACCACTAAGAATACTCAGTCTGTTGATTTCTGAGTGAACCGGACCAACATCATAGTGATCATCTCAAAGCTTTACTGATAAACAGAAGAAAAATATGAGGTTTTGTTGTCTTGCTTTCTCAGATGAAGAAGGGTGTGAGAATGGAGGACAAAAGACAAGCAATCTCCTTTTCATTGAATTCACACTACAAGCCCAACCTACAAAGAAAAAAACAGCAATGAAAAAGGGATCATTAATGTGAAGAGATGACAGGTGATGAATGCTAATATTTTGTATGTCTATTTATCTAACTCCAATTGGCATCCGCATTCAATGAAAAGGACCAACCCCCCTACAACTCACTCTAAATTTATACAACTAAATCACTCTTGTTTCTGCCTTATTCTCAAATAAGCAAATGTGGTTTAGACCCTAGTGATTTTGTTACATGATCCATGCTTAAGTTGATCATTCCATTCCTTAATTTATCTGTATTGTGAGTGGGAACAAGGCTTTTTACTGTTAGCTTCATTAAGTGGATCAGATCGATTACTTCTGTTTCTCTTGTGAAAACAGGACAAGTGTGCATTCATATATATATTTCCCAGTTGATATTTCGATCGTATGAAGTAGTACAACCATTATTGGAACTTGTACTAACACAATACTCCATTTAAAACATCATTCTCTTGGTAGATACTCAAATTCCATTGAGCTCTCTCTAACCCCTTCTCCCATTCTCATTTTTTTCTCCCTTCTCCTGAAGTAGTTCTTGTTCCATTAGTAAACCATTAAGTTTTCATCATTCCCTTGTTGAAAGATCCAATTTTGTGTTATATTATAAGGGTTATTTTAACACATCTTCTCACTATACAACCAGCCAATCAAATCACTTCTATATCACTACCTTATCTTACAAGAACCACACAAAGTTGGTGGAATGATGAGCTCTGTTATCTCTAACACCACGTATTTAATCCATCTATCTCTTTACCTTTTGCTCCTACTGAACTTCAAGTTCAAAACAATGGCTTCAGTAACTTCATCTACTGTTTCTTTTCTTTCTTTTTCAGGTCTCAAGGCTGGTGGAGCTTCACTCTCCAAACCTGCACTCACCCGTTTATCGATGATGCCTAACGCCGCAGCTCCCAAGCTCAAAGTTAAGGCATCATTGAAAGAGATCGGTGCAGTTGTTGTAGCTACTGCTACTAGTGCAATCTTAGCGAGTAACGCGCTAGCCATTGAAGTAATGCTTGGTGGAGATGATGGTTCTTTAGCGTTCCTTCCTAAGAACTTTGAAGTGGCTTCTGGAGAGAAAATAGTGTTCAAGAACAATGCGGGTTTTCCACATAATGTTGTTTTTGATGAAGATGAAGTACCAGCTGGTGTTAATGTTAGTGAGATTTCAATGGCGGAGGAAGATCTTCTTAACGCGAAAGGTGAAACTTATGCTGTTACTTTGAAAGAGAAAGGGACATATTCCTTTTATTGTGCTCCTCATCAAGGTGCAGGGATGATCGGAACAGTGACTGTTAAGTGAATTACAGAGTGCAATTACCAAGTTTGTATTGAATTTATATTATCTAATCTTCCTTTTGATTAATAAAAAAGTGTAGATTTTGAGACAATCTACGAACTTATATTACTTCTTGTCCAAACTGATCTCCCACTTCACAATGTCCGAATTGCACGTTGCTAAACTAAGTACGATTGATTATATTTATAAAATGAGAATTCTCTCTGATAACTTGCTCAAGTCTTTTAAATATGTAAATTACTTTCATTAATCCTCAAGACTCTCCTGTCGTAGTTTCGACCAGATTTTATAATTTCAAAATGATATCAAAGTTGATTCGATTTATTTTCAAGTCAAAAATTTATGATTGGACTTGAGGGGAGTATCGAATTCGTTTGATTATATTTATAAGTATGAAAATTCTATTTTTCAAGTTTTTAAATGTGTGGATTCTTTTACTTGATCTCGTTCGTTCACGTTCTCCCAATAAGATTCTATAATTTCAACACAATTGCAGCATTTCAAGGCATTTTCAAATGGTAAAACTTGAGAAAAGGCATTTGAAATAAGAATAGAATCACAAGTTCAGGACACAATTAAGAAGCTCTTGCTTTCTTGGATATCCTTGAACTTAAAGGCAACTCATCTTCATCAGATGATTCGTTTTTGCTCTTGCGTTTCTTTCCTTGCTTTCTTGATGCTTCTGTTTTTCTCAGTTGAGATTCCTCAGGCTCAGATTTCTTTGTAGTCGTAATAGAATCCTTCCTTTTCTCAACCGTTGTTGTAACGGTTTTTTGCTGCTGTTTTCTCTCATAAACTTTCTTCGCCTCCTCGAATGGAAGCAACCCCGATTCCATCATCCTGCACACGAATATAAACAACAACAATGCCATGAACAAAACGAATACAAACACGAACCAAATCAACATATGAAAAGATTTTCAGATACTGGTGTAGAGTTGAAGCAAAAGGTTTGACGATAGGGAAAGCATTATCTACGTCATCGTTTTAACCTCAAGAACCAGAAAAAATACAGCAAAAAAAGTATATGACAACAATGAAGTCGATAGAAGATGTAAATCTAATCATACAAAGATAAATAAATTTCAACATAACAATGTCTATCTAAGCAATAAAACTGAATGCTAACAACACTTGAGAGGCTCATTTAAACTACAGAGCTTCATATTAAGACTAATGTCTTGCAAATGAATCGCTGCAATGAGTATAAAAGTAGGCAAAAAATTCTAAATTCAATATATGAGGAGCACCAATACATAAATAGAGGTAATGAGAGTTTGTGAAATGAAAAAAATCTCACCACACAGCTGCCATTTCACTACTTGGTGCTTGCTGATGAAGGGTCTCATAGAAAATCCTCAATGGATCTCTCTGATTAAATTCAGGAAAAGGGATATTCAGAATGATATGAAAACTTGGAGCAATGCAAAATGATCCCTTACCTCCTCAGGGGGATTCCTTTTTTGTCCCGGTAAAGCATAGACTTTTCTCTCCCTTTTCTTGCCCTCTTTACCGTCATCAACATTGCCTACTCTCTTTACTTTTGTTGTCTCTACCACTTGTTTCGTCTGCATCCAAACAAAGAAAATCAAAGGAAGATAAACAACACAATATATGAAGTACTTACAGTAACAACAGTCTTGCTGACGGTCTTCTTTGAAGTAGGCTGTTCAGAAACCTCTTTTTTCATTCTTTTGGCTTCCTTTCCAACTTCAGACTGCGATTTCAGGGGTGCACTTTTGTTCCGTGACTTCTGTTTGGTCTTATCAATAACCGACGCAATGCTCTTTTCGTCTTCGTCTTCGTCTTCTGTGTCTGAAACATCTTCGTTCTTCACCATTGTCGCAACTTGTCGCGGCATCCTTAAATCAAATTCAGAGCAAAGGGGAAATGAGGAAAGTCGAGGTATCGTACGATTGAAAGGGCACCAAATTCATATGCCTGGCCCAATCAGCATCAGCCCACTTAAATATTAAAGAACTTCTTGCCCAACACAATCAGTTTTTAATTTTTTATTGAATCCATCGAATTTTAAAAATAAATTCAATATTCGATTCTCTTTTTTATTATTTTAGTATTTGATAATATAATGAATAGTGAATACATTTATTTAATTTTTTAAAAAAGTGGTAAAATATTTTTTAGAAAATATATACGTTAAAAGCTAATTAATATTTATTATTTCAATAATTTTATTAAATTTAAATAATAACAGCTTTCTCCCGAAGAAGCAACTAGAATTTTCCGAAGTGATTCATGATAAGGCACAAACCACAATCTCTTAAAGCGGTTATTCTTTACCAGGCGCAGAAAAAGATTCTACCTTGAAAAATGGCGTGGTTCTTAGGAGGAAGAAGAGGCGGCTTAAGCACCGAATCCATATCCCCGCCGCCGTTGCAGTTGTTAGTTTTCTCGGCGTTGCTGATGACTTTGTTGTATTTAGCATCTCATTCAGATTACGAGGAGCGAATTGAGAGTAAGAAATCAGGATTCAGGATCGCTCTTCTTCTGCTTCCACTTGCGGTGGTTCTGATATCAAACGCGGTTGCCCTCCGCCGTAGGTTTGTAAAGTATAACTTGGGAGTTTTGCAAGAGACCACGGCGGAGGATTTGAGCACAGCCGTACCGTTGCTTTTTTTGTTGATACTGGTACTGGTAATGGTTCATTACCACTCCTTGTTTCAGTCTTCTTTTAGGTTCTTCTAGTTCTAGAAATATGTTATAAACTGCAAAAAAGCAGCAAATTTTGGTTTGGATCATAAATAAAAAATGAGTAAGTTTTACATGATCATTCTTGCTTCTCCAGTTCTCCCATTCTCTCAATGATCGCCTGTTGAAATTTAGAGCATATTATGAATGATTTGTTTCAGTGAAGAGAAGGGTACCCTACTAACTCATGTCGGTAACGGTAAATGTCTACGCATAGGGAGAAGAATAAACCAGCATATCGCCTGTATATAACTTTGTGTGTTGGAAACTGCAAAAAAGTCAACCGTGGAGGAACATGTATAATATGTGTAACAGCGTATATCAAAGAAACGAAAATGACAAGATCACCTCCACGAAGTTGGTGAATTTGGGATCTCTATTGACAACCAAACGGTGAACCTGCAATCGGCTGCCTTCAATTATGCTCAACATCATGAAGACGGATAACTCAAAATCCAGAAATATTACCTCGTGCTCGACCTTATGCTTCTCAGATTCCTCTAAAGGAATGTAATATTTGGCGAGGCGAGTTTTACCTTGCCTGTTCTGCAACAAAATGAATCTGTTCAAACCCCCAAAATTGAATACGAACTAATAAGAATCCAGTGAGAATTGAAGCGCAAAGCTGATAATCGAGAAATTCATGGAAGACGACATACCATAATCGAAGAAGATTTCGATTCCGCTAACCGAGGAACAGAAGTGAATCGTTCGATCTCAATTGACAACCCGAGTTACGTCACGTCTCTATGCCTCAAAAGAAAGAAATAAGCACTGGGCTTGCAATATTAATATGGGCCGAATAAATAGCCCAATAAGAAGCAAAGCTGTAGAAAGTAAAATAGCCCAATAATACACTACACGGCTGTAGGTAGGCATTTCTTTTTAATTAGAAAATAGAAAGTAAACTAATTTGGAGAATATCTAGATTTGAATAGAAATCTGATTAATTTTTGGTTTTAAAATCCGATATTGAACAATATATTTAACTTTTAATCATAAGTAAAATATTTGAAAATAGAGTCATTCATTGCCAAACCAAACCAAAAAAATAACGCAAAACAATAGCTTAATCCATCACTTTGTAAATAACGACAAAGCAAGGCAAAATTGCCCTTGAACTGAACACGTACACCTCTTCTAGATCAGAGTAAGCTCCA
The DNA here is from genome assembly GCA_009725065.1 of Utricularia reniformis. Taxonomy (NCBI): domain Eukaryota; kingdom Viridiplantae; phylum Streptophyta; class Magnoliopsida; order Lamiales; family Lentibulariaceae; genus Utricularia; species Utricularia reniformis. The sequence goes on along the minus strand of RWGZ01001258.1, from coordinate 21,239 downwards.
CTAACGCTTGCAATGGAGTCGTACGATCCGCCAACCGTGCCGGAATCATCGTCAGGAGGCGTATTCTCCGCCACGCGCTTCACCCTGCCGGCAATCACACGGCAAACTAGCATGGCTCGCCGGGTCTGCGTCCCGCCTAGGCAGTCGTGTGCACGCCCACTGCTAGCAGTTGTGCGAACACCGATTATTTTACTCCCCTGAAACCCGTGGCGAATTATCGTGCACACTCCGCAGGAAGCACCTGTACTACACAAACACTTGGATCCACGGGCACCGAGAGCACACGCTAGCGTGGCGGCATGGAAACGGAGTAATTCATTGCCGTCGGCAGCGCATCTTGCGTTCTTCTTCGCACCAGCGGTGGCGCGTATCTTCACTGTATCCCTGTAATCCTCGAACCGTTGGATCGTTCGCTGTGTATTGTTAACCTTTAATATCCGTTCGATCTTGCAAACGGGATGGTCCTTCTTTAGCCAACTCGATTTGAATATTATTTCAACTATGTTACGACTTGAATCCTCTGTGCCCAGCTCAGAAACTGCAGAGGTATAAATAACTTAATTACTTTAATTACCCTATCATGTCTTTCCACGTGGCACAAATCCTGCCATGTATTAAATTAGCCAGCTGTAGACATTTCAATCCGGCCAATGGTCGGCCCCACAATGATAAAAAAGGAATTCAAACAATTTTTAAATAATTATTGTCAACAAATATATTCTTTTTTATTAAATCTCAACTAATTTTACTCACCATTAAACTTTAGGGTCAACAAATCAATAAAATTAATGGACGAAATTTTTTAAATGATTATCTGAATTACTTTTTGCTACGAAAATTAAATTATGATTGAAATGAAACAATATAATATAATTTTTAAATATAAAGTTTCTTCAATAATTGACTATGTTATGTACGTGGTAAAAACATTAATTGAAGTTTGGCAAATAGGAATAGAAATTATTAATCTTAAATAATAAATTAAACTCATACTGTTACTGACCTGCGTGCTTGACTGCTTGATGATGCTCCAAGCTTTCAATTTTGGGGAAGACCTCACCGCATTCAGAGCAGACGGAAATACTCGCTCTTGCAACTGGGTACCTAAAATCGCAAGATAAAACGAATTTGAAAGAGGAATCGGGAGGTGGGTATGTGTTAATTACCTGGTAGAATCAACAATGGCGTGGCATTCATAGCAACCGGAGAGTTTCCTGAGTTGCATGCTCCGGTGAGAGTACCCAGGAGGAGGAGCAGATGAACGTGAATAAAGTGAACGATGAGAGGATCTGGAGCTGACTGAGCGGTGTGAGGCGGTAGAGGAGTAGTTTCTACCTTTAGATATGAGTCGAGTTTCTTGACTGGCGGTGGTGGTGTCTGGGGAGTTATCAGCTCGGTGAACTACACGGGTGTTGCCGTGAACGACGTCGTGAAAGGCGCAGATGTCTGAGCAGGAAGAGTAGATTGGATTAGTGGTTCTGGTGGGTTGATGGATTTGAGAAACTTCCATCTGTTTACAGCTTAACAGATTCTTGATCTGCTCCCATGAAGAAGAAGAAGTAGGTTTTTTGGGTTTCTTGCGATCAGGGTTTGAAGGTACGAACGCCATGGAAATGAGTGAAAGGGAGGAGGATTGAAGTTTTGAGAAAAGACCATGGAAATGGAAGGTAGAAAGATGATTTAAAGTGAAGTGGGGCGACCCGTGTTTATGTTTTTACCCGGAATCATAACAGTTTGTCTGGTCAACATCTTTTTACCGATTCGCTTGTATTTTTCTTCTCAATTACGCAAATTTAAAATTTAAATAAACATATGATATAAAATGTGTAATAATAATATAAGGTGTAATTTCATTTATAAAAAAATATTTTTGTATAATATATAAAATTGGAATTTATATAATAATATTTGATCAAGTAACTAATAGTAGAATCAGAGATATATATTGTCTGTGTTAGCGATATAAATGAACCGAAATGAAGTTTTTAATATTCGACTTTCGGATTCGGTTTATAATAGATAAGATTCGGTCCAAGTTCAAAAACTAACAAATTTATGATAAAACCCGAACGTTAAAACAAATTCTTATTTGGGTTTGAAATAATTACAAATTATGTATATAGTTTGATATAATTAAATTAAATATGATAATATTATTGGCTCACGAATCAGCTCACCTTGACTCGGTTCGTTATAATTTTGAGGTTCATTAAATATTTCAAACTAGAACCGAGCTAGTCTCAGTTTGAACTCGAAGATTGAAAGGTTACGAACCGGATATGTCAGTTTATACCCCCAATCTATGTATGATGAGAAAATGACATGTCTGGTTCTAAAAATTTTGTTATTTTGATAAATTTAGTTATCATATTTTAATTTAGAATCTGTATTTCTCGTAATTTGATTATTTTGGCAAATGCACAATCCGAAGGTTTTTCAAATTTGACGAATTCGATCATATGATAAAACTAATCCTCAAACTTTGAAAATCAATTTTGCAACATAGATTAAATTTTGGATACTAATTTTGTGAAAATGATAATCAATTTTGCTAAAAAAATCAACTTAGGATGAACATTTTTTGCATTAAAAAAACATTGAATATTAGATTTGTTCAAATCACAAAATATCATAACTAAATTTGTCAAATTATACAAATTATGAGTATTTATATGCCCATATGTGATTAGATGAATGAGTATAATTTGTCACATGGTTCAATGGGGTTGTTTGGTATTGTGTTTATAAACTGCGGTGAGGTGTAGTGAAGTGCGGTGAGTTAAACCGTGGTGAGGTGAACGCACAATTAATAACGTGATTTTTAAAGTTGTTTGGTAAAAAACTGTGGTATGATGAATGTGATTTTGGTAAAAATACATATTTACCCTTAACATACAAAAATTTAATTTTCTCGATTTAATTTATACCATAAAAATTTAACATATTTGTTATTTATCAAATATTAAAAAATAACAAATGGTTGAGTTTGTTAAGAAGAGAGATGAAATGATTCTTTGTTCCAAACTGGGTAAAGCTCACACACTTACTGTGTCGAAAGGGTCATAATCTTTTAATTTCTTCTGCTGGTAACACTCGTTTGGTTCAGTTCTTTGATTTCAAAATTTCAGATTTCTAGGTTTGTTTTGCTTCTCTCAGCCCCTAACATCTTTACAGAATTCAGTCAAGTCGGAATTTCTTGGCGGGTAGAAAAAATTCTTTTCTAAAACAAGAAATTTAACCGAGGAATTTCTGGAAACAAAAGAGATTTTTTTGGAGTCTTGGGGTGAATTGCAGGCGTTGAAATGCATTGGATATATTTGTCTTTTTAGAATCACGTTCCAAAGACAGCTACTAAACACAACTTTCATTTCACCGCACTTTTTTTGGGTTCACTGTATCACAATTTTGGTTGTATTTTTTTAGAAGTTAAATTTCCACCGTGAGGTGGTCACACCAATATAAAGAACATGATACCAAACAAATCCAGTATTAGCACGTGTTAATTGATTTGAATACGGGGAAGAAAGAGAATTATGTATCCTGGAAGGAGTAATAAGGCACGTAGCCATAGCCTATAGCTATTAGTAATTAGGATTAAGCTAAGGAGTTAGGACAGAGGAACATGCGGAATATGTGTTAATGAAATATGGAGTCAATGCATGCATGTGAGAATAGTATATAGGTGGGGACGGCCTCCTCTTACCATTATTTCTTTCTTCATTCACACAATTCTAACCCCGCTCCAATCTCCAATTCTTTATACCTAGTACTATAATGCCATCCATATATATTCATTCTAATCTCAAATATCACATACAAACTAGTTTTATTATAAATACACATTAGTCACCATTGTTTTTAAATGACATATTTAAATTTGTGTAACAATCTCACTTATAAAGAATGAATTAATTACTGGTGAAAACATTTCAATCAAAAGTTGTGTATTTTAAAACATTGACTAGTTTACATATCACTAGACTTTACAAGTTTATGCGAATTAAGGTCAATTCCATAATTATGATATGATCAATCTTACCCTAAAAGACAGTACTAGACAAAATATAAATGAAGCAGTTGGATTTGAAATAGAATAGGCTTGTGAGTTGTGAGTCATTTTTCATTGACCAATTATGTGGAATAGATGCCCTAAATCCCAAAAAGACAAATGAAAAAATTGCACTGACAGAGATGATAATCCAATTTGGTCTTATTCGACAACCACAATAAATCAATCCAATAACTAGAAAGCAAACATGGTAACTAGTTTTCCAGCTGGATATTCCCATAACAAATATCTAATATAATAATAATTAATAACAACAATAAGCAAGGCATGTGGGTGATGAAATGTGACACTGATGGTGAACTTTAGGAGTGGGTGAGTCGCATTCAAGAGGGGCGACAGAGAGCAGATTTCAAAAATGCATAAATAATTTACACTTTTCGTCTAAGTGGAGTTGGAAGCAAGTGTAAGAATGGGTTAGGCAACCTAGATTCCAACAAAAGATCAAAACGCCAAAAGGGATCACCAAATACACATGTCTGTGGCTACTGCAATGCACATGCTAAAATTTTACCATACAAATGAAACAATAATACTAATAGAAAGATTTGGTAATTACATTCAGTGTCAAAAGAATGTACTAGCATGAGCATTCCACTATCAGGGCATCTGTATATAGAATTACTAAATGTAATGGAAATCAGAGAAGTTTGTTTACCTAGTCAATGATGTCCGAAGTTTTCTTGTTCTTGCTCTAGTCACCCTTCCAGATTCCCCCATTAGAGCGTCAAGTAGAGTAAGCTGAGTCTTTACATTGCTTTCATTTGAAGATGCAGAAGTGCTCTCGGTCTTATTTACTGTCTCTTCTTGAAAATCCAATGTTTTGCTGCTCTGTGTGGGAGATTGTTCTGTAGTATTTAATTTAATTGGGGGCACGGGAGAAGGGACAATAGCCATAGTATGAGAAGCTTCTTGGTTTTCTGGAGACAGAGTTTTGTCTTTTGTTTGTTCTTGGTTTTCTGAAGATGTGCTAGAAGAGGGAGATGAAGGTTGTTCATCTTGTTCTTTAGCCTTAGAACCTGATATTGCATTTGATGCAGCAGGGGGCTTCTCAAGGATAGTAGCTTGATTTTTTGACTGCAACATAAAAGTAAAAGACATGTACATATTAGAGAGATGGCATGATAAAGTTCAATTAAAACAGACCTCAAGCAATATTCGTGATAAGATGAATGTTGCTCTAGATACCTGATCGGGTCTTTTGAGTGATGATTGTGAAGCAATGTACAGAAAAATATCAAAAAATCTTGTCTGGATGTAACTTGCAGCCTTTTGCGAGTAGGACATTGCGATATCTCCAGCTCTGGTCCTAAGTTCTAACAAGTTACGATCAATTTCTGTCTCATGCTTTGCCAAATATGGCCTAAAGAAGGAGTTGTAAACATATGTCGTCCCCTGGAACCAAACATATGTCATTAACAGAAAAAGCCAGCCCGAGTAGAAAAAAATAGTATGAAAGAATGCGTACCTTTGTTTGAGGCAACCACAAGTATATAACGAAGATCAACTTCGCTTCACTATACATTGGAATCCTTCAATTCAGAAAAATCCATGTAAACTCTGTGAGAAGAAAAGGAAAGGAAACAAGAAAATAAAAACGGCAAATCCATACCAGCCAATGAAAACATCACTGATCCTTTCACAGAGAGTCAAACCAGCTACGAGAATCCTGTAACCAAAGAATAGTCATTGGTACTAAAAGATGAAATTCGGGAATCTAAAAAGAAAATACATTGTGTAGGAGACGAGGCACACCAGTATTGGCACCAAAATCGAAGTTTCTGAATATCAGGCTTATTCATCTCAACAGATTTATAGCATTCGTAGGCAGGGAAAGCATAACCAAAAACCAATCTGTAACATACAAATCAGAAATATCAAAACAAGAAAAAACAGCGCCAAGTAAGTTATGGATCAGCGGGGAGAGGCAGTGAGACATACAAGAGTCCTCGCGTGATGAATGATCCAATCATTTCGTAGACTGTCACAAGATAAATTAAAATGTTAACTTTTTTCTTCAAGAAAATAACTTAATGCAACCGTAGAACTAAAACCAACACGAAAACTGCTTTTTAGAGTCAAATGACTTCTTCATTAACCTCAACAAAACCAGGATGAAAAACAGTATAACTAAATAGGGATCAGAAGCCTCTCTTTCTCCATAGATCGGTATAATGCACTCCTCTATCCGTAATCGCACTATCTAAATTTGGTTACATCACATTTTGAAAACAAGGATGCTCATTTCCAGTAAAAAATGTCCTGGTCACGAGTCCCATCTACTAAATCACGATCAATCTAAAGAAACTAGAAAAACGACAAGATTCTGGCCAATCTACTTAAAAAAAAGAAATGGTGATGAAGAAGTAGAAGCAGTAGAAGAAGAAAAGCATGTAACCGCAAGTGTAATGTCAACCAAACGCAGCGCCTTAAACGTAAACTCAAAGCGAACACAAAAAAAAGCGAAACTTCAACAGAAATGCTTTCAGTTTCCACTGAAAGAAGCAGAAAGAAAAAGTGTAACATCACCTTGGATTCCTGAGCAATGTGGCAAACAACACCAAAAAAAGTGAAAGTTCTAGTAATGTGATAGGATAATGTTGTGATTCAAAAACCAGGAAAGTGAACTGCCGTTCGTTCGCCAAGCGCGGCGAATAAATGCGTCGATATATCAGTAAATAGCACCAAAGACGCCGACGGACGAACGGACGGGAGTACAACGGCTATCTGTTAGACTTAGCCCCTTCGAAGAGAAAGGAATGCTGGGACCAAATATTTGGGATAAACGGTTTGAACTCATCCGCCTTCTTAGAAGTTATTCTGTGCGGTAAGGACCACACTCTTTAGCGTGAAACCACCTTTTAAAAAATATTAAAATATAAAAAAACTATCTTAATTAGTAGAAAGAAATACTTTATCATTGAAAAATATCCATTTAATTTGGTTCTATAATCAGAATAGAGATAAGATATGGTTTGATTAAAGTAACATTGTTTTGTATGATAAAAACATATTACAAATTGTGATTATAATATCATTATTTTTTTCTCCTGAAAATAACAATTTTGAGATTATAAATTTTTTTAGAGATACATTTTGTTATCGTTATACCCGTACTAGAAACATAAGCAAATCAAATTTAAGTATTTTTTAAAGAGCTAGTTTGGTTCGAAATATAAAATGTTCAATCCAGATTCAAACACTAAATAATCTATGCTTCGTGGTTCCTTCGATTGAGATTTAGATTTTACTCGAGTTCAAATTTAATGTTCGAATTATTTTAAAAATATTATTTACCATGGTACCTACTAAATTTTAAATACAATTTATTAGGCATTATATCTTCGGTTATCAATGTATGTTTTCTATATTTTGTTTTACTTAAAAATTAATTTTAAAAAATTGTTAAAAAATATATGAGATGGGGTAACGTTAATTTTGGTAGTTGCATGACCACAAGTCACAACTATGAAAAGGGCGTATGGTGCGTCGCTGTCGTGAAAGTTAATTTTGTGAAAGAAGCGGGCCCTTGACAAGTAAAAGGCCTTTAAAGCCCAATAATATAATCAAGCCCAGGCCCAACTAAAAAGCCGAATAAAATTAAAGGAAGTTCAGCTTCTAACAGATTACAGCCACGACCAGGAGGGGGTTTAGGGTTTTGGAAAATGTTGTATGTCATAGGATTAGGTTTGGGTGATGAGAAAGACATAACGTTGAGAGGGCTTGAAGCAATCAAGAAATGCAGCAAAGTTTACATGGAGGCTTATACTTCTCTCCTTTCCTTTGGTCTCTGCTCGGATGGCCTTTCCACTTTGGTAAGTCGTGCTTAATATGTATTAATTTAAGTTTTTTGATTCTGTGATTCCTGTGTTGACTGAGATGAGAGTGTTATTGTAAAGCATCCGTTTTTAAATGCACTATTTACAGGAAAAGCTTTATGGGAAGCCTATTATTGTTGCCGACAGGGAATTTGTTGAGGAAAAATCTGATGATATGCTTCTGGAAGCTCAATCTTCCGATGTGGCGTTTTTGGTAGTTGGGGATCCTTTCGGGTAACTTTTTTGCTTCAACCTTTTTATTGCCGTTACTGTTTTATATTTAGTACAAAGCTGTATCAATTTGTTGTTGTTTACGCCTTGGCTGAGTTGTTGCTGTTTTTGTGTTAGAAGCAATGCTAGTTTAGTTTCTAGATATTAGTATGTTCTAAGAAAGAAAATTCATTGCAGAGCAACGACACACTCTGACCTTGTCGTTCGAGCAAAGAAGTTGGGAGTGAATGTTAAAGTGGTGCATAATGCATCAGTCATGAACGCGATTGGAGTTTGTGGATTACAACTCTACCGCTATGGAGAAACAGTTTCTATACCCTTCTTCACAGAGGGATGGAGGCCTGATAGTTTTTACGAAAAGATTCAAAGGAACAGGAGTCAAGGATTGCACACTCTGTGCCTCTTAGGTAAACTCCACTCCACATATATTATTACATTGGATAAATATCTAACTAGCCACTTCTTCATTGCTCCAGATATTCGAGTTAAGGAGCCTTCGCTAGAGTCGTTGTGCAGGTAAGAAATAATCGATTAAACTCCCCGTTTATGTGATATTTACATGTTCCTTCTCAGAGGGAAAAAAGTATATGAATCTCCGAGGTTTATGACGATACATACTGCAATAGAACAACTGTTGGAGGTGGAGCAAAATAACAAAAAATCAGGTAACATGAGAGATGCTTTAGAATGATAACAATACAGAAGGCTTATTTGGTGGTGATATTGCAGTGTACAATGAAAACACCACTTGTGTAGGCTTAGCTCGTGTGGGTTCCGAAGATCAAATGATAGTATCGAGCACGATGAAAGAGCTTATGGACGTTGATTTCGGGTCACCGTTGCATTGCCTGGTTATTGTTGGTGAAACTCACCCGCTTGAAATTGAAATGCTTGAGTTTTACTCACTTCATAAGTGCAAAGAAATATGACATCTGCCTTTTTAGATAAGGGGATAAAGTGTCAATGTTGTAATTTAGTTCATGTAAACTATTTACAATATTTGAGATTTTTTAAAATTGGAGGGGAAATGAAAATGGGCCGGCCCAATTATTGAAGAAAGAGGAATTTAGGTCCGTCCCGTAGAAGACAACAACACCAAACCAGACCAAATTGAGCATAACCAGAACCAGACCTCCGTTTCCATGGAATGAATGTAACTACAGTTTTATCTGTCCCTGACCCGCCTTTGTCCCCTTCCTTCCATCCTCATATCCTACCGGAAAGAGCGTGCAATTGGGATTTCTAGTTAAGCTGCACCTCATTGTTTCTCTGATCTACTCTTCAAAGTCGAAAACCGCTCTAGGAAGGTGTTTGTTCCAAGATTCTTCTGCTTTTGCCATTTCGATTCTAACATTTTCACGTGTTACCAATTCGTTTCGTTTTTACCAAATCTATTGTGATGATCCGCTGTTAAAGCTAAACCCAAAAAGCCCGGAATCCTCCGTTGTTTCTTCCACAAGGGCTCTCTCTGGTCTTCGCTCTGGGGTATCTGGCTTTCGAATTAATTGTTGATCCCTGATCTGCTTTGTATTTATTCTTCATTTCGTTTTCCCCAAATTAATTACCGAGTATTCCCTCCCGAAGGCTTTGAATTTACCCCTTTATTCTTGATTTAGAAGCCCTAATTGCGTTTTTGGGTTACAAGCCAAATATGACAACTCGTGGAAGCAGATCGGAGAAAGTGAAGACAATTTTCCAGCAATTTGATTCCAACAGGGATGGTGGCCTGAACCGGGAGGAAATGGCGGCTTTGGTGGTGGCTGTCAACCCCAGGGTCAAATTTAGCAACGAGCAAATAAGCGCTATTCTGGACGAAGTTTTCCGGACATACGGAGAGTTCATTGACGCTGAAAAAGGCCTCACCTTTGAAGGCCTTCTCCGAACTTATGATGATGGAGCGGGCGACGTTGACCGAGATTTTGATGCTCTTGGCCTCGAGATTAAGCCTCTAGAAGACAAAATTGGTATCTCTGGAGTTTTAGAAGAGGCAGCTTCCTCGTCTTCTATTCTTGATGAAAACGCAATGGAACCTCACAAAGACCAGCGTACTGCTGCATGGGCTGCTTCTCCTAACCATGGAATTGTATTTGATGACACATGGAAGCTTGTTGATGATCTAGAAGTTCTGATTAAAAGGTTGAGAACAAGACATATGAAGGATGGGAAGATAAAAAATGATAATTCAGATGCTTTCTCTGATCCAGGATGGTCCAGGGATTTCGGTCCATCTACAGAAATTTCAGAAAATAGGTTTGTTTGGGATGAATCCGGGGCTGATTATGCCAGTTTTGTGAAAGAATTAGGAGTCTTGAGATCGAGAGCTGATAGAGCACCTTTAAGAGCTGAGGCCCTTGATGGACAAATGGCCATGGGACGTATGTTGTATGAGCATTATCTATACAAAGAAGCATTAGTGAGTTTTAAGAGGGCCTGTGAGTTGAATCCTTCTGATGTGAAACCACATTTTAGAGCTGGTAACTGTTTGTATGTTCTTGGAAGGCACAGTGAAGCAAAGGCAGAGTTTCAACAGGCTTTAGATGCAGCAGAGACTGGTGGTAGTCAATGGGCATATTTGTTGCCTCAAATTCATGTGAATTTGGGAATTTCTCTTGAAGGTGAAGGCATGGTCTTGAGTGCTTGTGAACATTACAGAGAAGCAGCCATTTTATGCCCTACTCATTTTAGAGCTCTTAAACTTCTGGGCAGTGCTCTTTTTGGTGTGGGTGAGTATAAGGCAGCTGTTAAGGCCTTAGAGGAGGCTATTTATATGAAGAATGATTATGCAGATGCTCATTGTGATTTGGCTTCTGCTTTACATGCTATGGGTGATGATGAAAATGCAATTAAAGAATTCCAAAAGGCGATTGATCTGAAACCTGGACATGCTGACGCACTTTACAATTTGGGTGGATTATACATGGATATGGGTAGGTATCAGCGTTCTTCGGAGATGTACACTCGGGTTTTGGCCGTGTGGCCGAATCATTGGAGAGCACAGCTGAATAAAGCTGTGTCTTCATTAGGAGCTGGAGAGACTGAGGAAGCCAAGAAAGCTTTGAAAGAAGCCTTAAAAATGACGAATAGGGTTGAACTGCATGACACTATATCACACTTGAAACAGTTACAGAAGAGAAAGTCGAGGAAGAACGGTAATGGTAATGGCGAGGCAACATATATTACTGTGGAATCATCGAGGATTAAAACTCTTGGTGAGAAAACATCACTTAAACAAGAACTAGCTATTGCATTGGATATTAGAGCTTTTCAACGTATTACTAGATTTAATCGTTGTGATATTGAGCTTATAAGGAAAGAAATGAAGGAATCAGATGTACCAGTGTCTTATTCAGGTCATGGTATCCCTGAAAAGTCGATACGCAAGGCTTCATTAGAAGAAGTTCTTCGAAAGTTGCTTTCTTTTTTGAAACCTGAAACATTTGTAGGAGCCATCAGAGCTATAAACCAGAAAATCCTCTCTGTTTTGGATGATACAGAGTCAGGCAGAGTGGATTTAGGTATGCTTTTTGCTGTTATTGCTCCTTTTTGTGGTGGCCCTGTAGATAAGAGGAAGCAAGTTGCATATGAATCCCTTTCGTGGCGAGCAGTGAATGAAGGCAACACACAGATAAGAAAATCCGACGCTCAAAGATACATCAAACTTTTGAGGGCTATCTACATTCCTTCTCCTGGAAATAGTGAAATGTTAGAAATCCGAGGAGAAACAGACGAAACATTGATAACATTGACAGAGTTCGTCGCCATGTTTGACGACGAAGAATGGGGGTTCAGCATCTTGTCGACTCTATTGAAACTTGAGATATGTGATAGAATCCGGCATGGGAGACAAGTTTGTGGTACATGTCGATATCCGATTATAGGGTTGCGGTTCAAAGAGAGTAAAGCACACTTTAGCCTTTGCAGTCAATGCTACTGTGAGGGAAAAGTGCCTTCTTCTTGTTCTGTAACAGAAGATTACACGTTCAAAGAATATGCAAATGAGGGAGAAGCAATGAAGGACAAATGCTTCTGGTTTGGTTCATCTAAAGGTCGTTCTTAGCAGCTTTTTATTTTAGTAGGCTTGTGTGTTTCCACTATGGTTTGTACAATAAATTAAAGATCAAGTCTTTGTGTTGTGGTGATTTTGTTGATTGTTTGGTTTCTAGTAGCACTTTAATTGATTTCATTTTGTGTTGGTTTACAAGGAATACATTGCCAACTTAATGGTTATGGGTCGGGTTTAGATAATTATAATTATTACATGAATCTATCATGGACCCGGGTCGGGTTTGGGATTTAAATCTTTAAGAAAGAAGGCGAGTTTCAGATTTGAACAAGTCTTGGTCTAAGTGAGAAGAAAGTTGAGCAGATGAAAACTTGCGTTTCAAGGTCGCCGGAGGGTTTAGGGGATGACACGTCAGATATTCTTTTTTACGACCAATTCTTTGTATGACCTGTTCAATTATTTTGCTATTATATGGAATCATAATCATTATTATTGTATAAATAATAAGATTATCATAATTTTAATTATTGTCAATAAAATTAAATGCAACAACAAGTTTTAGTTGTTGTCTTATCCAACAAACCATGTAATCACTCCTGATTTAAATGCAACTTTTAGATAATATTTTTTTGGTCAATCCTTAGGCAATTTATTCCACTTTTAGTACATACACAACATGCATTGTTGACAATGACATAAAATTCAAAGTTATTTTTTTGTTAATATTCAAATTTAGTATTTTTATTTTAGGTAAATTTGCAATTAATAACAAAGTCCCCTCCATGCCATGTATCTTTGATATAAGATTAGTAAATGTGAAATTTTACCTTATCCAACATATAAGACATATATATATTATGTTATACTTGATTTATCAAGTCATTTAACATTAGTAAATTACATTAAACTTAAAATAATATAATATTTTCCTACAAATATTTATATGATATTGCAATAGATTCTAAAAATATTACTTGTAATCTTTTGGATGGACATGAGCTATACAAAAAAAGTTGTAACACAACCAACCAAGTAGTGATGAGTGTTGAATAAAAAAAGATATGTATAAAATACATTCAATATAATAATGTTTTTTAAAATGTGTAGAGTGTTAGCAACATTCGTAGGTATAAGGATCCACAATAGTCAATTGTGGGTCCATGGTGCATTGGGGTTTATCAATAATTTCGCATAAAAAATAATAAATCTAATTCCTTTTCGTTAAACAAACATCCACATAAAATAGTAAAAACATATAGAATTGATATCATCATAAAATAATATCTTAAAAATCAAAAGAAAAATGATTTATATTTAACTTGTGTATCTCAATCCCGATCATAGAGATATCATTACTCATACCCGGTAATAGAGTCTAATTACTCATTTGACTAGACACATACCCTTGTCATGAGTCGGGTTTGGTTTTTTGGGCGATCATTACTATTTAGCAAATTACATTACAAATCAGAAAGCACCGCGGGTAGGACATACTTTGAAGTCAATATGTTGTACGTACAGTGATCGGTAGCATCAGCATATAAGACCGGGAATTATGTTTTCCTTCAAAACTCTGACCAGGTCAACATAAACCCTCCTATAAATAAATGCAACCTCAAATAACCTCGTAACACATTATTCATATTCTTCTCTAACGAGTACCTTCATGGGAGCCAACAGCAACAGCAGCAGCAGCAGCAGCAGCAGCAGCAAGGTTGCTGGTTATTCTGGAAGCATATTTCCTAAAGCAAGGGAAAAAGTTTCTACAATGATTGCTAAGAATATTGGCAAGGGAATCTGTCATGCTCTCTCTGCATGCAAAAACAAGGCCAGAGTAAAACAAATGCAAATACAGCAACCATAACAATCTACATAAACAAGCTCTCTTAATGCTAATATATTTTTATTCCTTGTATTCTGTTTCGTGTATAATCAGTATACTAAAGCATCACCCTTGTTCCTAAATTTCAAGTAACATACAGAGTCCACTGTTATGTGCAAAATGTGCACTGTTATGAATATAATCTAATATAAAGTGCAGAGAAAGTGTTGCAAAATCAGAAAGGGCATTGTGGAATATGTAAAATGATAATTAAAGGGCAGGAGTGAAAGTAGCTTGTAAGATTAACTATTTTTAGATCTTCTGAACTTGTCCATGGTTTTCCATGGCATGAGAGATCAGTGTGAAGTTCCTGGATTCGGGTTACGGAATGAAACAACAACAGGGAGAATGGGGTTTCCTTTTCTATACTCTTCGTCCTCAGCTAAAGGTAACGTAATATATTCAAATTTACCTTACGTTGATCATTACAAGGGCCTGTGACGTTCCTGTGTAGATTTGAGAGCCATAGAAAATGAAAGGAAAAAGCAAGAAACTGTTAATGGTTTTGATCATGGAAAGGAAGATGAAACAGAAGGGTTTTTTAAGTCCAAACCAGTTTCTGGTTGGAGAAGGCTTTCCAAAATGTTGAAAACAAGTCCATCTTTGAAATTTCTATCATTCCCATCTCTTAAATGGAATCCAAGGATCAAAAGTGCCAGAGAGAATCTCGATACTGATAGATGCTTCATTAATCGTGCAATAACAAGCTTTACTTTTCAGCAGCTGCAAAATGCAACAAACAATTTTAGCAAAGGTGGTTAATAAATGCTAAATTTCAAAGATCTTGGTTGCACAAATGCTAACTAATACATACATACCATATGACAGAAAATTTGATTGGAGTAGGCGGTTTCGCTGATGTTTACAAGGGAATTTTACCTCATGGACAGCTTGTTGCCATAAAGCAGCTCAAGAATGGAATGTCAGGAGAAGAGGAGCTGAATTTCCTTTCTGAAATTGGTGTGATTGCACATGTAAACCACCCAAATACTGCCAGAATGGTTGGTTATGGAGTTGAAGGAGGGGCTTTTATAGTTCTTCAGTTATCATCACTTGGGAGTTTGGGTTCACTTCTCCAAAGTATGCTCCAAAAATGGCTTCATTCTCTTTCAGTATCTGTATATCTCAGAGTAAGTTAACCATTTTCAAGGTTCAAGGGAGAAGCTGGATTGGAATAAGAGATACAAAATAATTCTTGGTGCAGCAGAAGGCCTATTGTACCTGCATGAAGATTGTCAAAGAAGAATTATACATAGAGATATTAAAGCTGATAACATACTGTTATCAGAAGATTTTGAGCCACAGGTTTATCCCCAATTCAACTTCATATCATTCTAATGTTCATTGGAATGATTTCTCCTTACAGATATGTGACTTTGGGCTTTCGAAGTGGCTTCCGCAGCAGCTATCTCATCATAATACCTCAAAATTTGAAGGCACATTTGGGTAGAAAGCGTGTACCTTTAACATGGATACAAAATAGCACAGCTTACCTCAACCTTCATATCTTGTGTGCAGATACATGGCTCCTGAGTACTTCATGCATGGAATTGTGGATGAGAAAACAGATGTCTTTTCTTTTGGTGTACTGCTTCTGGAGCTTGTGACAGGACGACAGGCACTAGACGATGCAAATAAAAGCCTTGTGATGTCGGTATGCATTGCCTTTGCAAGCATAATCTCTTCTAGTAAAACAGAAACTATGTTAGCTTTAATCTTTACAGGCAAAGCCTCTGCTTGATAAGAATGCAGTCACAGAACTTGTGGATTCTTCTCTGGGAAAGAAGTACAACATAGAAGAGATGGACTGGGTGATTTCCACAGCTTCTATGTGCATCGATGAGAATCCGATTCTAAGGCCAAGGATGAGGCAGGTAAGCTTGATCAAAACATACCATAAGCACTGCAACACTCGATCAAGCACAGATAAAATGTTTCAACATTTTTCTCTTAGGTTGTTACACTGTTAAGAGGCAGTGATAAAAAGACGGACTACGGAAGGCAGCAATACCGGCGAACATATTCAGAAGAATTTTCACGGAGTACAACTCTACAAAACATTTGATAGATCTAAACAAGACATTAAAGTGACAAGTAGCCAAATTTTGAATCCAGCTAATAGTACGGCTAGTTTAAATAACCAATGCTTCAAATATGCATGTGCCATTACAAATTTCCATAAGGAGTCATCATCAACGCCCAGTACAAGTTCTCATTCAGTCTTAAGTTCAAAAGTTTTCAAGAAGATTACCCTTGCAGAGATATTTTGATGGATGGAGCTTCTCATCTATATGCATCAGGTAGTTGGAATCCAGTCATAACTATCTTATCAGCAAACATCTTGCCAGTCTTTGGCATGACATGCCAATGTAATGTCATGTTGAAGTCTTTGCCACGCAGGTTACTTCCCTACACATTTGCCCAAACAAACAATATTAGAAGTGGATACACGACTGAAACGATATAGAGGAGGAATACAAGGACTAACTTGATCGATAAAGCGGTACTTATTAGCTGTGTGAATCCAGAAAGTTGCATGCTCTTTGGAAGGTATAATGCCATCCCACAAAGACACCTGCAAATGCACCACCAAAATTTTCAGTGTCCAAAAACTTAATAGTTTCAATGCAAATCTAGCATATTTCACCGGTACAGAATTTCGTATACCTGATTGAGAGCATTTTTAGGAGTTTCGTACTCTGCCGCTAAAAATACAAAAACCTGTAAATTAAACATAGATTTGAATCATACATAAATCAATTTAAAATAACATTAGCTAGCTAGTTTATCCCAAGATCACTAGTAAATCTTCATGATTCAGTAATAAAGCCACTGAGCTTTACGGCTAACAAAATATAGCTAGGAACAGATGAACACAACAACATTTTAAACAAAAAGTGCAAAAAAAGAACCTGCTTTGTATTCCATGTAAAAAGCGATTGCAAGTTGGCTGATATATTCATCGTCAGGCTGACCTGAATAGGAAACAAACGCCTTCATTGAGCTATCAACGACTGATCAAAGAGTAACTTTTACAGGTTCATGGAGTAGTAGCATGCCATTTTATTCAACTAAAAGAAGAGCAAACTCATAAAATCCATATCTCTCCTTAACCCTGGAATTCCGTATAAAACTACATAATAATAACAAGTGAAAATTGGATGAGATACCTCCTCATCCCCATCCGGTTTTCTTTGGAACCAATTTATATTCAGTACCTACGCGCCACACAAATTAGGGGTACTAAACAGAAAGGATCAAAAGAACAATGGTTACATAATTAGGGTTACATATTTACTTGAACTTGTGAAGAGGGAGACAGAGAGTTGAAATTGTCGGTGAGGGAGGCCATGGCGCACATTAGCGCGAGAACAGTGAGGGAAAAGGTCAGCAAAGCGTTAGCTCTGTAGGCAAAGGAATGCATCTTCTTTTAGGCAGTGAAGTCCGGCGCTTCAGACGAAAGAACAAGGAACCGACGACGGTGGCGACTTGCGCCTGCAATGAAATGAAAATCCGAAAAACACAGTAAAAATTCCAGTCGGTAGGAATGTGAAGTTCCTCTTTTAAGAGTAAATAAGTAACTATAAATATCTATTCTATTAAGAAACAATTGACGGTCGTCAAAAAATTACTGTAGCGAAACCCTAGCTGTTAAATTTACAGTGGAGAGCACCGTTGTTAATGTGGACGTCATAATAGGCAACCATTTATAGGTCTCCACTCTCCCTACTCCACTCCAGTATAAATCATCCACATTACCTGGTTTCGGCACGACAGGAAGAAGTATACAGGCGAGATGCAGGCCACATCTTTTGTTTCGCCTCCGGCACGTCCTTTCTCATGGAACTCGAATGTGCCTGCATCCCTGCTCGTCCGTGCCTCTGTCTCCACAGATACTATCGTGACGCCTCAGCCGTCCCCTCCCGCTGTGAAACTCAACAAATACAGTTCAAGAATCACGGAGCCTAAGTCACAAGGGGCTTCTCAGGCTGTTCTTTATGGTGTAGGCCTCTCGGATGATGACATGAGCAAACCCCAAGTCGGGATTTCGTCAGTTTGGTATGAGGGCAATACTTGCAACATGCATTTGTTGAAACTTTCGGAAGCTGTGAAGGAAGGTGTTGTTGAGGCTGGAATGGTGGGGTTTAGATTTAACACTATTGGTGTGAGCGATGCCATCTCTATGGGTACTAGGGGGATGTGCTATAGTTTACAGTCGAGGGATTTAATTGCTGATAGCATCGAAAGTGTTATGGCGGCTCAGTGGTATGATGGGAATATTTCCATTCCTGGTTGTGACAAAAATGTAAGCCCCATCATGCAAATGTAATTTCTAACGCAAGTTGTTATCTTTAAAGGTTGTACTTTGATTTGAGATTAACTTTTAATTGATCTCAAATGTTTTAATAAAATAAAATCTCTGTTAAAAAAATCATTTTTTAACATGTTCTAATTTTTTGGTTTGTGCCTGATAAGATTTTTTAACCTTCATAGAGTTATATGTTCTCTTTCCATAGCAAAAGATTCCTTGTTATCCGTTCATGTCCTGTGAAGGTCAATTTATTGATAATGTCGTGTTCCTGAAAGCTTTGCCATTCATTTTCCCTCCTTATGTAGGCAAATTTCTTACTTGTAATGTGAAATGCTCAGCATTATGCCCTTTGAAACGAATTAATGTCTTATTTTTTTCATTCATTGTTATGGTGCATGAAGCTTTAAATCTCTGTCTCTATATCGTCATCACTGAAGAATCATCACTACTGCAGATGCCGGGTGCAATAATGGCTATGGGACGGTTGAATCGCCCTAGTATTATGGTTTATGGTGGAACTATTAAGGTTAGTTTTTTTCATTGTTACTTTGTATCAGAAATAAATCAATTGTCATTTTTCTAGTATAGTGATAGGGTGGACTAAGCTAGTTTCTGTAGAAAGTTGCATGCTATTTTTGGTCTAGGTCATAGTGGACTAAATTTTCGAATGAAATAGCTGGTTTCTGATTTTTACTCAACTTAATATGGTTCTAGTTATTTTTGGAACATCTAAGATCCATCCAAATTCTTTAAAGACTTCCATGCTTTAACTTAATTATTGTGTGCCATGGTTTGATGCAGCCAGGACATTTTAATGGTCAAACTTATGATATAGTGTCTGCTTTCCAGGTATTTTTACTAGGGCCTTCACATCTCTTACCTGTTATAGTTAGAGATAATGCATTCGAATTAAGCAAACTGCAGGTTTACGGGGAGTATGTTAGTGGTTCTGTAAGTGACGCAGATCGGATGAGCGTTATTCGTAATTCATGTCCAGGAGCTGGGGCTTGTGGTGGAATGTACACTGCAAACACAATGGCGTCAGCTATTGAAACGATGGGAATGTCCCTTCCTTACAGGTGAGTGAAGATCATGGAAATTAACAGTTCTTTGATATATCAGACTATGATATCAACCAATAACATTTTGCTCCTGAACCTACCTGATTTTTATCGTATATTCCAAAAGTTCTTCCACTCCTGCCGAAGACCCTCTTAAATTGGATGAATGTCGTCTTGCTGGGAAATATTTGCTAGACTTGATTAAAATGGACCTAAAACCACGGGACATCATAACTCCAAAGTCTCTCCGCAATGCTATGGTCACGGTTATGGCCCTTGGGGGATCTACGAACGCTGTTTTACATTTGATTGCCATTGCAAGGTGAGGAAAGTGCAATTATGGCTCTCTTCAATCAATTGAAGTAGCTTATGTGTAGTTCTTAACATTTTGCAGGTCAGTTGGTCTCAAATTAGAATTAGATGATTTCCAAAAGGTCAGTGATCAAATACCATTCCTAGCAGACCTTAAGCCAAGTGGCAAATATGTGATGGAAGACGTGCATAAGGTATGCATGCCATTTATTCTTTCCACTACTGTTTCTCTGTCCATTGTATTTATTTATGCTTGTAAATGAGATTGGTGGCACACCTGCAATTATTCGTCATCTATTGGAGCTCGGGTTCTTAGATGGAGAATGCATTACTGGTAAGTACTTTAACACAAGTGCAATCAGTTATTCCAAAATATTCTGTATTCTGTATTCACTATTCAATTTTTTATTTTTCTTTGTGTAGTAACTGGACAAACATTGGCTGAAAACGCTAAGTTATATCCGTTTCTTTCAGAGGGTCAGGTATGTAGAGCCAGTATGTTGGCTTTTGCTGTATTTTCATTGATTATTTGTTTGAGTTATAGCGAATTTTTATATGGTTGCAGCAAATAATTAGACCATTAACAAACCCTATCAAGGAAACGGGCCATATACAGATACTATACGGCAATATTGCTCCTGAAGGTTCTGTTGCAAAAATCACTGGGAAAGAAGGGCTATACTTTTCTGGTTGTGTTCAAACTTTGAAGTTAATTCTTTCATTTGTCGAGTAATTATTCATTTTGCATTCTCTTTTGATTTATTTTCTGATATAACGTGAAGGGGACTGATTTTCTGTAGTGTGTAACAGGACCTGCACTTGTTTTTGAAGGAGAGGAGTCCATGATTGCAGCAATATCTGAAAACCCTATGAATTTTAAGGTACTCACGAATTCAATTCTATTTAATTTTTTATGAAGTTGAACATTAACCTTATTAGCTTCTACGAAGGTTACATAGCCTCTTTTGCTGCTGTTTGCTATTCAGGGAAAAGTAGTGGTTATAAGAGGAGAGGGCCCAAAAGGAGGGCCTGGCATGCCGGAAATGCTAACACCAACAAGTGCAATAATGGGAGCAGGACTTGGCAAGGTGTGTAATAATTAGTAGCTTGTATTTGATTAAAGCTAACTTGATTAAAATCCTATTACATTAAGGAAGTTGCATTGTTAACGGATGGCCGATTCTCTGGTGGCTCACATGGCTATGTTGTGGGTCACGTATGCCCCGAGGCACAGGTGAGCTGGTTTGTGTGTGAGGTTTTCATTTCTATGAATTTTACTTCATAAGCTTTGGATTAATAGTGTGAAATATGCAAAAGAGTGAATGCCTTTATCGACCTTGCATTGTTCGTTTAATTTTCAGGAAGGGGGTCCGATTGCGCTGGTTGAGAATGGAGATATTATCGCAATAGACATTCAGAAGAGAAGAATTGATGTTAATTTAACAGATGAAGAGTTGAGGGAACGCAGAAAAAGATGGTCACCTCCAGCTTATAAGGCTAGCAGAGGAGTACTTTACAAGGTGATTGTGTATAAGAACTATTTTCTGCGTTAAA